>VWZW01006975.1:290244-385485 GCA_013397115.1 Edolisoma coerulescens | reverse complement strand
CCAGCTCCAGCTCCAACTCCAACTCCAACTCCCAGCTCAGCTCCCAGCTCCAGCTCCCAGCTCCAGCTCCCAGCACAGCTCCAGCTCCAACTCCAACTCCCAGCTCCAGCTCCCAGCTCCCAGCACAGCTGGGCGCCCAGGGACAGCGGGGCCAGGCCACGGTGGCCGAGATGTTCTGCAGAGCGGCCCGGCCCTGCTGTCCCGGAGCACCCACTGCCCAGCACGCGGAGCTGCCTGCCAAGGCTGGCCGGGGTGCTGGGCCAGCCCTTCCCCAAGGCCACACTGCCGCCTGCTAAGCAACGAATGCTCTCAGAGCAGGAATTTTCATTTCCCAGCCCCCCGGACGAGTTATCCCACTGCTGGTCCCGGGCTGTAGGAAGCTGCCATGCTGCTGCCAATCGAAGTATTATTTTCAGCTGACAATCATGTAAAACCAATTTGAATGGCTAAAGCAGAATGAAGTGTATGTTTTCAGGAACAAACAAAACAAATGTCACGGGTTTCTGTGTCTAGCACCAGAGTTTTAACATAACACAGAGTGGAACCCAATTAAAATAGTTCTCGGTGAACGGAATCGGCCGTGTTGCAAGTGGAAGGACAGAGAGCCAACCCCCACATTGTACCAGTGCTTTGACAGTCTCATAGCAATGACCATCCATTCAAACACACAGCTCATGCCAGCTCCAGCAAAGCAACAGCAGCATAAGCTCAAATGGTAATTTGCTGCTGAATACAGACAAAAACTCTATGCAACACTCAGAAATTAGTCATGTTTTAGCAGATTTTTGCTTTGCACCCAGCTGTTGCTTGTTCACAAGGCACCTACTCACGTATTAGCCATTCCCCCTCTGAAACGCAGGATTAACTCACAGCAATGGTACTCAGCAGCAGTGACACTTGGCCTGCCCAGCCCCTGTCCCCAAGGGTCCCCAGCCTGCCCTGCAGCAGCCAGGCACTCCAAAGGAAGCTGAGCACTGCCAGCACACAAGCAGATCTGAGCTGAATAAACGAATTCTATTTCAATGCTTTCAATACATTATTTTTCAGTCAGTTGGCTGAAAAAAAATAAGAATTACTAAATCATCTCCAAAACCCCAGAATTGACTGAATAATATGAACTCACTTGACAGTATGAGCTAGTAAAAATAGAAGTCACCCCTACTGATCTGCACAGCCCTTTGCCTGGGAACATTCACCATGAACACGGACAAGAATAAGTTCCTTTGTACCAGGGCTTTGGGCTGAACTGTCCCACTGTGGTCTGATGGCAAGGACTTCCTGCGTGTCCCTCTCGCCATTTTCAGGACAGATCATCTAACATTCCTCATGGCTTCCCAGAGCAAAGACAATCACAACCTGGGCTAGCAGAGTTTGAAGCTAAAACCAGTGAGCTGCTGTTGTGTGAACTTGGCTGTTGGTCAGGTTTGTTTCTCATGAAGAGACATTTATGCAGTCAAACAGAATCTGCTCTGCCTAGGATTTCCCTGAATTCAAAGAGCACTGCAGCAGCATTCTCCCAATACCCATTTCATGACCACGCAGGAAACTGAAGTGCAGCTACCTACACAAGTTACACAGCAAAACTACTTAACCAAGAAAAGCTCTTTGATTTCTTCTTTTTTTCTGTTCCCCTTCTTAACACCATGATCATTTCCACTCACTCCAAGTTCCTCAAAGTGATCATTTGGGGAAGACAAGGGTTGCTGGACACCCGTTAACACTGACACTGCTGCAAGTAACCCGACTAGTAACAACTGAGCTTTAGCTAAGAACTCTGCTAGGAGATGACTCCTCACCCGCAGCTGCTCAGAGGGACACCTATTTTTGGACCTGCAACTGTACATTAGCTCCTCCAGCAGCAACAAACCCCACATGTCCCTGCAGCACTCAGCGCTCTGCTCCCTTGCTCTGGAGCCCTGCCACTGTCCCACCTCCACACAGCCAGAGGCAGACAGGCTGCTTCGGCACCACAGGTAAGCCTGGAGCACGAGGCAGCTCTCGTCTGCAAACTGCTGGGAACACAAATTCTGAGCAAAGGCTCTGCTCCATGGTCTGTATTTGACCATATCAACACAGCCTCAGCTCACCTGCCACCAGGTGGGGAGGAGAGGGCAGGAGATGTTTGAGCAGCTCTGTTGTCACCCATGCAAAGGCCTGAGATGTCACTGCACCAGGATAGAGGTGCCAGCAGCACCAAATCAGAGTAGGCAGAACAAGCAAACCCAAAAACACTGAGTTCCCACAGCAGGTCTGCAAAGACATCAAACAGCTTCAAAATAATTCTGTGGTAAACTTCCCAGGGGCAGAGTTGCCAAACTAGCAATTCTAGGGAGGGTGGACAAGCCAGAGCTCTCTGCAGGTCTGCACGGCTCCCTGGGAGAAAGCAATCCCTGGGCACCCGAAAATCCAGCCAGGCTGCACGAGCTGCTCCCAGCAAGGAACACCACGCTGACTGGCTTCGGCACTGTATGGAGTATTTCGCTCCACTTGAGCAGGGGTGCACTTGGAATAGAAGTTTCTTTGGACTACTACCAGGAAAAAAATAGCTACAGAAATGCAAAATAAACCCAACTGAGTAATTGTGTGAGCGTAATGATTCAAAATTAAAGGTTTCAAACAAACAAAACAAAAACCCCCCCCCACGACCCACACATTCGGAATTTTACCTGGTTTTCTGAAATTTTCAAAACAGCATTTTACATTTGTATGGGTCATTTCAGGTTTTGGTGTGTATTTAAATGCTTCCAAGTTGATCAAGGTGATTTAAGTTAGGAAGTTGAGTACAACTTAAATAACCAATTTTACATCTGATTTTGTACTTTTTTTTTTTTTTTTCTAAGCAAGGTTTAATTGCTGTTGAACACAAATTAAGGCTAACTAAATACAGGCTTTGAAGATCATTTCCCTCTCCATCCCTCCACTCCAACACCCAGGAACTCAGGTCCCTAATTTTTATGGAAAAGGATATATTTGTTTTGATTATTCACTCTTACAAATACAATATTTTAAAGTTTATTTTTAATTGGAGAACAGGCTTACAGTGGCCTAACTGTGCTAATCATGCAAGAAAATTATCAGCACCTTTTGCCACTAAGGCCCAATCACTAGCCCAAGGACACAGGATCTGCAGCTCCTGAACTGCCCCGGCCTAAGCCAGCCAGGTGAGCTTGTCTGGGTGCCCTGGGCAGGGGGAGACAAGACCACCCAGTTTCTCAGCTCACGGATCAGCCTTGCTGCTTTTGGGAGTCCCAGTGCACGGCCCCCACCAGCCCACGCACTACCGTGGCAGTGCGGAAGATCTGAAACTCTCTTTACAAATCTCTGACCTGTTAGACTGGGAGGGAGTGTTCAGTCACCTTTAAACCCTCCTCATGATGCAGCTGGGCTGAGCATTTAACCAACTTTACTTGGCATTTACTGTGGGGTTTTATGAAAAACAAGTAAACAAAAAACAAATTAAATTAAACCCAAAACAGTTCAGCCATTTAAAGTAATTTTAACTTTTATACTCCAGACGTGCAACCCCAAAGGTGCCACCTATTTCTGCAGGACCTTCAGGGCAGGGTCAGCTCAGCAATGCAAATCTCATTATTTCTTCAAATCTTTCCAAAAAGGTCTAAGTTTTAGCCTGCTAGTTCTTAATTCAGAATAAAATCAGATCTTATTTTTTTGCATGTTTTACGTGAAAAATATTTACTATGTTCCTTTACTGTATTTAAACATTTTAAACTACTGTAACAGAGAAGACATGTTCTTTGTGGGTTTTTTGTTTGTTTGTTTTGTAAGAAAGTGGCCTTTCAAGATCAAAGAACCAATAGAATCTCCCTTTAAGTCTGGATACTCAAATATTTCCTTGGCATCTCAGGAAACTGACCCAGTGTAACACCAGAAAACCCACCTTCATGCTCAGCTCTAACTCATACTGGCCATACAAGCCTATTTCCTTTGGCCTTGGTTTGCTTCTTGACACAGTAGCTACTGTGGCCTCTTGACACATAATTATCTCCCAAAAAGAAGGTAACACATTAAGCACTTTTTTCCTTCAGCTATGGTCCTAGGACAATTTGGGTAAAACCTGCAAGCTGCACCAAGCTGTCAGCTAACACACTTACAGACATCTTTCAAACAATTATGACATGCAAGTGATTTTGGCTTCTCCAACATTCATTTTTTAATTAATATGCCATTATGAACTCAAGTTCAGAAGAATCCCTCATTCACATACAACCAAACACACCTGTGGGACTGAAACAAGATCAATCACGTCAAAAAAGCCCTAAGATTTTTGGAAGAATATTTCAGAACTTTGAGAAAAAACCCACATTTGGTATCCTTTCCCACTGCTGGCACACCAACCCCTCAGAGACTTCATTTACAGCCTATGGGTCACTGCTGTTTGTGACTTTGGGTTTATTTCCCTCGGTGTTCACACTGGCCAGTATTTCAGAAAGAGCCTTTTCTACACACACTCACTTTGTGCTGCCTGAGCCGTACTCCTTTGGGGGACCCCAAAGACCCCCCCGAGGAGGGTCCCGGCCAGTGCAGCCCAACACAGGGCTGTGGTCTCCAGCCTCCGCACCCCGGGAGCAGAGCCCGCGCTTCCTACCGAGGAAAAGCTGCTAAAAACCACGGTCCCCACACTGTGAGACGTCACTCGTGCTACCGGGAACTTCTTGGGCAAGGCCATCCCAAGCCAGACACAGCAATCCTGCACCGCCACATTTCTCCTGACTCGCCAGCAAGGACCTCACCGCGATGCCGGGGCACCACAGCAACCAGAGAGCCGTGGTCACCAGAAGAAGGCAGCCCACCCGAGAGCTCAGGGGCGTGTGTCCAGCCACTGTTTTATCCATACTCCCAGAACACGAAGCGTGTGCAGAGGTGAACAGCACCAATCATCAGCTGACAAACAATAACTCACTGTTAGAGACACTCTGCCACATGCCTGACCCTTTGCCATTCCCTGCTCTGACGGTGACACCTGAGTCCCACAAAGAGGCCCCGAGTGTCCCTCTTTCACACCGACCCCCCGGTTACTTGCATCTGTCATGGGGGCCAAACACTCTCTCGGTTCTCCAGAACTCTCCTTTAGGAGACCCAACAGCAGAGACCACCTTCACTCCCAGCACAGGGGCTCTTCACCCCATAAACCCTGCAGCCCCAGTGCCAGGACCACGTTCAGTTCACAAGCACGTGAATTCCTACCAGGATGCAGCCAAAAGCTCTGAGTGAGGCTCCTCCCCTCCCGAGAAAAACACGGATTTACAATTTGTTTTGCTCAGTCACCCTGTGGCACACACACCCCTGAAGAAGCGCACGTGCTCCTCTTTCCAGATTTCCATCACAGACAGGAAAAACTGTGAATCTCTGTCTTCAAGAAGGGAACCTGTTGATGTTTTCACTCAGATCTCAAAAGAACCATCACGTCCCAGGAGACAAACACTGCAGCCTTTGCAAAGCTGCCAGGAATGGTTCTCACTATTCCTTGCGGGAGCAGCGCAGGCACTCACAGGAAACTTGTTCCGGCCACACAGGACTGATGCTGCAGAGCAAGAACAATGACGACAGAACCCCGTGCAGAGGAACAGCAGCCTCTGAATTGTACCTACTCCACATCAGACTCAAAATACAAGCAAGCTCTCAAAATGCCTTTCTTCTGCCTCCATCTGCCACTGTGTTGCTGTGCTGTCGCTCTATGGACCCAGCCTTGCGGAACAACTTCCAGTTAATTCACCTTTTCCATTTGCTTTAGTCCACTCCCCAGAGTTCCATATCCAGTAGATATTTGTTTTAAAGCTAAGCCAAAACCATTCAAACACTAACACTTCAGGGCCTTCAATACTCCTGGTTGCACACAGGAGGGCCTCTTTAAGAATAAAGAGCGTCCACTTTGGGAACTAAACCAACATAATTATAATTGGGCTGCATGTCAAAGTTTTACAAATTCCCAAACTGGAAATAAAGTAGGTTTTACTCCTCACAGATCCTTTGTTACAGAAGGCATAAAACTGTACTGCAGGCTCAGGAACACCAATTCCTCACCAGAGATTCCAGGAACGGTGTAAAAACACCGAGCTTCAAAATCCAGTTTGTTGTTCTGGCTCCTCACTGCATGGCATTTTGGCTTTCCTAATGGAGAAACAAGACAAAGTTCCCTCAAAATCCTGGACACTGTTCCACATGAAAGTCCAATACATATTTTCGTTGATTGTCTAAACAATGTCCAGGATCAAATCCCAACCAAAAAGATTAAGTCAGAGACTTTTCCAGTCATTAAAACATGCCAATTTTGCATCAGGCATGGAAATGCCATATTTCTTTCAGACTTCTGATAGTGCTTAGGTTTTTATTTCCATAATTTAGGAACAGTCATATTGATTCACTCATTCTTCAAAATATTAATTGTGTCATAAGGAAGCTGTATGGAGGGAAGGGAATAAATAGGTTTAGATTTTAGAACAGGTTTTGCAGAACAACCATGCCCTGGTTTGCTTTAGAGGTATGACATGAGTCTTACAAATGTGTAAAATACCTACACCAAGACAGAAAAAACACCCTATTGTTTAGGCAAGCTGGGACACGTTACTCAGATTATTCTCTGCTGGAGGCTGATGCAAACATGCCAGGTCCACAAACACACAGAGAAATGTCTACGTGGCATTTCTGGCACATTTGTAAAGGCCCAACTGACAACCAACTAACGTGGGAGAGCAAAAGCCATGCCGAGGAGCTGTTCAAGAATTTAAGAAGTGCACAGGCTCATCAGCAAGAGCCAAGGGCAGGATCCACGAGACCAGACACGGAGGACAGACCAAGGAAGCCACCAGCCACCTCCCAGCCGTGCCTTCACAGCGCACGACGTGGGGATCGGAGGTGGGGGCAACAACGTGTTGCTGAGCAGTCTTCTAGGTGGAACTTCTTCTTCTATCCCAGTGACTTGAAATAACTTGAATGTTTCTTTCCGGACAGAGACGGGTTCAAATTATGCAAAGAAGTTGGAGGACAGCCAATACTCAAACAATTCAACCTTCATCCTAACCACAAAGATGAACCTCTGCTCTCACAGACGGGCGTCTGCGAGCTGGTCTGGGCACAAAGCGCTGCCCAACGGAGCCAAAGGGCTCTGCCTGAGAGAGGAACAGGACATCAAAGTAAGAGCCTGTGCCACCTCTGGCAGGGAGGACAGCTCTCGAGCCAAGAGATAGGCAGAGATGGTCCCACACCACATACACACCCAGTCACCCCCAGGAAGGAAAACGGGTGGAGTAAAAAGGTGCTTGCATGGCAATTTTCATCATCATAGCTTCATTTAGACTCAGGATCTAGACAGGTTTTGCAACTCAGTCCAAAAATAAAGGTCAAGTGGAATAAAAGTTACTTAGATCAATGCTCAATATGTAAGAACGTCCAGAAAAGAAATTATTTTTCTATTGTAATCACAATCACCAAAAGCACACACCCCCTCCATTTTGTTGTGGGTTTTTTTTTTAATTCACAAGGATCAGCACTTTTTCGTGCTAAGGGTACATCTCAAATGCTCTTTCTTATCATTTAACTTGAGCCACTATTTAGAAGTCAAATTAAAAACAGCCTTCTTTTCTTAAATGCACAACTTATTGTAATTCCACTCCTAAGGAGATAGGAATTCGTTAATTTAACACTCAGACTGATGCACTACAAGTTGCACATGTTTTTGTTCTGAGAACAGAAAGTAAGGAGTAGCACACAGTGTAATTCGACAAGATTGACTGCCATAAACTCCACTGCCAAATCATCCTCCTGATACTGAAATAAGCTGGAATAATCCTTTTTTTCTCTTTTTTTTCCACTGGTTCCACTCACATTTATCATCCTGTGCACATACTTTTATATCTTTTTATCTTTTGTGCCAGTTAGTGTTTAAGTTCTATTCAGCACCTTCTGGGGGATGGAAAATTTTTATTCTCTATGTTGTTTATCACTCCAGCCTGGGACTTACCCAGCCCATGCCATCAAAGCCGATGTTTTAGCGGGCTGCTACCCACAACTGCAGCTGCAGCAGGCAGTTTACTCTCCAGCAGCAGTAAAGGCTGCAATTTAATGGACTTTAAAAAAATATTACTCCTTATGAAGTCAAGAAAATTTTTAATGTGCAATATGGGCGTGCAGCATGGACATGGCTTTTACCAATAACCAACCTGCAGCGTATCACCTATCTTTTCTCTAACATAAGAGTACTATAACATAATATGATACAATTAATATTCTCTTAAACCAAACCATTATCTTTTCATTTTGTTTTCTCTTTTAAGATTCAGCCTTAAAATGACTTTAATTGTTGCAGTCCTCCCACACAAATACAAGAGGCAAGTTTATTGCAACAGAGAGCCCTAAATAGCACAGTCTGGTTTAGGCTGACTAATACAAACACGCATTTTGTTTAATTTTACATTTGTTCCTAGGGAGATTTCACTCTCATCTCTTCTACCTCCCATTCCACAGCACCTGACAGCGTAGGACATCACCCGCCCTGGCGGGCTGAGCAGCACAGGCAGCTCTGGCCCCGTGTATGGCAGCTTGGGGGGCAGGCTGGCCGCTGCTGGTCACCGTTCTGCAGAGAAGGGAGGGCAGGCAGGCACGTGGGACTGCCAAAAATGTGTGTCTGAGCACATCCTGGTGTCACAGCCAGAGCCAAGAGCACGCCAGCAGCAGGGAAACCTGCAGGAACTCTCCCTGGGGAGTGGACCACAGCAGGTCCACCAGGCCAAGGCACACTAAATACTCCCATGGTGCACTCAAGCAAGGCAACAGCCTTCAGAAAAAACACACCACGGCAGCTCACAGTCCTCTGCATCTGCTCAGCCACTCATACCCTCAGAAATCCCTCCTTAGCACCAGCACAAGAAAAAAACCTGAGAGTTAACCCCGGTTAGAAGTAACCTGGCAAAGGCAGACTAAGTTTTAACCAAATGAATGCCTTATTCAGTGTATCACACAGTCAGAGATGCCAGAACAGGAAAAAGAACAGCACATGGAGAAGAAGAAGCAGGACTACTTACTCCCCTGCCATTAGCAGCTGGCGAAAAGGTCTGCGCAACCACAGCCCCAAGTGCCTCAAACCACTGAGCCAGGAACCCCAGGCCGTCCAGGGGGAGGGCTGGAGGGGCCTGCTGAGGCACACCGACTCCTGAAAGCAGGGATCAGCAGCTTCCAGGACTTCAAAGGGAAGCCACTTCTAGCCTCCAAGCTATCCGCGAAGCCAAGGCGGCCGGCGAAGGCTGCCAGCCTGCTCCTGCTGTCACAGGATCCTTGCCAGGCAAACAGCAGACCTGCAATTAGACGAGGTGTTTGTTGGCCTCTCTTCTGCAGCTCATTAGCAGAGGCAAGGTTTGCAGTCAGAACAAGAAAGTCCCGACCTCCAATGAGCACAGCCCACTACAACTGCTCTGTAAGACAAGGAACAAGTCCTCCTACCAGTTTCCATTCAACAAGATGATCTGTGGCTTCAGCATACTGAGAAGGAACATTCCAGGCACTCAGGACAGAAGGTTAAGTGTTGCAGCAACACGTCTTCTGTAAAAAGGCCCAGATAACAGCTTTTGGTGTTCCCCCTCACCACCTTCTATCTCCATCTTGGTCATTTCAGACAACACAAACGACTCCAAAGGCAGCCTTGGACAATCACCAAACTGGAGGTCTTCGCTTTAATAAGCTTTTGTTAACAAAGCCAGAGCCGTCCTTTCCCTAAAGCGGACTAGAGTTACTCTACAACAAGCTCCAGACACTTCCAGATGCATCCTTCCAGTAGCATAGTGGGCAGGGAACAGTGGCTCGGTCTGACCCTGCCAGGAGTGTTTCGGAAGGGGAGATGCAATGACAACAGGACTTCTGGGGGCGAGAACCACTGAACTGCCTCTGCACACCAATGGGAGGAACAATCAACAGCACATAACCAGCAATAACCTGACTCCAGAAGAGGCCAGGAGCAGATGCTCAGGAAGAAGTGTAAGGACACAGCATAAAAGGGTCATTCTTCCACCCTCCTCTGCCCCCAACCCCACACTTCCCAGTTGGAGGTAAATTCCCAAGCCCAAAACTGCATCTGAATCACTGCACTTACTGGCCCCCAACAGGCCTACCAACAGATCCAACTGTACCTTAAAAGAAGAATAAGTCTCCTGAATGTCCCATCGCAATCAGTCTATAGCTTAAAAAGGCACCACACAAAAACTATCGGTTTTAATTCTAAAGCTGCTGACAGTTGATTACACCCAGTATTCCCCATTTCTTACATAATAAGAAATTACCTAAGATCATCACTTCCCATTTACTCACGTCAATTGTGACTTTAAGACCTCTATAGTATTTCCTTTCAAGCATTTCTCCCCTTAGCACCATACACAGCCTTGCAAAACCAGGCTGAGCCAACCTCATGTAAAGCTAAAACAGGTCCCAAGCTTGAAGAAACTGTGGAGCTGAAGGACACTGATTATCCCAATTGCTTAGGCATTTACAATGCCTTTGTATTCAAACAGAACTCCCTTGAGATAACAGACCTTGATCTGGGGGGCTTGGGAGGTGTTTCAGAGCTGGTAGCACACCAATTAGCAGGCACAAGGAATACAAAGCATGATCTCACCAGAGCTGGCAGAATCCTGTGTCCAGGAGGCCCTGGCCCCAGCACGCTGCCGGGCACAGCCGGGCACAGCCACCACGCCACAGAGCGACAGGCACGGCCAGCACCGGGGCAGCAAACGAGGTGAGGCACTGCATGGAAGGCAAGAGCACATCAAAAGAGCCCTGTCAAAGAGGGACCTACACTACCTGGCAGACTGTGACCCAGCACCTGATGTTGACTACTCAGGAGCAGATGAATCATGAGGTCAGCTCTGGCCTTCCAGGGGAAGGCCAGCAAAGAACACCGGCACTTCTGAACGGCAGTGCTGCTTTCTCCCACACAAAGGAACAGCTGCGTACCCATTTCACTGGGAGCACAGGCACACTCCTCACGTTCCTTCCAGAAAACAGCATCCCGTGGAGCTCATGGCAAAGGTGTGCTTCAGTACTACTTTATAATTGCAGTTCATTCTCTGTGGATCTTCTTACCAGAGGAGAATTTTGGAAGTGTGTTCTGAACAACCTCAGTCTACAGATGCAACTCCCTCTGAAACAGGAACCTGTGAGCACTGGGCACACACAGTGCCAGAGGACCACACGTTAAGGAAGGGACTGCCATCACCTGAGACTGGGTCATGTGCAAACTCATGGTCCAACGTAACACAGAAACTACTGCACTACAACCGCTTACTGCTATTGGACTGCACTTCCATGCTTTTGAAAGCATTACTCTAAAACCATGTTTTGGCTGCAAACATAGTGGAAAAAAAAGGAACTTGTTCAAAGCATTTGCATGGAATTCCATACATTTTGCAGTCAACAACATTTTATAAATTTGTGATCCCAAAACAGTTTTCAAACACATGTGAATTCAGCTTTCCAACACTGCTAGAAAACACCATCATTCCTGACTTTCACAGATCTGGTACAGGTGTGTACCAGATAAAAAAGCCTTACACCCCCAACACGTGGCCACAGAACTTGTCTACAGCAGTGCTCAAAAGGTGAGGATTTTGACAGCATCAGATATCTCTGTAACTAAGATGCTCTTAAACTGTCTCAGTCTTGACTGCCCTCAGGTCCTAAAGTAACTAATCCATCCCCTAATCCACGTGCACACCCTGGCTGAGGCCAGCCTGCCACCCGCCTCCGTGACACCCGTGAATCCTCACAGGCAGAGGCACTCAGAAATCACCCGCGTTCAGTACCACCACTGCAGTCTGCTGCTGTAGCTCCTGAGGGCTGCACAGGTGAAGTGGGACAAGTTTTTAACCTGTTTATACACAGTAGAGCAGGTACCAAGATGCCCATTTGAGAGTTCCAATACCAAGAATGTAAATGAATTCAAGTAGCTTTTTTTTGGCAGGGACAAGAAGGGCTGAACGGGTGCCTAATTATTTCACAACGGCTGTCCCTAGATCCTATTTTAGCATCGGGCTTTCATTAAATTTAAGCATGACTTCAGAGTACCAGCTGGCTGGAAAAAACAAAAACCACAAACACAACCCACCCACAACACCCCACGGGTGTTCTTATCCCCGCCCGTGTTCTCTTCCTACCCTCAGTGAGGGCTTGGAAGACACCAGTTCCATTTGGAAAACTAGCCTCAAAAGCAGATAAGTTCTGCAGGAAGTGGCTATATTTAGCCCCCCCCTTTCACCTCAGCTCCTCCACACACTTGCATTCTCCTGCAAAAGGATCTTGCTACTCAGTGTTGGAGGTGATCTTTAGCAGGTCACCTCAGCAGAAAAAATGCAACCAACTTCATGCGTGTTAAGAGAAGAGTGTGAACAATCACCAGAATATCAAATACTCAGCTACTAAGGCATACAATAAAATTCTCATGTCTCAAAGTGTGTTGAATTGCAAGCTCCAGGAACACAGTATGGCCAAAATCACTTAATGAGTGGTGCCCACGGAGGGCGAGGCTGAACCTCTGCACACGCTACCTGGGGCTTCACCAATTCTTTTGTCAGTAACTAACACAGCCATCCTATTCCCTACAGAGTATAAACATGAGGCAACAAACTCAACAGCTCTGCAACTAAAATATTTTCCTAATAAATAATTTTCTGAATTTATTTCCTAATAAATAAATCATTAAAAAAAACCAGTTAGCAATAGCTCCTGGGCAGTGGAACTCAGGCAGAGAATGTCGGCAACACCTCTGGAAACATCATCAGCACCAGCTCAGTAGGATTTCCCTTTCCCAGCTTGAAACTTTGAGACACACTATAAGACTTGAAAGTAAAAATATATAATAGGGTTTTTTCCCCTCAAGTGGTTTCATTTAAATAACAGCCTCACCTGATATAATTCTGTCCTAAGCATGACTTAGGCCTGTAAGAGCTGATTACTTACAAACTGAGAAGGTTGAGGGGTGAACCAAGTCACAGCAACAGACCTTAAAAGTTTGTTCCAAAATGAAGACAGAACAAAATACATCTCTCACTCAGTGTGAGGAGACAAACAGGCAGAGAGTTACAGTTAGGAACTACTCCCGAGTCCTGTGCCACTGGGCAAGGAGCACACACCCGCCCCCTGAATCACAGGAATGCAGGTCTTATCCCAGCAAACAAATCCTGAGGGAAGGCAAACCTCTGAAACCACTGCACACACTTAACACCTCCTGGGGAGAGCACAGTGCATACAGGAACTTTTTGTTCCCTTAAAACAGATCTCTAACACCTCCTCCCCACCCAAAAAAAAGTTTCAGCCATCAAAGGCCCCAGCCGTGCACTTGAGAGCTCTCCACAGCCAGGACTCCAGCTTTGCCCATTTCAATTGCAAGGCACCCCAGCACTCTTCAAACAGCTCCAGCTCTTCAAGGACAGAGCTCGGAGAGTATTTGCAAAGTGCCTGCTGCATTCCAGGTCACCACCGTCCCTCTGAAGATGAGTATAAGGATCAGAGCAAAGATCGTATTACAGGAAACAAAAGAAAAGTGAAGGTTTAAAAATAGACTTGTCATTGCCCACAGCAAACTGCTATAGCCACAGGAGTCTTCTTAAAGGAGAAGCTGAGATGGGCTTCAATGCAGACCATAAAAACACGTGAGATTTGGAAAAAGAATCTGTTCTCTTCTGAGACATCAATGCATCGTTTTAACAAGTGGGTTTGTACAAATGTGCCAGCTCTGCAGCTCAGTCCAGAACCTGGAAGCTCCCACCAGTAACATCATCCTGAGGCACTGGTGCCTCCGGCACACCTACACGAACCCCAACTCTTTGAGAATCTGCTGAAGGTGAACTGCTCTCTCAATTATTGGAAAAAAGTGGCTTAGTTTCAATTTATGTAAAAGTACTGCTAGAAACAAGTGATTTTAGCGTTTTTGTATAGACAGAGTTGGAAAGACTGCCTGGGCAGCTTCCCCTCCTATATTCATGGCCCAGGTTTCACAGGCCAGCATGTGGGTTTAGAGCCTCCAGGTTACCACGCACACCCGAGCGGGCTGAGAGCGACTGTCGGCTCCAGGCCCGTCCAGCCAGAGCCCCGCACGGAGCCAGGCCGCAGCCTGCCCCCTCCTTCCCCCCCAGCCCAGGGCGGGCGGGCCGCGGATAACCGGGGGGCTCAGCCCCGCGGCCACCCCGCACCAGCGGGGCTGGCAGCGGCAGGAGCACCTTTAGCAGATGAACTGGCACCAGGGACTTTGGCCTGGAACTTTCTTATCCCCACCAAACCGCGGACTTTCAGCGTATTGACGTGGGCAGTGCCAGCACATCCTCGGGGAGCTCACCGCGCTCGGGCAGCGCTCCGCACCTCCCACCCGGGCAAGCTCCATGCAGCCCCATGGTTGCCACCGCGAAGAAAAATAACTCTACCCCAGCCAAAACAGCCACAAGTTAATAAAAAGCAGAGAAAAGCGAAAGCCCCAGCCCTGCCCTCCCCGCGGCACCGCAGCGGTGTCGCACCCCCCGAACACGGCCACGGCTCCGCGGAGCCTNCCGCGGGCGCGGCGGGCTCGGGGTGCAGGGAACCGAGATCCCTTCCCCACCCACAGGGAGCTGAAATCCCGTCCCGACCCGCAGGGAATGAGGGGCCAAAAGCATCGAGGGACTACGGGCAGCCAGAGTCCCGGAGTGGGTCAGGCTGGAGGGACCCCAGTGGTCACTGGTGCCACCTCCGTGCCCCAGCAGGGCCATCCCAGAGCCCAGGGCACAGCTCTGTCCATGTGGCTCTGGAACATCCCCGGGGAGGAGGCTCCACAGCCTCTCTGGGCTCTGCTCAGGGCTGGGCACTGCCCAGGGCAGAAGTTCTGCCTCCTGGGCAGGGGAATTGCTGGGCTCAGGCCCTGCCCGTGGCTCTGGGGCCATTGCTGGGCCCTGGAGCAGAGCCCGGGCCCTGCTCGGAGCCCTCCCTGCAGCCAGGGACACCCAGGGATGGACAGGGACAGCCAGGGATGGACAGGGACACCCAGGGATACACAGGGATGGACAGGGACACCCAGGGATACACAGGGACACCCAGGGACACCCAGGGATGGACAGGGACACCCAGGGACACCCAGGGCTGAGGGCCCCTCTCAGCTGGGGCTCCTCTCCAGGCTGAGCAGCCCCGGCTCCCTCAGCCTTTCCTGGGCACGGAGATGCTCCAGGCCCTTCCTCAGCCCCGCAGCCTCCGCTGGCCCCGCTCCAGCAGCTCCCTGGCCCTGCTGTGGGGATTGGTCACAGGTTGGACTCGATCATCTCCGGTGTCTTTTCCAGCCTGACTCTGTGATTTTGCTCCTGTGTCACAAGGGACATGGTTGTACTTTTCTTCCACACAGGTGGCACTTCCCAAGCAGGACGTGAGCATCTGCAAGACAGGAGGTGAGGAACTCAGAGGGACAAAGCAGAAGACATGGAGACGTAGCATGAGTCAGGCTGGGACGGCATGGACAGCAATCAGCCGCGGTGCCTGGGCAGGAGGCAAATGCTCCTTCACTCGGGAAAAGGCAGGTGGACAGAGGGTTTGGAAAGTGCTCCTAATGAAGCTCCTTTGTGCACACAGCCCATTTATGCACTGCCCTCCAAATGGGGCCAGGATTTGACTCACTATGAGTAATAGGAATGTTTTAAACAGAGAAAAGAATACTAATTCCCTTAAAAATACAAATAGGTCTACATTTGGCTCAACAGCACAAGGCCAGTGATTTTCCACAGTATACTGCCAAGTAGCTGAATGTGACATTCAAGTAGCTCATGAGTAGGTGTTCCTCTGGAGAAAATACAGCTCTAACAAGGACTATTTTCCAAAAGAGAAGACTAAAGGTTGGGTATCTAATACAGCTTTTCAAAATTTAACCAAACAGCTACATTTCCAGGAGTGCCAAGTTTCCCTTGAGGCCCCACAGGTGGTGTTGGCAGCCAAGACTTCTGAACACCCACCTGCTTATTTGCAGCCTAAACCACTTTTGACAGTAGTAGCCCATGTGGTTATCCGAGCTCCCAGGAAAGGGTGACACTGCTGGGGCAGGAGCCACCCCTCACTAATGCCGGCGGGGTTCCCAGGAGACACGAGGAGCCGCATGGGTTAGCAGCACTTTGCATGAAGAAGTTTCCACTTTACATCTGGTAGAAGAATATGAATTTTGGAACCTGTCATTGAGTAACCCACGCATGGCTCACCACGGGACAGCTGTTGCTAAGTGCTCATTCACAGCCACGGGAGGAACCAGTGCTGGGAACTGGAATCAGGCAGCTCCTGCCCACAGCCTCCTGTAACTGGATCACATACAGTTTACATGCCACTGATTTCTAATTAATAGTGAAGCAGAGAGAAGAATTAGCTTACTGAAGTAATCTCAGCATAATCTATAAACAAGGCTATTTTCCTTTTCTTTTGAATGCCGCTTCTTATTTATCATCATAAGCATCCTTACAAATAGATTTGCTTTACAAACAGTGCAGGTTTTTTTCAATTATCTTTTCTATAAGTAACATGGTTGTTGATAGGAAATTCCAGCTGTAAGTAGAATTTTATCTGTAATAACATTATTTTGGGAGAAAATTGGGCCTGCAGTCTGAGAGGGATACCATGACAAAGTGTTTGGGTTAGTGGCTGGTAGTGCCATCTCAGAGTCAGAAGTGCCCGAGGTTTGGGGAGGATCACAGGGCTGTCTCTGTCCCTCAGGTGCCCCTCTCTGTGCCGCTCAGATGCCACAGCCGGCACAGTGAGGGTAGTAAAGCATCTGGCTTGTCAGGTGTTTTACAGTCCCCCAAGGAAAGGTGGGGTGGATTTGATGGGGGTATTCATACACGGCTGGCTTTGCACAGCTTTGCAAGGAGCAGGGTGTGATTAAATTTGGGGTCTTCCAATTCCCAGCAGGAGAACCTCGTGTGGCTCTTTCCGTGCTGGGGAACAGTCTGGAACTTCTTCCCGGATAATGTTTGCATTAATCAGGTGTAATAATGGCATGTCCCTGTGAAAGGAGCATTGTGGGCACAAATTGCCACCCACAGACATCAGAATAAACACATTAATGTTATGCAAATACCATGGTCTTCAGAAGTCTGGGGGCCCCAGAACACAACGCACACAGAACATACCTTGGGTTATGGGGCAGGTTCACCCTGTCATCCTTCCACACAGAAAACCCTCCCAAGACAGCAAGTACAGCAAAATTGGGCTTCTCTGTTTTGAAACAATTTCCATGGTAACTTGAACTTCCTTGGTTCTTCATAAATTCTGCCTGGAGCAGCTGGGATTTCAAGTCAGACCACTTTGAAATGCTCTGGGAGTGTAGAAACAGCTCACGCAGCTGAAAGATGCCATAGAGGAAACGTCTGGAAGAGGGGGCTGCTGGACCCAGACCAGTCCCCTCATTTGGTAAAACCATCTCCCTTTGGACTCCCGTGCCTTTTCAAGCTCTGCGGAGCGGTGTCACCATCCCGGACAAACAGAGGGGAGCAGGCAGGGCTGGGGGTCTGGCCCAGGCCAGCAGCACCACACAGGGAAGGTCCTGGGGACAGACGGAGCCCAACAGCAAAAAAACACCACTCACAAACATTGTTATTCCTTCTAAAATACACAGTAAAATATAATTGTGTTGCAGCACACAAAATGAGGCTGTGCATGACAAAGCCAGCCTGATAATTGCCTTCAGAGCCGCTGAGGTTTTTAACTCTTTAGCATTATTAACATCAGCACATAAAGACTTTGCTTATATGCTCAAGGTGAGCTGCAGTACAGAAATAATAATCCAGGTGACCTTCCAAGCTGCTGCTTGCCATGAATTACTTTCTTCTGCCTTGAGGAAATTTCTAAATATATATCTGTATATATGCGTGCAAACAAGCAAACCTGGCGGTTGCAACGCAGCGAAGTTGCATCACCGCCCCCTCCCAGCGCAGCAACTGGCCCGAGCACAGCTGCTGAGAAAACCCCAGGAAGCGCTCGGGTTTGAAATTAAAGAGCTTGTTCTAATATTTAGCTGTGATAAATGTGACTGGGAGTACATGTATTTCATCAGGCGTCTGTGAGTCAGGCCTGTGAGTCACAGACGGAGCCGCGCTGGGGCTGCTGGAGCAGCCGGTGAGGCCTGTCCGAACAGCTCCGCGGCACGCAGGGCTCCCACTGACTCCCCCAGGAGACTCCATCAGTGTAAGGACAGGACGGGGACACGCCTGCTGTCCCAGCAGCTCTGGAGAGGGCCTCGCCCCGAGCACCTTCCACAGTTCTCCTTTTTCAGGTCCTTACCTCCTGTGCATCTTTACATCACAGACTCCGTGGACTTTGGGGCGTTGGGGAGCCAGGTGCAGTTCAGTGTGAGCACAGAGAGGAGAACCCAGCTCCAAGTAATTAACAATAATGTATAATTGCTACCAATTTGGTTTTTCACAAATTACAGTATTATTAAATTAAGCAGACCATGTTCTTGCATCTGAGCATTAGCAGCATAACTCATTTTCATGCCATTTTTTAAAATAGCACTGGTAATTAGTCCTGTGCTTTCCAAGCCCATCACATGCAGAGCTTTGTTTTCAGCAAAACACCCACCAAAAAGTGCTCAAGTTCTCTAATTGCAAAGATTCACTTCACAGGGCTGGACAGTTCCTTTCTGCTCTGTGTTATTCAGGAACAGCCAACTGGAATTTATTGAAATTATGCCGAAACATAAACGACGAAAACTACTCCCCAGCTGAGGGGGGGAGCCTTTGCAGGCCAAGGTTCAGCCCGTGGGAGCCACTCTCACAGCGGAGTCACCGGGCACCGGGGCTCCGGGTGGAAGGGCTGGCAAGCTCATTTCCATTTCAATCGCCAAACCCGGGGTACGGAGGAGCTCTCCCTTCGGCTGCCAGCACAGCTCCACGGACACTGGGTGCTGCTGGCCCGCTCGAGGCCCCAGCTCAGTGCCCCTCTCGGTGCCCTGCTCATCATGCACCAGCAGTGGCTTTTCCCGCGAGGCACCAGAGCCAGGCTGTCCCCCGTGCCTGCTCTTGCCCAGAGTGGGTGTCCCCAGTGCCAGCCCTGTGTCCCGCCAGCCCCGCTGGCGCAGTCGCCCCCTCTCCTTCTGCTTGGCTGGGAAGGAGCTTTTTTTGGCCTCTGCTTCTGTCATCTGGCATTTAAATGTAACGAGAGCTCTCGTAGCTAACATTTATAGCAGCAAAATATTTAAGTTCCAGGGCTTGTAACACATGTTATTCGTGTCCCCTTGCCAGGCCCAGCTGCAGGTTCCCACAGCCTTCCCTGCGCTCACTTCGGGGCCGTGCCAGCGGGCGGCCGCCGTCCCCGGCTGTGCGGCGGTGGGCGAGCAGGAGCTCCGCGGTGGCCGGTGGGAGCCGCCAGCCCGGCACTGNAGCAGTATCGGCACCGGCAGCACCAGCACCAACACGAGCACCAACACCAGCGCATCCCGCAGCGGCGCTGGGGCTCCGGGGGGGCTGGCGGTGCTGGCTGCACCCAGAGAGTGCCGGCACACGAAGGGCCGTGGAGGGTTTGCGAACTGGTCCCTGTGGCAGGGATACGTGGAGGAGGAAAGAGGAGAAGGACAAGGCTCAGTCACCAGGCTGCCAGGACTCCAGTCACAGGCAGCAGTTAGAGAGGGTGGTTCAAAGCGCCTGATTCAGTCCCGCTGTGCCAGGGTGTGTTTGGACGCTCCTGCCACTCCCTCTACAGCCCCGGCAGTCAGCCCGCAAAACCAGCCCGAAAGGAAAGGTGGAGAGCAAGCACAGCCCACTCTGCCCACGTGGAGCCGCACGAGGCCCTGTCCCTCAGCCCCTCCTCGGAGCCCACCGTGCCAGGCTGCGCAGGGATGCTCCTGCTTCCAGCGGGGAGTAGGGCGAGAGGACTCAGAAGCAGAAAGGCCCAGCCCCACAGCCATCTAATAAAGATGAAAAAGCCTAAAGCACCTTCAGCTGTTACCAAGGGGTCTCTTCTTCCTGCTCCTGTTCTATCTACCCTTTGCTACGGTAACCTCGGAGAGCTGATTTGATCCACCTGTACCAGGGCACGGCAGGTGAAGGACAGCAGTGGCTCCCGGCCTGGCCCCAGTGGCTTAGGGTCATCCCGAAGCCACAGGTCCTGGACACACTGGACACCTCAGGGGCTGTGCAGAACAAGAAGAGACGCTTCTGACCCTTAGGGTCACAGCAAGCAGCTTGAGATGCAAACCCCAAAAGCTCAGTTAGACAATACAGAAAAAAATCCCGTTTTTTAAGCCTGCAGATTTTTGAGCCAGTCTCCAGATCTCTCTCCCTGGGGTTGAACCAAGGGAGCCCTCACCTCTGCAGGAGCAAAGCAGGGGCCAGCAGCCTTCTCAGCCACCAGCATCTTCTTCTCCCACTTGTCTGTCATAACTCCCCCCCTCAGGTGGGCTCAGGAGGGTCTCATCACCTGCACCTCTCTGTGACAGGCTGCTTCTGCTTGGAGATAGGGGCCAGGCTCTGAGCTGGAAAACCATATCGAGTACTTTGGAGCAGCCTTGACATGTGCTCTTCTATCCTGAGAGCAGACACAGGGGAAAGGAGTGGACTGCAGACACAGGAGGGAGAGGAAATGCTGGGTGTGTGGTCTTGGCCTGACACCTTCCAGCAGAGACCAGGACTCTGATGCCTCCATAGCACAAAGGGTGGGGTCAGAGCAGCAAGGGACAGGGCCTGAGAAGCTGGTAGGGAGGACAGGCTGAGGGAGCAGCAGCCATAGTGAGGACAGTTCTCATCATTTTGTTCTCCTAAAGCCAGGCATCAAGTTTATTTTCCTCTCCAATGGCTGATTAAGAGGCTGGTTAGGGGAAGACAAGTATTTCATCGTCTGACTCAGGACAGGGAACTGAAGACTGCTCACTGTGATGCTTCTGGACAGCTGGAAAAGGACATAGGGAGAATGTCTGTCAATAGTGGAGGTGACAGAAATAACCCAGGAGTGTATCAGAGGGCACACAGCCCAGCACAGCCAGTGTGTGCCATGAGATGCTGCTGTATTTAAATAAACCACTTTGGGAGGGCCCAGATTTCTTCAGCTCTTCTGTGACTGAGAATGGTTGAGGGTACAGCCTGACTCGTGTGCTTCTCCCTGGTGAGCCCAGTGCAATCCAGCTGGCTGCTAATCTGCAGGGTCCTTTCTGGGAGCACAGCTCTCCTGTGGAAGAAACTATGGCTGGCATGTGGTGTGGCACATAGCAGGGTGCTGCTGCCACAGCTCAGCTCCAGAGCACAGGGAGAGCTGGGTGAGGGGATGGGAAGCAGGGACAAACTGCTGTGTAAACGTTTCCAGGGATGGGCAGCCACAGCTTCTCTGGGCAGCCTGTGCCAGGGCCTCACCACCCTCACAGCCAAGAACTTCTTCCTAATCTCTAATCTAAATCTCTCTCTCCTCTTTTAGTTTATACCTTGTCCTATCACAACAGGCTCTGCTAAAAAGTTTGTCCCCAGCTCTCTTGAGGCCCCTTTAGACACCGGAAGGGGCTCTGAGCACTCCCTGGAGCCTTCTCCTCTCCAGGTGAGCATTCCCAGCTCTCCCAGCCTGGCTCCAGAGGGGCTCCAGCCCTGGAGCAGCTCCAGGGCCTCCTCTGGACTCTCTCCAGCAGCTCCAGGTCCTGCTGCTGTTGGCCCCGGGGCTGGGGCAGCTCTGCAGGTGGGAGCTCAGCTGGGTGGAGCAGAGGGGCAGAACCCCCCCCTCCCCTGCTGCCCACGCTGGGATCAGCCCCAGGCATGGGGGGGTCTCGGTGCCAGCGCACGTTTCCAGGTCGCGTCCAGCCTCTCACCCCCTGGCACCTCAGCTGTTCCTTGGGGTTTCACTTGCTGTAACTGAGCAAGCTGCGTCCTCTGTCACCACCGCTGTGAGGGTTCCGTGCTGCTGTGCACTTTTGAGCAGCTGGCAGGGGCTGTTCGAGGGCTGGCTGCGTTCTGCCTCTGGGAGGAGTTTGCAATGATGCCACCAAAAAGAAAGGGGGGAAAGGAATTCTGTCTGTGCCCGCTGCATGGAGAAACGTTTCCACACAAGGTGGCACCTGTCTCCTTCCTTCCAGTCTTGAGCCAGAGACGCTGAAAGGCACCTGGAAATATTCTCGGAAAATTAACTCCTGGTAAACAGGATGCAGAATCCATCATTAGTTCCCTCGTTAGCCATCGCTTTTCCCTGGGCACTCAGGCACCGCAGGAATTGCTGCCACAGTCAGCACTGGGGCTGGGCAGCAAGGAACGGGCAGGAGGGAAGGGGTGACAGCAGCTGCCTCCACTCCAGGTGCCCAGCTCTGGGACACATGGACATCCACTCGGAGCCTCCCAGCACCAGGAGGGTCCTGGGAGCTCAAGGGGATCCCTGCCCACTCCCCATGTGCGGCACTGCACATCCCACTGCAGATGGGCAGAGGTTTATGTGCTCCAGATCTGCCCTTGCTTTATTTGACAGAGATTAATGCTCTGTGCCTGTAATTTAAATCACAATTAAGGTATTTTAGAATATCTCTTCACACAGTCTGCAGACCAGTGCAAGCTCTGCTGACATATGAGGCGCTTTGGCGTTGCAGGATGCTGGAGAGGCCTGCCTTCCACTGCAGGGCTTTGCTTCCGATCCTGACCTTTCCACACAAGGAAAATGCACAGTATTATTGCATATTAGAAATGCAGCGCAGCTAGAACAGCTCGTGCATCAAGCAGTGAGACAGTACCACCACTCACAGGCTAAGGAAGGAACGGGGCTGTCCTGCCCCCCGTGCTTCGGTACCTGCACAGAGCCCACCAGCCACCCACAGGACCCCCAGCCCAGCAAGGGGGCCTGGCACAGAGATGCTCCTGCTGAGCATCTCCTCTGGCAGCACAGCCAGCAGCGCCGTCCCACCCAGCCCTGCCCCAAGGTCTGCACACCTGAGCACGGTGATTTTAAACCTTAAAAACCTTGGTGAAGCATGGAGGTGCCAGATCCCTTACTTGCATCAAGGTCCTCGGTCCTCAGAGTTGCAGAGAAAGGCAGGGGTATGTCTTGAAGGCTGCGAGAAACCACTTTGACTTTCATGTGATTATTTTTACCCCCTATCATGCTTCTCCCACCTGTCTCCAGCTCCATGGTCTCTGTCTGCCCAGTGCTGGCCCAGTGCCTGGGGGCTCAGGCTCCCACGTTGGTGGAGCAGGACAGCAGGTCAGGGAGGGGTGCAGCACCAACTCTCCCACTCCAGCCTCCCTGGAGGAGAAGAAGAAAGGACACTGGGATGGAAAATATGATAAATACAGGGTAAAGGACAGGAATTGTTTGAAAAAGGAAAAAACCCAGACTTCAAGCCGGCTTGGTTTACCTGAGTGCAGGGAAGAGGGAGGAAAGGCAGGGATTATTTTGCCGGGGTCTTCCATGTGTCTCCACAGGGCACTGAAATGCAAAGCCAGCACCAGCAGAACTAAGTGCCTCCTCTGGAACCAGCATTTATTCCCTTTAGCGGTTTCCATCTCAGTGAAGTTGGATAAAGTACGGTCTGGATGTTTCACTTTGAAATAGTGGGGCTAGCGTAAGTCTGCCCTTGCATGGAAGCCCCTGATCCCCCATGGAGTGCAGGAAAGTGTCTGAACAGCCGTGCTCAGATCCTGACAAATCCAGCACATGAGGTGGTGCAGCAGCTACCACCGAGACCACCACGCTGCCAGGGCCAAGGACCAGCTCATGCCATGCTCCAGTCCTGCACCAGCTGTGGGCCCTCTATCAGTGTGGAGCACACGGGCAGGAGGCAGCTTTGGGGGCACAGACCTCAGCCACCCAAACCCCCACATGTTGCCTGCTGGGAAATTGTTCCTTGTCCTGTTTCTGAGACGTGATTGGGCTTGACAAGCAGCATGGCTTTATGAACTGTGCTCAGACCTTGCATCATTTGCCTTATTGCGGCCGGAATCTCCTCCCAGCCCTCCCTCCTGCCTGCACCCACAGGCACCGGCGGCTGCAACAGGCACCTACAAGCCCAGAGAGCAAAAGACGAAAGGATAAAAAAACCCATGGAAGAAAAAGAAAACAAAAAGGGAAAAAAAACCAGGCACCATCTGGATTGCAAGCCTGGAGAGCAGAGAAGCACTGGGCAGGAAGGGAGCAAGCAGGGAGGGGCTTGCTTGCAGGTTCCAAGAGCCGGGGAGCACTGCTGATTCTGCGTCTGCTCCCGCCACAGCCCTGCTCTGTCCCAGCAATTTACACAAACCTCTGTGGGCACTCCCAGCAGGCAACAGGTCACCCATCCCTGTGGGGTGGGGAGGGCTGGAGCAGCTCACCCATCCTGCAGTGTGAAGGGAACAAAAAGCAGCATGGAGGAAGGGAAGGGGGAATCTACCCCAGAGTGGATGGGAGGGCCCTGTTGCCAAACTACCCCACTGTTCATCTTCCTTCTCCCTTCAATTTCATCCTCCCTGGAGGCACAAAAGGAACTCAGCCTTGGGAGAAGCAAGATGCCAGAAGCAACATTTTCTGCTGAAGTGGATCCATGTGGGGCCAGGGAAGGAGTCTGTCCAGGATGGGCAGCAGGAATCCATGTGGAGCCAGGCAGAGCCAGGACAGGACCCCTGCTCCTGCAGCAAGTCAGCAGCAAACCAGCACCAACCCCAGCCAGAAACTGGGTTTAAACCCAAGCAGAGCCCTTTCCCCAAGGCATGTGCGGGGCCAGCCTGGTGCTCCTTGAACCTGCAAGGGCAGACGCGTGTGGCTGCCACCCTTGTGTCCTCACCTCCTGGGCAGCGCAGCGGGGCAGGACGCCCAGAGCGTGGGCACAGACTGGGGCAGGGCAGGCAGATCCCCTGCCTGATCCCAGGGTGAATCCCACCTGCCATGGGCAAGGCTGCAGAGAGGGAATGGTGGGAAAAGTGACTCGTCCACAACTCTAAGGAACATTCCTGCAGTGGAGCGGCAGCTCTCTCAGCCCCTCCTGTGGAGCCACACGGGACTGGCAGATCAGCAGCTCCTGAATAAATCCTGAATAGCGACACAGGTCAGGCAGCTGATTTCTGCCTGAAATAAATGGCTTTGCGGCAGTGCTTCACCTCAGGGGAAACATGTCCTGACAAGCTGCAGTTACTCAAGTGCCCCGAGGGTTCGTGGAGCCTGGTTCCTTTGGAGAGTGTTTTACTGACTGCTCCCAATGCCAAGAGCAGCTTTATACCAATAACAAACAAGGCAAAACATGGAGCCAGAGCAAACAGCTGATAAAAATCCACATTTTGCTCCCTGTGTTCGCTTTTCTGGCTCAGCAGCACAGGGCGGGTAAGGGGAGCAGGAAATCTTTGTGCTGCTGGCACACGGCCTTCCTCCTGTCAGGTAAAACACTCCCCGGTGCTTCTGCTGCTCCCTTATGCCGGCTGCCAGGAACCATCACTAGAGGAATGCGCAAGACATCCCTTGGACTGTGAATGTTCATCGGCTCTCTGCTGTTGGAGCAGAACCATAGGCTGAGCACAGGCTCGCATGCCCTGCCGGGGTGGCGGTGGAGGAGCTCGGTGGAGGACGGGCACCACCTGTCCCTCCTGCCCAGCCCCACCCGGCGGCCACAGACAGGGCCGAGCTCCAGGCTGCTGGAATATCTCATCCACCAGCAGCTCCAGGGAGCTGCAGCAGCAGCAGCACCGCGGGAGGGGAGGCAGAAGAGCCGAGCGGAGAAGGAGCTGCCGGGGCTCGTTGGGAGCAGGGCTGCAGAGCCCTGGCAGGACGCGGCGGGTGCGAGCTCCCTGCCGCGCACAGGCTGCCATCGCTGTCTGCTCTAAAATAGCATTTAACATGACAAGAGGTGTCGGATGGGCGCGGGAGCGCTGCCTCTCCCCAGCTCTTCCCTTGCCGAGAGCCTGTCTACACTGCCATATGTTACTCTGCCGTATACTTCACCGTGCTTTATTTGTCATCCTCTAGCACATATGGTAACAGCTCCACTGCCTGGCACTTGGAGAGGCTGGATTTAGCTCTGAATCAGGCACAAACAAACACTCACTTGGGGCAGTGCTCTTTGCTTCTCACCATCCCCACCTCCCCACGCTGCCTCGAGGAAGAGAAACAGGCAGGCAGCTGGGCTAGATCAGCACTGCAGGTCCCTTTCAACTGAAAGCATTTTATTTTAGTATTTTATGCTATCATATTCTGTTATTCTATTCTATTCTTTTGTGTTATTCTATTCCATTCCATTCTGCAGCCTCTGCCATGGCAAGCAGCAGAGGTAGGAAAAGAACAGCCACACTTCGGTTTGGGATTTACTTAAGAAAGCCATCCCAAAGAAGAACCATGGGAAAAATAATCACACATGAAGGAACCAAAGGTGAGGGACTTCTCATACTGGCCAGGCAGGGAGCTGATCTGCACCACACAGGCCCTGAAACCTGCATGGCCACAGTGATGGCTGCTGTCCCTTCTCTTCAATGTCACTTCTGGGAAGCCAAAAGTACAATCCAACTGCTTCCCTTGGTGCAATCATGTTTACTTAAACAAACACGCTAGTTCCTTTTACCTTGGGCACAGCAGGGACAAACACTGCAGGAACATTGCTTGCCCACCAGTTCTCAGCCTGCCATTCCAGAAAGAGCTGTGGCTCCGGGAGACTCTGTCCCTGCTCACTCAGCAGGGCCACCCTCCAAAATCTTGCCTCTTTTGCCAGCACAGGGGCCGAGCACGCCAGGGGCAGAGGCTGCAGGAGGGCAGGGCAGGGCAGGGGCTTTGCTGACTACCAGGCAGGGATGTCCCAGCTGGCTGTGCTGGAACACTATTTTTCATAAGAAAATATTGAAGAAGTTGTCTGTGTGCTCGGGAAAATTGTTTTATGGTGGGATGGTTTGAACCGTGCACCCTTCCAGCCGTGCCCAGAAATACTCTGCCGTGGAAGGCAGGCAGAGAAAGGGGAGACAAGGAAACACTGCCTCTACCAGCCCAGGCAGCCCGGGCAGCATGTGGGATCACTCGTGCCCTGCTGCAGGGCCACTCAGGTGTCCAGCTGTCTGTCCATATGTCCACCCATCCATCCACCATTCTGCTGAACCCTCGCTCCCTGAAGAAATCCCTGCCCAGCCATGCTGGAGGTCGATGCAGGGCCGGGGCCTCATGTTCCTCCACCAAAGAAGACCAGAGAAGGAGGAGAATCCACAGGAAGCCTCAGCCTGATCTCACCTCCCCCAGAGCTTTCCCAGCCACCTCTGGCAAACAGCAGCAAACTTCTGCTGCTGCTCCCCAGATCAGGTAACTCTCACTGGACATGGCTGCAAAGCTCTGCATGGAGCCCACGGCACGATCCGCTGTGTGCCTGAAACCACAGCGATCACACCAAGTGACTTTAGCAGGCAGAAGCTGTTTGCAGCCCCAAGGAAACTTTTTCTGTGCCCCTTGCAGAAATCTGGTGCTTTCTGAAAGGGAAAAGAGTCTCCAGATCCTTATTCTTCAGGAGTGCTGTGGAGCGTCAGTAATAAGTCATTTTTGGCAGGCATATGTGAACAGCATCCAGGGAGGGAGAACTTCATCAGAGCAGAGAAATCCTTCCAGCCTGCCTTTGGTATGACTCCAGCAAGCCTGAAATATCCCTGAGAGCTCTGCTCCTTCCCCTTCTCAGAGCTATCCTGACCCTGTCTTGGGCAAGGTACCAAATTTACATGTTCCCAGGCCACTGGCTTGCAATGTTTATTTATTTTTATACAGGGTTTAGCAATTTAAAGGGTTTGGATGGCTAGGAAAATGGGCATTTGCTCAGGGAAAGTCCGCCTCAGTTACAACAATTTCCATCCCTCCCCATTAGGGCAGCAGGACCGCGTTATTGCCTGAATGCAGCGTGCAAGTGAGCCCCATACAATGTGCTTTCACCCAGTAATTAATTACCTAGCACTTCTCTAATTATCAGAGCTTCCATCGACAGTTCCCAGAGGCCAACAGCAAATGCCACATTCCGCCCCTCCAGCAGCTGCCTAAAATATCTTCCAGGGCAGTGCCTGCTGCTGTTGGGACAGGAAGCAGGAGCAGTATCTCTAGTCTCCTCCTGCTCCTCCTGCAGCCCCAAGAGCACTCTGGCTCCCCTGCACTGGCACCTGCTGCCACTGGCACACCGCACGCTGTCCTGACGGGCTCCCAGGCTGCCACGGAGCTGGGGGGACCGTGAGAGCCAACGGTGCTGTCTGAGCATTGCTGAGAGTGAAATCAGCCTCCCCAGGCCAGCCTGCTGCTGCAGGAGCTGTCCTGTCTCCCCGGAGTGCACGTGTGCAGCCATGTGCCAGTGCCCACCCCACCGGCCAGAGGGCACAAGGTCACCGGCCAGAGGGCCAGCAGGTCACCCGGCCCGGCCCCAGGGCCGCCAGCCAAGGTTATTGGTGACGCACCTGCCCCAAAAGCCAATCTGGGAGGAACCACGCCAGACAAGGAGGAACCTTGGCACCTGAGCGAACACAGGGAGCGGGCGGGGGACTGGCCACTGTTGACCTTGGGAGCCGCACAAAGCACAGGGGTATTTAACCCCCTGCAGAGCCCCTTGAAACCTCTTCTGAGCTCTAAGCCTCGACAGCTGAGGACACAGGGAGTGTTTTCCTTACCTTTCTGACAGGGTATTGCTTTCAGCTGACTCTGGTGGAGCCGCTATGACCGAAACAACAGGTTACTCGGGGTGAGTAACAGGGGAACATTTGAATTTATTTTAATAAGAGAAGGAAAATGTTCTCTGGGTTTCATTTAAGCCTCATTTATAAAACTAACCTGCATTGTTAGTTAGTTGCTTCCCATCTCTTGCAGCAGGTGGAAAGGGACAGCAAGCTGGCCTCTGGCTGCCTGCAGGGTCTGCACTCACCCTGCCGGGCAGTTATTTGGGACAAGCATGAAATCCTGATTTGCTTAGAGCTTAATAAACTGTCACACAGAAAATGGCACAGCACATCACCCCTGGACATCGCTGGCAAAACCCTATGAAGAAAAGAGATAAGATTGCCATTGACAACATCGATAAATACTGAGACATATGTTTTGCCAAATACATAGATATAATAACAGACATGTCAAAGAGGTTACCTGGAGCAGAAAGACAGCTGGTCCAGACACCACACAGAGCTGACTCGTCCCTCGTCCCTGTCCCATCCCTTTTCCAACACCCGGGCTGTGTGTACCCTCACGGAGCTTCCAGGCTGCCCTGTGCCCCATTTCTGCCTGTCCCCCTCCCTGTGGGCACTGCCTGGTGCCCCAGCACATCTCCTCGTTGTCTCCCCGCAGGAGTGGCCTTGTCCTTGTTAAAAACCCACACTTGGACTTGATGGAGGAGGATGTCCTGTACCACTTGGACTTGGGAACAAAGACACACAACCTGCCAGCAATGTTTGGGGACATAAAGGTAAAGAGCAGGTGCAAAAGCGAGGCAGCAGCTCCCCCGTGCACAGGCTCTCCAGCTGTGCATCCCATGGCACTACCGGCCCACGCCAGGGCCCCACTGCTGCCAAAGCTCCTGCTGGGACGGGGTCTGGCTGCTCAGCTAAGGGACTCAGCAGCCCAAGGCAGCTTGAGCAAGGAGGTTGTCTGTCCTTGTTTGTTTTGGGAAGAAATCACAACAGAAAATTATCCTCTCAAAAACCTGTAGCTCTGTAAAACCTGATTTTATATTGGCCCCATGGTGGAGGACAGACAGACTGAGGAGGCATTTGTCCAAAGCATCTTGATCATCATCTACTGGAGACAAGGGAAGGAGGATGTCATATCATTTTTGGCTGAGACCTGCTGTCAAAACCGACTTGTCACAATGGCATCCTCTTCCCTTAGTTGTGCGGGGGAAGAGCCTCGGTGCCCAGGGCTGGAGCAGCCTGGCAAAGCACAGCGTGGGCTCCTGCTGCCCTGCGCCCTGGCAGCAGGATCAGCAGCACTGCCCTGGCGGCTGCACACTCATCCTCCTCCTACCTTCAGCGAGCATATTTTCCTTTAATATGTAAAATTTGTCCTTTTTCCTCCCTGACTTTATGACCTCTATGCCATCAGCAGTGCTCACTAATTGCAGTCAGCACTGTTCATAGAATAAATTAACCAATGAGCTCCTCCAACACCTGGGTTTGCTTTGCTATCAGTGGCGATACTAACAGCTTAAATTTGCTGAATTATTTTAGATTTTCTTACCTAGGACTGATACCCAAGTGTGTGCAGCTGCACGGCTGCCCAGACCCAGGGTAGTCGCCACCCTGACAGAGTGACAGCCTGGGTTCCGTGTTAACTCCTGGCTTTGCGACCCTCAGTTGTTCCAATGTCCCGCTGCCTTCTCTGGGCAGAGGTGTCCAGCGCAGCCCCCACCGCCACATTCAGACCGACTCGTGGTACTTGTTCTAGCTAAGTACCAACACACTGATATTTTATTTCCAGTTTGTGTGCGTTGGCGGCAGCCCGAACAGGATGAGGGCGTTTGCCCAGTTCATGCAGCGGGAGCTGGGGCTGGCGGGTGACGGGCAGGACGTGGCTGACATCTGCGCGGGGTCGGACCGCTACGCCATGTACCGGGCAGGGCCCGTGCTCTCCATCAGCGTGAGTTCCGCGCCGTGCCCTCGGGGTCCGGCTGCCCGGCCACGGGGACGGGGCCGGCACGACCTCTCCCTCACATGCCTCTGCCTCCCCCAACACCCACCAGCAGACTTCTTTCCTCTTTTCCTTGTTCAGCCACCGACACCAGTGCAACCTCTCAGCCGTGGCAAAGCTGCCTGTGTTTGAATAGCATTCCCTGGCACCTGCACTCTCTGTTTGGAAAGTGCTACATTAACAACAGACGTGCACATGTTCTGCTCAGCTCAGTTTGGGAGGCAAAAACCTCTCCTCACCACACATGGACTATGAGACCTTGCTGGGAGTATTACATTGATACAAGCTCTAAAATGAACACCTGGCATTATTATTTTAGGGCAGGATTTTTGGCACTGAACAAAAGGAAAAGCAATCACAGGCTGTGCTGGGGAGCCCTCACACCCAAAGGCTTGGTCCTGGCGCCATTTCTTCAGGCACAAGACCAGTCTGAAATGTGATTCACGAGAGATGGAATCATTCACACAACAGAGCTCATGTTTTGTCCCTCTGACAAAACCAAACCAATCCTGACCAAAGGAATCAAGCCTGAGGCAATCAATCTGAGAGGATCCAAGGGGAAGAACTGCCACAAGATTTGCTGTTCCCCAGCCTGGCAGCAGCAGTGACACAGCCAGAAGCAAATCCTCACCAAGCTCGTGGCCATGCACCAGCTTTGGACAGACCAGAAGAGGACATGGGGCCAAGCACACGGCCGCCCCGAGAAGCATCACGCAGAGCAGCTGCCAACATCACATTTCTGCAAGTTGCTTAGAAACACAACTGAGCTCAAACATACGGGGGCAGGAACACAGATTCCTGCTCTGAATATTTACAATGAGAATAAATTTTTTAGGCATTGGTGAATAAGCCAGGCTGATGTTCCAGAATAACAACATGCAAAAAGGTTTCATATTTAAAACATGATACAAGGAAAACAGAGGGTTGGTCTCACAGCCAAAAGAATGAAGACAAAGCAGCACAAAAACTGGCTGTGTACCTTAATCAATGGAGCTTCCATATGTGCTTCCTTCAGGTTTTTGAAGATGATAGCAAAACCAAAAAAATTTGAGGCATTTTCAAGAGGAAAAATGAAACCCCATGGCACCAAACACCTTTTGTACTTAAAAGTTAAGCTAAGAAAAAGATGTTGATCTAGCAATGGAGCAGAAGACAGATGACCAAGCAAGGGAGCACTGGGCAGATGCAGCAGAAGCCCCAGCAGCTCCAGGCCTGCAGAACACCTGCCAGCCCTGGGGAGCAGCAGCAGAGATAGGGGAGTGGGGCAGCACAGTCCCTGGAGGTTGGGAACAAGCCAGTGCCAGCAGTGGGGAGCCGGTAGCCAGGCAGGTGCTGGGGACAGAAGGGCAGCAGGGCAGGGAATGTGAGCCAGGAAGAGGGACAGGCAGCCTGCAAGGCACGCAGCAAACACCTGACCCTGAAACCTGTCCTCACCGAGGGACACAAACCCTTCCATTGTCCTTTGCGCCCAGCAATGTGGCGGAGCTGCTGCAGCGTGGGGCAAGGACAGGCTGGAAGGCACACAGAGAAGCGAAGGCTCAGGTTGTCCTCACTGAAATTCACCACTCCCAGAGTACAGGCAGGACACAACAAAGTGTGAGTCAGCACGTGGCATAAGGATTGGCAATGCACAGGGATGGTCTTGGAGCGTTCAGATGTTGGGACGCATTTGTGGACCTTCCTTGAACGACAGGCACCATCTGTGCCTACACAGGGTCCCCAGGGATGAACACCAGCTCTACTGACATGAAGAGCCTTTAAAGCATTGGGAGGAGGAGAAGAGGTTAGACTCTTCACCTGGACAGGCTAAAAAGACCCCAAGATGTCTTTTCCCCCTCAAAACACTGCTGTTGGCATCATCAGCAGAGGAGGCCACAGCATAACCCCGAGCTCGTTTCAGTCATGTACCTGTCACCTGCCGCAGCCTCATGGGGACTGACATCTCTCTTTTCTCTCCTTCCAACAGCATGGAATGGGCATCCCTTCCATTTCCATCATGCTTCATGAGCTGATCAAACTGCTGCACCATGCAAAATGCCGGGACGTTACTATTATACGCATCGGTACTTCTGGGGGCTTAGGTAAGCGATTCATGGTCTTTCTTCAGAGCAAAACAGCTATTATTATACAGAACTCTCAGCAATAGGTCATGCAGTTCTGAACTTTAGCATTTTATCAGGTCTCTAAATATCAAACACGGTATTTTGGTTTGGGTTAAAACCCAGAAAACTTGTAGCAACTGGCTTGGCAGAGTGTACATTTTCAGAGTGTACGAAGGCTTTGATTCCACCACAGCCATGTGTCACTTTCCAAACAGAAAACATGAGTTAGTGGTGACCCAAATGAATCCATGATCCCTGGCTGAGGCAGTGGTGCTGCTTGTGCTTGCACAAGCTGGTAGGGGGACAAGATCTCTGCAAGCCAGAGGCAGCTAAAACCCTGTCACTCAGCACATTCCCACAATCACTTATCTTGTGCTGATTCTGTATATTTTACTTGTACATCTGTGCTACTTCATGAATTTCAATTATTCTCTGACATCTGCTTTACTCGCTGAAGAGAAAAGCCCCGCAAGCACACGTAGATCTGTTGAGATTTTCCTGTTGTGCTGAGGTTTGGCAGCAGGACACAGGTGTTATGAGCTCTGGCAGCCTCAGCTTCCATTTCCACAGGGATCGAGGCTGGGTCTGTTGTGATCACCGACACGGCTGTGGACTCCTCCTTCCAGCCACGGTTTGAGCAGGTGGTGCTGGATGATGTGGTGGTGCGGAGCACCGAGCTGGACAGGGACCTCGCGGAGGAGCTGCTCGCCTGCAGCAGGGAGATTCCCGACTTCCCCACGCTCATCGGCCATACCATGTGCACCTACGACTTCTACGAAGGTAAAACCAGCTTTGTCTGCCCTTCCTGGCCACACGTAATGCCAAGTCTTTGCACTCTCACATGGACAAAGCTATCCAGGGAAGCCAGGCACAGGAGGGCTCGGGCAGAGACCCACGTGGTGCTGGGGGGCCCAGGCAGAGCAAGGGGCACCCTCGGAACACACAGCACCTCGGTTTGCACCTTGCTGAGTTTGCCACCGAGCTGTTCCCCTACAGCAAGATTGTCACTTCAGAACTACCAAACACTAGGAAAACATTAGGTTGCTTGTGAGATTTCCATAAACAAACTTTGGTTACTCTGGAACCATTTCCTTTGCAAAATTAAATGCTGATTGCAGAGTAGATGAAATGTAATAAATGAAGAATTAATAATCTGAGCACTATTTATAAACCTTTAGATCTGCTCACAGATGCAGCCATCTGTGTATTGCACAAGTCTGTGTTTTATTTAAACAAAAAGCTATCTGAGAGGATTAAAGTAGGAGCAGCAATAAACTGAAGGGCTGTCCCAGGCTGGCCCAGCTGCAGGTAAGCATTTGCCTGCCCCAAGGCCTTCAGACACTGTGCAAGAGGAGGCACAGGTCTGCTCTGAGCACACAGCAGGACAGCCAGAGCCTCTGGAGGGGTTAGAGGAGAGGGTGGGGATGCATGCCCACACCTGGCCACACTGAACACAGTGTTGGTCCCACCCACAGCGGTACCTGGAGCTGCAGTAGGGGAGCACCCGTGCTGCCCACACCAGGAATGCCACTGCAAGCAGCTCCAGCTTCCATCCACAGCAGCCCCTGCAGAAAAATTAAACCCACTTCAAGGGGGTTTCCTCTCCTCAGTGTTCCCATTCTGCACAGCTTGTTGTGCCTCTTCTACAGTCAGTTGGCATTTTTGGGATTTAACCTGGCAGACCTTCGCAGCTGATACGCAGCATGGACCTCAGGAGCAGCGATGGCCTGTCCCCACAGAGCACAGCATCCCCTGCAACCTCCCACCCGCGGGCTGACTCGACCTTTTACCGATGTTGAAACCTGCGTCATTCTCTCCCCTATACAGAGACACATCGTGCTGGCTTTAACACTGAGGGGAATACGAATTAACCAGCTACTCACAGGAAAACTTTGTGGGCCTCAGACAGAACGTGGGCACTGCTGGACTTCCCATTTACGCCTGTGGCCTGTGCCCCATGACCCCATGCGAGGCCAACAGTGACAGTTCTCTCCTTCCTTTCCAGGTCAGGGGAGATTAGATGGTGCATTATGCTCTTTTTCCAGTGAAAAAAAGTTGGAGTACTTAAGGAGGGCTTATGACGCTGGCGTGAGGAATATTGAAATGGAGTCCACGGCCTTTGCTGCCCTGTGTGGACTGTGTGGCCTCAAAGGTGAGTCCTGTCGCTTCCACCTCCTCCCCACGCTCTGGCTTAACCCCCTCCAAGGGTCCTGTTCGGTGCTAGAAGGCCAAACACACATCCTTAATGATTTTATCTAGAAAAGGACACTAAAACAAATTTTATAGCTTAGTAAAACCCAAGTGTGCATTAGAAGACCTGAGTGCATGCTGGACAAACCAACAGCTCGCCCCCCTCACGCCGCTCCTGGCCCTACCGCGCGTCCCGCCCGTGCCGGNTTCTCGGGGTCCCCCCGCGGCTCTCGGGTTCCCCCGTGGCTCTCGGGGTCCCACCGCGGTTCTCGGGGTCCCCCGCGGTTCTCGGGGTCCCCCCGCGGCTCTCGGGTTCCCCCGTGGCTCTCGGGGTCCCACCGCGGTTCTCGGGGTCCCCCGCGGTTCTCGGGGTCCCCCCGCNGGCTCCGGGACGCGGGGCGGGTTCGGCCCCGCGGGCGGGCGGGCGGAGCGGCCGGAGCCAGCGGGCAGTGCAGCGCGGAGCGGCCGGCCGGCAGCGCGGACCACATCTGCACAGGAATTCGGGCTGAGGAACACAGCTGCACGTTCCTCACCCCAGCCGTCGTAAAGGACTGTCCTGCTAGGGTCACTCCTGGCCACAGCGATCTTCCAGGAAGGAGATCCCTTTGCTTTGGGCATAAAGACGAAACCCAAGTAAATGACATGAAAAATTAATCCAGATTTGTGAACATTTTTGTTACTGCAGTTACAAAGGCCGTTCAGTTTTCTATTCCTACAGTATTTAAAGATGTCACAAACAGGCACGTCCCAGAGTTTGAGCACGAGAGGGACACCACAGCACCCGACCACTCTCAGCTGAGGACCTGACCTTCAGGCACTGGTTAACATTAAAACCACTTTTCTCACTATCAAAATTCACAAATAAGTAGTCTATCTTGAAACCAAGTAATTTTCACCGAGAAATTCTTATCGGGCTTTATAAAAATACAATTGAGAGTGAACTGCCCATGCTTTATCCCTGGCGTAAAGACAGCTGAGCTCTGAACTGCCACCCCTACCCAGCCAAACCCCCAAAGCAGGGCTGCAAGAGGTGCTGGTTGAGAAGCCGATTTACCATTAACATTTTTTAAATTACTATTTTCACATGTATAACTTGGAAGATTTCTCTTTTTTTTGTTTAAGTGTAGAAAGAATTACCATGAAAACCAATGTCATTATAAGCATCTCCATTTCCTGAAGGGTTTTGATCAGCTCTTGTGAACAATGCTAAGGGTGAAACATCCACCTCCTTCCCACAGGAGCAGGGAAGAGGTGTCTGGCCAGGCTGGGAAATAGCAAGGGGTCTGCAGAGCTCTCCTGGCATGAGCAACCTTGGTTGTGCTGTGCAAAATACCCTTTTACTGACCTGCATGTTCTCCACACTCCACTGTTATGTGGAAATCCCCCCCAAAATCTTAATTCTGGCCTCACTGTATCACTAAAGGCCATGACTTATCGTTGCACTGAGGTTGCCCAGACTTCTATGGACTTCTACTCAGTTTCTACCCTGAGAAATGACAGACATGAAAACAACCACAAGTCTCTGCCTAAAAATCCATGCCCGCTATTTCAAAACCGATGTCTGCTCCCTTTAAACTTTCTTTTTCATTAACATCTTGGTATTTATAAAATATGACAACTATAATCTCAATTTCAGTAGTGAAAAATTTTTTATCTTGTAGGTCTGCTTTCACAGGCAAGGGAAAAAAATCAACTGCCTAGGTTTGGGATGATGCCTTTCTGGGAAGTGTCTCGCAGCCAGTCTGTTCCCCACAGCAAAGCACTGCTGGTCTCCCCACAGGAATATCCAACCAGTCGGGAGGTGGCCAAGTGTGTTTTAAAAATAATGAGTTACCCCAAAGGAGATACCAAAATAAAAAGCACAAATACACACAGAATTGTAATTTTAGCACAAGCACACAGAGGCTGAGCCCAGAAGACATCACTCCCCCAGCTCAGGGCAGGCTCCGCAGCATTTCCCCACTAAAAACTCAGCTGCAGCACCGGGATCATGGTGCTCCTGGCTGACCCTGTGCTCACTCTCAGGAGTCTGGCACACCAGCTCCCCCACCTTTGGCACCTGCCTTGTGGTCTCCATCAACTTCCAAAACCACACCCTGAGCACCCGGCCAGACCCCAGCGCTCTCTGGGTGAGGCCACGTTCTCACCGCCTTCGCCAAAGGTGTTCTCAGCCTCAGGTGAGAAAACTTGACACTGCTTGTCTCTGACTGCAGGACAGGTCTGTGACCCACTGACATCTGTAAGGCCTTACAGTACCGCATTAAGGTCCCATAATTACCCAGAGACACGACTAGAGATGTTCAGATCTTTCTCATATTCATTATCCTCAGAAATTTCTGGTCAAACTATTAATTGTAACTCGTTTACAGACATTTTATGCTATCATTATGTAAGGCTTGAAAACATAATCAGTTACAAAAGGAAACAGTATCAATTTCCCTTTCAGTTAATAGAATCATATTCAGTAGTGTCAGCTCCAAAATAAAGATGCCAGCTCTATTTCTAATTTATAATTTATACTGAAAAACTAATCTGCAATATGAAATTGCATGACTGGTTTACAGTAAATATGATGCAGAAAGTTGCCTTCTAAATATAGACAAGGGTTTAAGTTTCATCTATCACAATCAAGGAATATTGGAAACATCCATGGCAATGAAGATTTTATAACTAAATGAACAAAATTCTCAAGAAACCTGGAAAGAAAATTGTGGGATTTATTCATGTAACATAATAAAATCTAAAGTAATTGCTGTGCAAAGCTATTTTGGACTTCTGCTGCCAATTAAAACCTAAGAATGCCTACTCAAGGTGCTGCACATCAGATTAGCCTGTGCTGTGTGTAGGAGTCCTTAAGCACAGGTGCTCCAGCTCCCAGTCAAAAGGGACACGAGCAATCACTACACCAGCACACACCCCAATGTCTCCAAAACCACACCCGGCAGGTGTAATGTGGTGCAGCACAGCTCAGAAAGGCTTGGAGTACTTTAGAATGGCTGCACACACAGGGAACTGAGCAGTTCTAGCACACAACCACAGGGAATTTATTTAAGGTTTGCACATTGTGGGCCAGACCAGACCCCTCGTGCTCCTCTGCCGCTCAGATAAGACGTGCTCTACACTAAAAGCTGTAGATTCCATGTCTCTTCTTGGAAGCTTCGGTGGTGGAAGCTTTGACAAAACCTCTCTTGCATAAAGTGTTTTATGCAGTCCAGCTTCTCGGAGAGCGAGCTCGACACGAAGCCTGGGGTCAGAAATGACCTGTTAAAAAAACCACAGCAACAATCAATAGAAGCCAAAAAGTACTGCCCTGAGGAGCTGCTGCCCTCCCTCATGTTCTCCGTGCACACAGCCCCAAGTGCAGCACAGACTCCAATCTCCTCCTGGTTGTCCCTATAGAATCCAAGTACTTCAAATGTCTTTATGATTTTTCTCACAGTGTCACCTTGTGCTTCCATGGCAGTGCTGCTTCCATTTGTCAGAATGACAATTAATCCCAGGGAAATTACTTCTGAAATTTCTCAAAAGTTTATCTGACAAAATTTGTAAGCCTGTTTCCAATCCCTCTTCCACGGTCTGCAGTGGCACTGCACTGGAAGTAGAAGGAAGAGCGACACGTTTGCTTCCAGTTCCAGCATCGCCTCCCCAGTGCCCGGAGCTGCCGGAGACCAGCACTGGGAACAAGATCCACAGCCCCTGCAGCACGGGGATGTGCTGGGCAGGGATCACATACTGCAGCCTGAGCAGCACCAGACCTGTCTGTTGTAAATAAATGCGTAAGAATACAAAAGGGGTGAGTTTTAAATAGGATATACGATTAATGTTGCTGTCCTGTCACTACTAAGACATAAGAGCACATAACAACCCACACAGCACAATTACAGCCCCATTACCTGTTCCTCACTGTACGTGTGCAACCTGAACAGTGGCTGCTGCAGCTCAAACTCCTCGTTGGTTCCAATGCCCATCCGAGCTTTTGACGCCACCGTATCAGCCACTGCTCTGGCTGGATCTAATTCTGCAACAACAGCAACCTAAAGACACAATATGGAAATATCAATTACTCTGTCTACGGAGAGCTAAGGTGAGAGCAGGTAACAGTAACACACCCTTTGAGAACACTATTGTTCATTGTCCTTGCAGCGTAACAGCGGCGCAGGGTCCCAGCTGCAGAGACGGCCTGGGCACAACAAGGATGTGTGAGAGAGAAGCAACAGCACCCTGAGCTCTCCAGCAGACGCTGACATGAGCTCCAGTGCCCAACCCAGTCTCCACAAGGAGCCAGCAGCCTCATAATTCTGCAATACCCACAGTTCCTGGAAGTCCAAACTTTCTTCTTTTTCTTCTAATGGAAACAAAGGTGTTCAGGGTGATAGTTCACAAGTTTTACAGAGTCATGGGCAACAACACTGAGTGATACGCCCCAAATAACACAACTCTGGGTTTCTTCTGAAGTGCATCTGCTTTAACTGTGTAATTTCCTGTGGCTAGATCAGTATCAAAGTCTCCCAGACACTGTATTGTGCCAGCGTTAATCTTTTTTCATTGTTTACTTTCTTTGTGTTAAAATATTCAGATGCAGGCTAATACTACTTCGGAAAAATACAGAAAGATGCAGGAGCAAAATAACTAAAGTCACAAGCCCATATGATGAATGGCTAAAACCAGAAAAAAATACTTTAAATTGCGTACAATAATTTTTTCACCCATCTCTTTAATAAAATGTCATCTTTGTATTTGCAGGCTGCCCAAATCTACAGGCTGGATGACTTTAGTAAAGATCTTTTTTTCCCTCTATACAAACAACATACATACTTTATGAAGCAGCATTTCATTAGTGTGAAACAGAGAATAAATGTTGGTCAGAGAAGTATAATGAACATCACCATCCCAGGCAAAGGCCCTTCTAGAAGCATTTTCTACCCTGGCAAGAGAATTTAGTCAGCAGGAAGAGCTCAACAGATCATGACTACCAACCAGCCTCTTTGGAGGAAAAAACAAGGAGATTACATACAGAAATGTAAATTAAGGCAAAATTACTCTTTCAAAAGTCAGCAGTAGAAAAAAATAACCCTAGCACTACTTTTACTATGAGGTTAGCAAGCATTACTAAGCATTTTATGGGTGTCCTTTTAAAAGTAATATGCAAAAGTTTCAGAGAGTCAAATATCTCTGAAGAAAAGTCATCCAAGGTGTGCAAGTTTTCAGAATTTAAAAAGAATATAAATTACTCATAAATCTTGCCTAAGACTCAAGGCAGACTTAAGGTTATTAAAACAAACAAACCCCAGAAAAAATCACAGAAGAAAAATCACATCCAACCTAGAAAAACCTTCTCTATCTCCTTTCAGATACCAACAGCTCCTACAGCAGAATTTAATGTCATAATGTTCCTGTTGTCAGAGCTACAAAGCACATAGGATTTATAATATGACAGAATTACTGTTAGTCAGACCAAAAGTACCTTTTACCTTGTTCATTTATTTGCTTTTGAGAGATTGTTCTTTCTATCTATCTTGCCCTGCCCTGGCAGTGTGTGTTTGTGTCAGTGGGGTGTGAAATCCCTCAGCCAGGGCCCACCTGCTGTCGGAGCGCTCCCAGGCGCTTCTCCCTCTCCTCCTCCCGCCGGGCCTGGAGCAGGGCCAGCTCCTTCTTCTCCAGCAGCCGCTGCTCCCGCAGCGCTCGGCGGAGCCGCACCCTGCCGAGCACACACAGGGAAACGCTGGGCGCGGACACCCTCGCGCTGCTGCGCTGCCACTTCAGGGCGAAAACCACCCCCGTGTTTTCTGTACCCGCCCCGGTGTTTTCTGTACCCACCTTGTGATGCTGGGGTGGTTCACCAAAACTCCTCAAAGATGCTCAAAGGCAAAGATGCTTTTTCATTTGAACGCGCTCTTTTTGTTGGGGTTTTTTGCTTCGGGTTTTTTGGGGAAGGGGAGTTTGGAGAGTTGTGCTTTTTGATTTGTTTTTCAGTGGGTTGTGGTTGGTCAGTTGTTCTTTTAAACAACTTGGCTAACCTTTCAGATTCCACGTCTAGACCACAGATTTTCTCTAGCATGCTTTATATAGCCCTGGTACTCTTTTTTCTCCCCCATTTTCTTTGCCAAGAAGAAATGTTCTCTCACATCTGTGTATGGCAGAAGAAATCTTTCCTATAACCCTTTCCATTAAAAGAAACACCTCACTCCCAGTCTTGTCACTGGAAAAAGAAAAAAAACTTGGGACTTACACCCTTCTTCCAAAGGAAAAAGCTGGAGGTTCACACCAGTAACTCCAGAACTTTACCCACAGCACTACTGTGCTGCTCCACCTTTCACTGCAGGCATTTATAGACTATTGTGCAGAGCCTGTTCCTTATGGAGCTGTGGATATTTGTTAGTATGTCACTTTTAGTCCTTGTACAGGAGCTGCCAGTGCCATGCTTTGAATTTGGAGAATTACCCTCCTTTTGCCCTTCAAATTTGAACTTGCCTTTACAGAAATTGAGATGAGACAGCTGGCTTCAACTACAATAAAATATGTATTGTTATTTTCTTACTCTCCAAATTTTAGTAAGCTCAAAGGAGTATATAACTTGTGCCATAAACTGCAAAAATCAGAGCTAAACCTACAGTTCTGCTGGTGGCTAGCAAAGACCTCTGTGCCAATAACCCAAACACAATTACAAGGACAAACAAATTTATCCTAAGAGAGTGGTACAAGGCTGTCTGAGAGTACCCCAGAGAGGCTTCCAGTTTCTCATGGTGTCCACTGTAGTTTAGGCAGAGAAATGCTACAGCGGTAGCGCTCAGGGGTCGTTCTGTACCAGGGAAAAAGCCTAATCTGCTTTTTATATGGAGAACATTTAATAAAAAGCAGATCTTCATTTTTTTTTGAAAAACGACAGAAATTATATTATATTGAAACCCTTTCACTCTGCTTGAGCTGACTACTGTGATACATGTTTTAAAATACTCTGGAGTTATCAAACATGAAACTCTGGAAGCTTCTGTGCAAAGCCAAGAAGGAAGACTGGGGGGGGCACTTGGCCAGGCCTAAGTTCAAACACTTTGTCTTGCCCATGGCAGTTTTCCTGCACAGGGGAATACAAAGCAGTGCTAAACGGAAGCATTCTGTCCCTGCCCACACGCAGTTTGAACCAGTCCAGGTGACCCCGACTGATCACCAAAAAGCAGCCAGGGAGAGCGGGGCGGAGCCGGGGCACGGCGCCGCAGCCACCGCTGCTCCTGCGGAGGGTCGCGTTCCCAGGGCTGTGTTACCATCCTCCACGGGCTGGAGAGAGCACGGCCAGCACCAACAAAGATGAAGTGTCACTGTCAGCAGGCAATGGCACAGCTATGAAATCCACACCCAGCTGTAGGGAACCCCAACCAGACTCCCTTGGAAATACATACTCAACTGCACATCATGTTCCTAAGTTGGAACGTCCTTGCAATACTTTTTTATACTCGGCTTCCAAATGTTTACTCAAGCTTTGATTTCACCCTTTCCACATCTAAATAAAGTTGTTCATTCTCTTTCACTCTTTTACACTTAGCAACATTTTAGCTACTATTTCTTCTAAGTTAATTTTATAGAAAACCTCAAAATCAAAGTGTCTTAATACTCAATTTTGCTTTTAAGCACCACAGTAAGTAACAATTTTAATAAATCACCAGCTGATAAATGATAAATGAGCATAACTGATTAGTTTCAGTAAAGGTACCTTTTGTAGCATTGCAGTACACATTTGTGTAATTTTTGATAAGCATATTTTCATTAAAACTCTGCTTTCAGACACTGTCTCATAAATATTCAATAGGAAATAATGAACTACTCTGTCTGGAGAGACCAGGAGAGTTTCAGGGGAGTGTGTGAGAGCCCTGGGGTGGGACGAGGGAGGTGAGCCTGCACAGAGCTGCTCTGAGGGCATGGGAGAGATGCACTGGTAAACAGGACCCCATGGCAAACAGTTGCCATCGCTCTGTTCCTGGGGGTCAATCACATCAAATTCTGGCACAGAGCAATCCTTGCCCTCCCTTGGAATGCGGGGCCAGGCTGGCAGCAGTTCAGGTGCTGGGGTAGAACACGCGCAGGCGATTCCCACTCGCTGCCTCCCTGGAGAGCAGGACTGTGCTAACCTGTTTCCCACAGGTAGTCAGTGCAAATATTTGCACAATTCCATGCCAATTTTATTTTCACCCTGCAAGAGTAATGCCAAATCTATTGCTTTTGGGGGGAACATTCTAAAAGAATATGTGATGTATTTTCAAACCATTTCCTACCTCAGGGACCTGATGGAGAACCTGATTAAAATTCACTGCACAGATAAAAAAGGAGAAGTGGACTGGTAACAACAAACACTTGCCTTTTTGGATGCTAATTTCTGAAGCACAGTAAGACTTAAATGCAGTTGGTAGTTGTTGATACCACATTAAAAGAGAGCTTATAATTTAGTGTTCTAAAGACCCAGACACAGAGTAAAGACACTCAGAATAGCTGAGTGTGTGATCCTGTGCAGGGTCCCAGTCCTGCTAGGACTGCAGCAGAGGTACCTCCTTCCCAAAAGGCCCTGAAAATGTGCTGGATCAGAACTGCAGTACCAGCCTGTGCCATGTTTCATCAGTGTTCTGCAAAGGCTCAAACCCAGCTCTGACAGGTGGAACATGCCAGGACACCGTGGGTTTTGCAGTGCCGCACTGGGACACGACAATGCCCCGTGTGTACCTGAGCCTGTACAGTCAAATGTTTCATTTTGTACAGTAGCTCAGTTCTGAGTAACAGAATGCTGAGCATTTATTGACTTCTGATTCACAATAGCCTGAAGGGGTGATTATTTCCTCCTTGCGTTCCTCAACAAACTGTGCCGTTTCCTTATAGTTTATTCTGCAACATTTATCAACATAAAAAGAACATTCCCAGCAGTATGGCAGAGTGCAGTACACAGGTTTAAAGAAAAGTCAGTTTTTCCTGATCAGTTCTACTGAAATTTCAGTAATTCAAATACATGTGTTCCTTCTCCTATGAGCTAAAACCACTGCAGGCACGTTTAAGGAAAGACAGAGATATATTTGAACATAAGGACATAGACATTCAAATTAAGTTGTCAGCAAGGTGTCCTAACAAAATAATACTCAAGTAGTGTTTCCCACAGAATGCTTAAGACAAAGTTTAATATTCTAATGCCAATGGCACTTTAATCCTATTTTAATTGCATTTCTGGTCCACACAATTTGGTGGCTTCCTCTATGTAAAAAGAGTCAGCCTGTGCTTTGAGAGCAGTTATAACCAGACTACATGCAGGGGGTTTATGTTCCTCTGACAGTGGGATTCCTCTATGAAATCCAGTATTTCTTCAACAGGCCATGAAAGGCCATATTCTGCAACAAAGACTTGGCAATTCAAGCCTGAGCAGGCTCAAGTCCTAAATCCCATCAAACAGGTGAAGAGCATCTACAACTAGATGAGCAATTTAGGACTCTCCAAGATAACAATAAATATCTTTGAGTCTGTTAAATGCTGAATGTGCTCCTTTCACTTGCCCCTCAAACAAACCAAACCTGATTATAAACCATTTTGCAAAGTGAAATATAGAAGGTCTTATTACTCAGCTACAATTTATGACAGTTTAGTGCTTACAATGGTCTGAAATTTTGATGGATGTGAATTAATTCAAACTGAGATAAATTGCATCTAGGATACAATCACCTAGGATGCAACCTCACGATATAGTTTGAAGCATCTGCCAAACAGGAAGGAAAAAAAAATACTTATCCTCAATTTATTCTAAATAAGAAAGTCAGGAGATCAAAGCAAATTAGATTATGAGAAGCTCCTATTGATACTATAGGTATTCACATTTTAATTTCTTTTACCTTTCTCTGTCTTTGGCTGCTTGTTCAGCCATTAATATTCTCAATTCCTCCAGATGTTGTAGATCTCTCTCCTCCTGTTCTTGCCACTTGAGCTCTTTCTCAGCCCAGTATTTTTTCAGCTAGAGTTTGAACAAACACAGCAAACAAATAACACTCATTCCAAAGCCCAGGCAGTGAGAACAAAGCAAGTAAGAAAAGCAGTAAGTTAGAGATTCCAATTTTGATCCTTTTAGAACAAAATTTCTATTTTAGACCACTACAAGCTAGCAGAATATTTACTAGGAGAGCAAGAGGGTGTGGAGCCTCCACAATAAAAGTAGTAAAATCTAATTTGAATATATTTTTCCACCACAGTCTGAAGACTACCACTTCCATTTGTTCCTTGCTTTCCTACTCTGCCATCAAACCCTTCAACTGTGCTGCTTAGAACAGTGAATGTTCCTTGAGTTAAGCTATCCTGGGTCAGCTCAAAGGGCTGGACCCAGCCCCGCCCAGTTCATTGTGCTGAGGTGCAGAGTCTGCTGAGGAACAGGAAGAAGCACAGGAGTGTTCCTCACAGAAGTACAAAGATATTCCAAAGCTCCATGAGAAAGAAAGACCCCAAGAAAGACCGAAACCTGAGCAGGAAAGCTTATTTGGAAAGATGAGAGGTTTGGGATGCAGAAGGAGGAACAGTCAAGTAAATGCTGCTGAAGTGAAACCCTGAATTCTTCGTATGAATGAATTCTACAGGATCCTGTTCCATGAACTAGGGCAGTTCTTCAGAAACAACTGATGACAATTATAGCAAGCTTGTAATTCCCATCTTGCCGTGACATATGTTGCAAAACACGGAATCGCTCACATTGGAAAAGATCTTTAAGTCCAACCAGTAACCCAGCACTGCCAATAGAATATCTAGTATCTTCCCAGTATCCCATCTGAACCTGCCCTCTGTCAGTGGGAAACCATTCCCCTTTGTCCTGCTACTCCAGGCTCCACCCCTTGTCCCCAGTCCCTCTCCAGCTCTCCTGGAGCCCCTTCAGGCCCTGGCAGGGGCTCTGAGCTCTCCCTGGAGCCCTCCCTTCTCCAGGTGAGCATTCCCAGCTCTCCCAGCCTGGCTCCAGAGGGGCTCCAGCCCTGGAGCAGCTCCGGGGCCTCCTCTGGACTCTCTCCAGCAGCTCCAGGTCCTGCTGCTGTTGGCCCCAGGGCTGGGGCAGCTCTGCAGGGGGGGCTCAGCTGGGTGGGACAGAGGGGCAGAACCCCCCCCTCCCCTGCTGCCCACGCTGGGATCAGCCCCGGGCATGGGGGGTTCTCGGTGCCAGTGGCTGGGGCTCGGGCAGCTTCTCACCCGCCAGCTCCTTCTCCCCAAGGCTGCTCCCCACCCATTCTGCACCCAGCCCGTGCTCGTGCCTGGGACTGCCCCAACCCATGTGCAGCACATCGCACAGAGTGATTGACTTTGTGCACAGAAACCTTTCACAATCATGACTCACACCTAAAATAGGTCTTCCAATCAGTGCCTAGGTTTCAGGAGTCCCAACCTTTAAGCCAATCATTTCTGTATACAGGGCATTTTTAATATGTGAAGGTCAGGAAACAAGGGTGGCTATAACCATATTTCTTAGAAAACTTTTATTTAATGTTGTTTGGAATACTTGTATTTATGAAATAAAACTTTCTCTTTTGCAATTATTCCCCTTTTGTATTCCCTTTGCCTGAAGTCTTTCTTATAAACTCTAATTAGAGACCAGCGGATATTTTTGAAATTCAATATTTAAATAGACAGGAAAAATTCTGATCTACGATCCAATAGAGCAACTGTAGCATTGGTATTTAGAATTAACGGCATTGTACCTGTTCCCAGGTTTGGAATTGCTGGGCATACCTTACCTAGGTTACAGTAGGTAGTGTGGTCACTCCTTTTACCCTACTCACAGGTATTTTAAATATTCTGCTTGCATTCCCCAGAAAAGCAGCTGCAGTATAAGGTTAGCAGCCCTTTTAAGGATCTAGGATGTAAAATACTCCAATGAAACAAATGACTGCTGACCCCAAACAGCTGCTATTCCATCTGTCCATGGCAGAGGACTGCTCTATGTAGACATTACACACAGCAAGAGAGAACTTTGCACAACCAGAATATTTACAGATAAAATGAATATCGGTGGTGGTTGGGTCAGCACTGCCTCCCTAAGCCTGTGGTTTCAGAGCCACCTGCCACTACAAACACCGTGTGGACAAAGGCAAATGCACAGAACAAGCTGGAATAAAAAGAGGAGCAGCAGCAAAGCTGCTCGTGACCTAAGCAGCAAACCCTCACCACATGTCCCTCTCTGTGCCACTGGACTCAGAGGTAAAATCTCAATGAAACAACCACGTGGATTTTTGCCATACCACTTAAGTAAAAAGGCCAATACAAATACTTGACACAGCTTGATTTTGTAAAGCGTTACATTCACTGCAGTGCATTTCTGAGTTTCTATTCAGTTGCATCCAAGCCATTTCCCAAGGAGTCAGCACACAAGTACTGGGAATGCTGTCCCCCAGAGGTGCCCCTGCAGCCCCGTGCCATCCTGCAGGCACTGTGCTGTGGGGCTCCTGTGCTGCACTGCAGCACACAGCTGCAGCACTGGGAGCTTCCCGAGGCTGCCATGCTGCTCAAAGGCACTGTGGAGTCGAACCCAGCCGTGCCTCTGTGCTCGTTTTGTCACACACGGACACAGTGACGTGCTGAGGCTTTTTTTTAAGAAATGCAATAGAGTAACATAACTGGTGTGTCAGAGCAGGCAGCTTTAGAGCTAAAATGGACAGGAGCAAGGCCTGACTAACCATTTGCCCATCTCTACATCACTACATAATACTTTACAAGAATACATGTGCTATGAGATCAGTTATAGATTTTAGAAGCAATGGTACACATTAATATATGCAAAAAGGTGTAAAAGGTCCTCATACTCTCTCTTTATCCTGAGCTCTACGAACGGATTCCTGTTCTCTCTGTAGCCTTTCTCTCTCATCTTCCTTTTCTTTTCTTCTGGCAGCTACAGCAGCTTCTAGTTTAGCAGCTTCTTCCTGCTGTGCTTTCCACTGTAGAACCTGGAAGAAACAATTGAAGAGACAGTCCTGCAGCAGACTGTGTAACACTGATCCTGTCAAGCTGAGACTGGGAAGGAAAGCCATGTAATCTGCTTACAAAGTAAGATTTATAATCTTATCAACAACACAATCATTTAGCAAGCACCACCTTTCTGCATGTTCATGTGCAGTTCCCAGCTGATGGCATAATGTGCAATAAAATCACATATGAAAAGGCTTTAGGCAAAATTGCAAACCATCTCAGAAAACAGGCAAAACCATCTCAGAAATTCACATTTCCTTTTGGCACTGAGAACCCACGCAGGGATGGAGTCACAGAGCAGAGTCCGCTCGCAGCCTTTGGCCCCGGCGCTCCTGTAACAGCTCCGCGCTTCCAGCCAGGGCTCGCTCCAGTGACAGGGACTTCACCTCCTGCCAGCTCACGGATGGGGCAGCCCCGTCCGGGCCCCTGCCCCTGCTCAGACCTGTGGGGTCCTGCATGCCCGACACCCCGCTCCTCTGTGGGAAGAGAGGCAGCAGCTGCCCGGCAGAGCAGGACACGGTCCCGCTCCCCCGCACCCCTCGCTGCAGGGGCTGCCACGCTTCCTAACAGAACTTCTCGGTGCTGGGATGGACCACCCAGCCCAGCGTGCCAAAAATCCATTCCTGACATGATCTTGACCGTGTTGGTTAAAGAAGACAACTTGTCCCTGTACCTGGAGACGGGCAGTGACTCATCTCCAGCGTCCCCAGCCAGCGTGGGCCCCGATTTACCCCCATGCTGTCAAAAGCAGTTGTGTGTTCATCTGTTTCACGCTGGTTTCAACAGGATTAATGATGTCTCCTTTTTGTTGGCTTGCCAGCTCTTTTTGTAATGGATTTGTCAAGCACTAACAGAACTCTGCATTCCTCTAAGGAACAAGCACTGCAGCCATTTTTCAGCTGGTTTTCTAGCACTTTAATACAAAGATATGAAAATGCTTATGATTTTTCCACCTTTACTGCATTTCACTGGCTGTGTGCACAGGTTATTAATTCTTCTGGTTTGTGCTTATAAAAGATGTTCTGTTTAGAAATCCAGCATTCCCCACGGTCCAAGGTTCTCAGAGAGCTGCATCTCTGAATGACGCCTTGCTTGCCTTGCTTCTTGCTAAAATAACAATTATACTTTGTTCTTTGCAAGGCACTGAACAATGCTGTGACTTCTCATGGAGTGCAGGCAAAGTAATAACACGAAAATAACCTGAAAATGTGGAGGGTGCAAAGAGAACACAGCCAGGCTCTTCCAGATGTGCTCAGTGGCAGGAGGGGAAACAACAGATACGGAAACACCTGAAATTCCGATCCATTCATCACTTCCCTACTGAGAGGCTGGATGAACACTAGAACATGTTGGCCAGGGAGGCTGTGGAGCTGTTTAAACCTGGATTCAACATGGTCCTGGGTCACCAGCTATACCTTACCCTGCTTGGGCAGGGGGTGATCCCGGGGTCCGGAGGGGTCCCTTCAGCCGCAGCTGCAACACCCGAATTAAGCTTCCCACACACTTGAGACTTGTAACACCAGGGCTGTCTTAATTGAAAGCTTCATGTAGCAATTTTGCCAGCAGCCTGCTCATGCAGTTTAAGAATCTAAAATAAAATGCTACATTGTTTCAGTTACCCTTCACTTGCCACGCTAATGAACTCAAAAAGGAATGCTTTGAAAATGAGTCAGAAGAACATGCAATCCTTTCTACCCTGCTTTTGAAACAGACCGAAGCAAAACTATACATAGAAAGATTTAAATCTAACAACAAGCAAACAGTGAATGAAAGCTGCTAAAAGCATACTCAGATTGGAGCTGGGATAAGCTGCAGGAGCATCTGAAGGAGCTTTAAACTTCTGTAATAACATCACGGATTTTCTCAACTGATATGAGGTAACAGTCAGATTATGTAACCAAAAAATTGCTTTTTGTAAGCTTGGATTTTCCTACATCCTGCTTCTCCTTTCAAATGCTCTCCCGTACTGAGGTCAATGCCACCGGGTGCAGTTCATGGCGCAGCTTCAGTTCCCTCCGCATCTGAGAACTCTCCTGATCCCCCAGTGGCCTTTTCTGGATATTAATTTATCTATTAACCAGGGACTCGTTTGGTTGTTTGATTGCAGCCATCGGTATGGCGAGGCCATTAAATTGGTCTCAACAAAAGTTGCAGTTCCCTGACACTTCAGGGGAACCACTGCCTGGAAATGGCCCTGGAGAACAGAGCAAACCCAGCAGGGAGTTTGGGATTGTGACAACTGACTGAAGGCAGCAAACCACACTGAAGCAGATACAGACACTAATCTGTCCTGAAACCAGCTCAAGCCTCCTTATTAATCCACTCCTATTAGCAGCAGTTTGTGTGGCATATGTGACACCCCGACCTTGTGACATGCCATGATCACCTTCCCTGGTTGTTTCCACGCAGCTCTTTCGTTCTGCCTTTTGATCTAAGTCAGAAATCAATACTGGGGCACAATCTAGATTTTTGACAGGTTATGTACAAACAAATGAGCATAACCAAGCATCAGATTCAGAACTTCACTCAGCTGACAAAGCATTAATCACACAACAGTGTTCCCCAGACAGAAGTGATAGGCCAATAACTCAGTGTGTATCTCCGCTCCTACAATGCTCCCTACTCTGCCCTAAATCACTACTAACACACACATTTACTCAGGGGGTAGAATATGCTTTCCATTTTTTTAATTTCAATTTTTAATCTACTTTTTCATTTTTTAGTTAGGATTTTAAATGTATGAGCCCAATGCCAAACAGGAAAATGGCTAACAAGGATACCAGAGAAGAGTTTCACTGTACCATACTTGTTCACAATACCCAGTTATTATTTTCTGTATCCAGAACATGAAATTAGTTTAGATTATCCCTGCTCCCCCCCATGTTTGTCTAATCCATGCCTTTTCATTAGGGCAAAAGAAGAATAATTTCCTTTAAAAACAATTTATAATTGTGACAAAAAAAGACATAATTGCAACAACAACAACAAAAAACAAAAAACCAAACAACAACAAACCCCACAACAAACAAACAAACAAAACCACCACAAAACAGCAAAAAAAGGAACATGGGTAAAAGCCAGAAAAGCAATGCTTGCAAAACACGTATGAAATGTGATTGTGATTCTGTAGGCTGGCCTTACGCCGTGGCTTGTCCCACAAGAAGAGTTGAAATCATATAGGATAAAATGTTCTTAACAGAGCAGAGGTAGAGTGAAGCGTAAGAAGTAACAAAAATTAGGCATTAACCAGGTGATTCAAACACCAGCATGTTTCACGTTTTAAACCACCTTTGAACATTAAAATGCTCTGTGCTAGAGAGCAGTTCTAGTCTCACAGCCCCAGCTCACCTTGTGGGCCAAGCAGCGCAACACCTCCTGAGGTCCACACGCACAGGAGGTGGCAGGAGGGATTCCCAAAGCCGGCTGTCCCTGCGGTCACAGGTTAAAAAGCCAGGAGCGGCGAGAAGGGCACCCAAAGGCCCCCATCCGCAGCGCCCCGCCCGGGGGCAGCCGCCCGCTCCGCTGCCAAGCGCCGGCGGGCAGGGACACGGAGCGGAGGCTGGGCAGTCCCTGCGGGGCGCCTTCCCTGGCTTTTAGCGATCCGCCTGATGCTGAACTGCCAGCATTCCTACAATCGAAGCGTGCCAAGAAAGCCTGCTGCATTCATCAGGCTTTTATCTCCAGAGGCAGGATCGTGCAGGTCTGGAGAACAAAAAACCTCCCAAACAATAATTCTGCTTCACTACAGCAGCAATCTGGGACCACAGACCGCACAAAAAAATTTAACGTGTCCTTGATTGCATTCTTCCATTCCTACGAGTTCAAAATCAGAAGGGTATATTTTACTGTGTCAACAGTAAACGTTTTATTTAAATATTAAAAAAATCCTAGTAGTTAAACTAATATTGAAAATACACTGAAACCTGGCTCCCCCATTGCCTGTTCCACAAAACAGTTTTCATTTTAGCAGTACAAGCACTGCCAACATTAAGTTCTGAAAGTTTTTAATTACAAGTGGCATTTCAAGTACATTTCACAGTTCATGTATTATTAGAGGAGGTTTTGCCAAGTGAATTATTAAATTTCTGTGCTGAACAGGATGCACACATACCTTTTTTCAGTTCATTATTTCAATACTGCATATTACAATAATGTAAAGTACACGACAAACTAATTAAAGTAATAAATTAGTTCTTTCACTCTAACATCTGAATAGTAATAATGTATTGACCATTCATTTAATGCTACAGATACAACTCTTTTAAAGACAAAACCATTTTTGAGAGTCTTTCCTTGGGAACTCCCATTAAATTAGCACATGGTAACACAGCACCATGTAAGGTTTTCTCATCAAGCAGCAACGACTTATTACAAACAGACCTTGAAGCTGCCGATGGTGACACAAGAGGTGGCACCAAGCTCCTTAGCTGGGTAGGCAGGAGCACAGGGCAGCTGGCTGGAGGGAGGAGGGTCTGCATGGCAAAGGTCGAGCAGGGAGCAACATCAGCCTCTGGAAACGGAGGAAAACGTGCACTAGGAACCAAAGGATGTAAAATCCCGGGAGGAACAGTGTCACAAATTACCACCCAGAGCTCAGATCACTCTGTGCCACACAGACATACTAAGCTTCTAGAATCCAAATTCTAAGCAAAAATTCCAAATAATTTTGTGAGAAAGCCAGTACTGTTTGTCATAACTGAAGGCATAAAAGGAAAATCCTCTGAGATCCCCACTTTGATGTTTTCTAGCTCACTTTTTCAACCTTATAAAATGACACAATCTAAATACCCTTCTAGAATCTCCCAGAGGTTTATTAATCTCTGAAACACTTCTGCTCATCTTTCCTTATTTTTCTTATGGTTTGCAAGGGTTTTTTTCTTCTTCAAACTGTTCACAACTGATTCTAAGAATCCCTGGGAAAAAATTTAGTGGGTCTCTTCAAGAAAAATAACTTCACAAGTGAAGATTCTACATGGCAAAAGAAGAACTCCAAAATTTGGCTAGCCATGGAAGCCCATGGCAGAACAGAGCCAGCCTGTTCATGGTGGGGTCACAGGAACACAACAGCTGCAGGTCAGGGCTGCATGGTCACAAACAGCAAAATGGGATTATGAGACAACTAGAGATTCAAATACTATTTAAAGGAATTCAGTATCAAAAAAATCCCATGCATAAAAAAAGAAAGCACACAATGTGTCTCCCCGCATTTGTCCCACAGGTTGTTGTACAAAGCAGGTGGGAAATCCCAGTGAGGAAGAGCCACGAAGCACAACTTCATGTTTCACAGTGGGGCAGCACAAGCTGCCTGAGCTCAGTGTTAGATTGTGCACGTCATCTGCACCAAAAATCACCAAAGCTCCCTCTTGGGCTACTGAAGGTACCCTTGGACCACAGAACAAGTCCAGCAGCTTTTCAGTCAGTCCAGACAGAGCCCAAGCAGTCACTGAGAACCATGAGAAAAGCTCTGGAAAGGATGACACCACGCTGTAGGAGAGGCAGCGTTGGCTGCCTTCCCACAGCACTGCTCAGTCAGCTCAGACGCTCCTACAGCTGCTTACAGTGTGCTCACGTGGAGCTCGGGAGAGAGAGAAAGCTGGGAACCAGGAGAGTCCAAAGGTACATTGAGAAATGTGCATGTTCAGATAACCACAGTGATCTACTGCCCAAACCAGCTCTAATCCTCTCCCCTCCTTCCCAGCCCCCTGCGCCATCACCATCTCCTCTGCCCAGGGTCTTGCTGAATATAGAATTGAGAGTTATCCCATTTATGGCAAGTCAGAGATACCTCTTGATTCTTCCAGATGGAAGCCACAAGGCACAGAGGGGGAAAAAATGCCTCTCAGTTGCAAATTTGGATTTAAACCACGTCAACTATGACATTTTTCCTTCACATTTTTAAAATAAGGGCTGCAGCCTGAGAACAAATTGGTGACTGAAGGAATTCTGTTTATAAAGAAAAGGCCATTTTAGAGCTATGCCATTTTAGTGTGTTCTGAAAAACAGAAAAAAGCAAAGGGGATGTAAAAGGTGATTAAGTGATAAGAAGTTATGTGCTAAAGAAATAACAGGATTGCAACATCAGCCCTTCAGTAAGGATATTGCTCTCAGTTCAGTTCCTAATGGACACATCATCTAACAAGGATGAGAATTTTTTAAAATTTGGCAAACTTTTTATTTCCCCACACAAGGTCATAGCTTTCTATCTCCTCTAGAAGGGGCCAAACTGAGATCACTACAAGATTAACATGGAAAACTCATTAAAAGGTGACATTCACTTCCAGCAGTGCGGCCTCTTCGCTTGCAGGATAGCTCAGTCTTTCACACTTCAGACGAAAGCAGCACATGCTGATCTGTGTCTCCTGCCTGAGCAACTCCCTGCCATTCTGAGGTGCACATAAAAAGAAAATCTTTTGAGGAAAAGAGGAGTGAAATGCAGAAGAAAAAAGAAGTTAAAGACCCAGTTTTCCATAGAAGAGTAAGGATTCACTCAATTTCTCTCAAGAGTGACAGAAGTTCAGTACATAGATTCCGCTTGGGTTAATGGGATAATAAATCCCTCGGACTTAAATATTTTACAAATTAAACAGGACTACAGAAGTCTGTGTTACAAAACTAACCATTTTTTTAAAGTCACTAACTGTATGGAAATGTCTATCCAACGACTACGTAAAAAGTCGTGCATTTCTTTTGGAAAAAAAAGAGGTTTTTTCAAACATACTTGGATTTACCCACAATTTCTCAATAGAAACTCTAGTTCAACTACTCAAACTCCTCACTGTCTGCCAGGACTCGGAGAAGGTAAGGGATGGGTGCTGTACCCTGCCGGGATCCGCGCAGCCCCGGCACTCGCGGGCAGCAGCGCTGGATACACGGACGGGGATGGGCACGCGAGGAAAATACGGGATTGGGGAACCACGGGACCTGCTGGCAGCACCCCAGCAGCTGCAGACACGCAGCACTCCCGGCACAGGCACGGCGGAGCTCTGCGCTGCGCAAGGGGCACCTCACCCATTTCTGCATCTCCAGGCAGTGACTCGCTTGCCGAGACTTGAGAAGTCACAAGCAAATTGTGCCCCAGCAACGCCGACATTGCCAAGGAAACTGGAGGGTATAGGAGACCTGCTACTGATGTGTAATTGTATCAGCTGATAAGAATAAAAAAAGACTTGCAGCATTCAAAGCCACCACACACTGACATATAAAATATTAACAGTGTTATTCCTAGAAATACAATAAGAATAGGAAGTATATCCATGTACTCCTAAACGGAAAGCTAATGAGATGGGTGCCTCAGGGTGTGAATACTAAAGCTTATAAAAGGGAAAAAATTAAAGTGTCTATTAAGAACAGTTCCCTGGAGTCTGAAATATTACAGGGCAGGGAGAGTTCATCCAAACAGTATGAAAAAGCCACCATTTTTTAAATTTAGAGAGTGCTTTTTTATGAGCATGGTACGTACCATTTTTCTTTTCTCAGGTATCAGTAGCCTCCTGAACTGCCACAAATGTTTTAAATGGCCAATATGCCAGGGACTGCAGAAGGAGGTGGGAGAAGTTCAGATTTGAACAGGGGCTCCATATCGCATATCCCCATCAAGCAGCAACACTCAGCAAGAACCATTTCTGTTCACATGTTTTGTTCAGATGCTGATGGCAGAGGCCCAGAGATGTCCTGCTGCCTGTGCTCTGTGGTTCAATGCTTAAAATTCTGGGGTCCATTACATTCACAGCATCTAAAACCCATGTGAACACCTAGTAGTAAATACACACCCCCAGCCTCCCCATGACAGGGGCTAAATGGCAGCAACTACCCAACCAGCTGGTCAGCAGAGAGAAGGATGCTCCCTCTCCCTGGGAACACAGCTGAGCTCTCCTGTCCTGGCAGAGAACTTGTCTGTGTTACTGCACAGCGTCCTGAGACCACATGGTCAGATGTGAAGTTCTGGCATCAGCAGGTACCAACATCCACATGTTGTCAACAACAACCTCGTGTGGTGTTAACAGGTGGTGGTCTGAAGTCTCCAGTAACTTTCAGCTCTAAAAACCTGCCCCTTTCTCTCTAAACTGGGGATTCTTCAACCCTGAAAACTTCTGAACAGCACCTGGAATGACATCCAGACTCCATAGGGTCTTGAATGACAAACAATAAATGGCAAAAGTTAACAATTTCTGCATCTGACTGGCCTACACAAGACCTCCGAGAAGAATTAGAGCAGTATTAGAGCATTTAGAAGTAGGATAATTAAGAAATAATACATTTACAAGTTTGCTAATCTCAGAAGATAATCTTGTTCTGGCTGTGGCTAGAAAAACAATGGAGGTTCACACCCCTAAGAGATTTTTCACTGGTACTCTTGAGCAGCTTGTGCTCCACAGGCTACCTCTAAGAGGTTAAAAAAAAAAAAAAACCAGAAAAGTGGTTAAAAGTAACTGTTTTGATCATTAAAAGAATATTGTCTTCAGCTCTGTAAGTGTTTAAATCTGAAAAAGGGATAAGAAAGAAAAGCACTTGAGCACAACCTTCAGTCATGACCTGAGGAGGAACACCATGTACCGATTTCAGCGAGAAAACCGGTCACAAGGGCTGGGATCAGTATTGATAAAACTTGGGATCAGTGTCAGTTCCCTGGGGCTGACAGCACGTCACATCATCTTTGCTCAAGGCAGTGTGTGAACAGCTTGTCCTTGTAGTTCCTCTCTTTCCTCACCCAGCATTATTGAGAACATCTTTCTGTTTTTGACAACAGTAGTGTCAACATTTTATTAACATATGTAAATATTGTATAGGCTTAAATATTCACACATGCATAACCTTAAGTAGGCTGCATTTCTGTTTACAACAACTTATCTAAATTGTTTCCTTTAGACACAGAATTCTCTCTTCTAGTCCCATCTGCCATTGTATGGAGGAGAGCTCCTCTGATCCTTTACAACTGCAAAATTTTGGTGAGGCTTGGCTTGCCTGAGGTGCCACTTTCCTCACTGAAGAAGGTCATTCTGAGACACCACCATTAGCAGGAGCTGTCTGCTTGTCTAGTTATCCATCCTCAAGTAAGGTATCACTGGACAATTTCAACTAGATTTGAGAGAGAAGTGCTTGTCTCAAACACACTCCAGATCTTACAAGCTTTGGCAAACCCAGCAGGCAGGCAGCTGAGCAGGCTGTGCCCCAGGCTGAGCACCACGTGCTCCTCTGAGTAGCTGAAGTTCTGGGGTGCCGTGGGTTGTTTCAACGGATCTCAGAGCTCACAAGCCAGTTCATGGTCTCCTCCCATGCACAGTACCCTGCAGCCCCCTGCTCCCAAAGGCCTGCAACTTAGGCTCAGTGGATGCAGCACAAAGTCGTGGCAGGGTCCTTGGAAGAATCAAAAGGAACTCACCTGGTGGTTTATCAAACTGCCCTCGGCAGCTTCCCTGGAGCACAGGGCTCCGTGGGCACCCCGAGTCCTGCCCAGAGTCGCTATGGGCAAATATTAGAAATACACTGGGAGAAGGTTTCAACAGGAGACTGATGGATTCAGAAATAACATCATGTGATGGAGCACAGGCTACAGGAAAATGGGGGGGGAAAGAGTGGTGGAAGGGCAAGCAAGGCAAATCTGCAGAGACAACTTCTGCAAGTGCTTCACACACGCTGTGCGTGAGCTTTATCTGACCCAAAAGACACAATATGTCAATGCTGTGCTGACCTCAGACTATTAAATCCAGGTCTGGATTAAAAACTTATTACTGAGTCAGAGCTGGCTCATCCTTGATGAATGTTGGAATCTTAGACATTTGCTCACATCCATTTTGGAGAAATACTATAGCATCGTACAGCTCTTCAGTTCACCACAAACATGAGTAGCTATATTTAAAATGTAGGTTATTATAACTTCCTTGTATTTTTTTGTGTCCAACAAATGAATGGGTCAACTCAGTGGTGAACAGACAACACTTCTGAAAAAGAAAACCATTCTTTTAAGTAGCTCACTATTCAAATATTTATTCTTTTAAAAAGTTTCCTTCAAAATGATTGGATTACAGTCAAAGCACTAGATGTGGTACCTCTGTGGATTTTTTTAACAATCAGTTGTAATACTTCAGTGTTGATCTCCTCTGATAGTCACAGCATTTAAACCAATGACTTGACTACATGCTCAATAGGGAAATTTTTTTTTCCTGAGTTTACTGTCACATCCTTTCTTACAATACAGGAAAGGAGAAGGAAAGCAGTCTGCAAGATGCTTTGTACAATTTGCAATACCCCTGTTAATTCCACCTAATGCTTTTCTGTTTGAAATTAATTTATCTTAGCTTCTGCCAGGATAAGAAATGCAAGAGCCGCTCTCCCAAAATTCACAATGTGTTGTAAGAGCTTTAGCATTGGAATGGGGATTAATCCTAGAGCACAAAAAGAGTGAGAGAAGAGATTTAAAGGCAAGCAGTCAGCTTCGTGCTGAGGAAGAAAAAGCCCCCCCTTAGCAGCACACACAGGAGATCCAACTGTCCTAATGTCTGCTGCTGCAGGTCTTCCCTTGAGTCTTCTTTTAAAATTGTTTCATGAGAAGATGGAAAGTACCAGATTACAAATAGTTTAAGATAGATTCAATAGAAAAATAATGTTTGGAATGCATGCAGACACCTCAACTGAATTTGTGATGTAATACAACAAGTACTTCAAACCCCAGCTGTGAGGCAGCACCTCCTAACCCTCGGAAAAGATCACTCCTCACTTCATGCCTTTCCTACCTCATGATGTGGAAAAATTTGCTTCTCTGTGTCGTTTAGAAAAAGGAATTTTACACAGAATTTGTATAACACAGTGTCTGCTCCAGAACCCTGGAGGGATCAGATTCCCACAGCACAAAGCACCCCAGATCTGAGTGACTCTTGAGCACTCATCAAAGTGCAGCCCCTCAGGGTTTGTTTTGTTTGCTTTCCCATGGCAAACAGGGGTGTTAAAGATATTTACCAGGCACATTTCCTCTTTAAGATTGTACAGTGTATCCTCCCCAGCATTATCCATTTCACACTTTATTTCGTTCAGATGACTACCATATGGCCCTCATGATTTATTTCACCTGAGCTTCCTGAGTTGTCCCAAAATTCCTCCTTAGGGACTCTGATTTCTGTTAAGGACATACATTGATCTTCCATGAGATGGAACATGGAATAAAAATTTGAAAGCCCTTTTCCCAAGTAAAAGCTGCTATAAATATTAATTTAACTTCTCTGCTGCTTTACTTTTTAATTATCCCTTCCTGTCAGTCACAAGGCCTAGAGTCTCACCAATGGCATAGGTAGTTCTAGTGCATTTAAAACAGCTTTAAATCATGTATTCTTTAGTCAGCCTGCTGCACCTTTGGTTTGTTGTTGACAGAGGAAGAGAACTATATAAAAGTTGGGTGATACAAAGTGGTTATTGCAGTAACTAAAGCAGGGCACAACCTGTCAGATCTCACATATCTTTCCATGTGTGCCACCACTTCTGCTCACAGACGGGGTCAATAGGCACAGAAATGCTGTGGCTCTCTCTGAAACCTGCTGCTGGAACGAAGGAGATCTCTGTCCCTCAGTCAGATACAACCTCCTCACAAGCATACCTAGGTTTTACTTACAGGTAAATCATTATAGCAACTACACTGCCCCTCTGGCAAAGAGATAAAAGATCTCCTGATGCAAAACTTACTGAAATGCAAAATGTTAAATCAATTAATGGCCAAAAAGAAAAGGTGGAAGAACAGCCCTAATCCCTGATTTCCAGTTCCATAGTCTTTCCCTCAAGAGACAGGTTCACTTTTTACCTATCTTATGGATCCCTGTCCAGATGGGTTTTACCTGTGTAAATTGGCTCACTGGACTGAGTTCCCTTTTACCTGCCAGCAGCTGCTTTCCATGTCCAACACTCTGTAGTTTTAAAGTCCAGAAGTGTAGAAAGACAAGTCTGTAAAATTAACTATAACTGGGCAAACTGTGAGTTTTCAAATGCATATCCCCATCAAACCAAAACAGAACCCATGGATACATTGAGAATCATTTCTCTGAAAATGGGTGAGCTCTGTGCCCAGTCTCAGTTTCCGTCCTCCAGCCCTTTCGGCTGTAGAGCTGATCAAAACAAGGTCACAACGATATCCTTCTCTAATGAAAGAAATGTTCCTTTTTCATTCCTCCTTTCTGGGAAACAGGTGAGTTGGTTTTGTTCAAACATTCAACATTTTAACAAAGATCCCTTTGAAGGTCACGCTTGAAAAGTGTAGGCCTAATAGGTTTAAGTTTCAAACAGTTCCTGGAAACAGGAGGTCAGAATCCAAAAAACTTTCAGACAACGCTCAGTGCATCTGTGAGAATCCTAAACTATGTGGAAACAACAAAGTACTCCAAAAACAGCTTGTTACTTCTTGCACTGAAGAAAAATAAAAGAAACAAAGGAAAAAAAAAAGTGACTCAAATTCACAGTTCTGGAATAACTTGCCCTTCCATCTCTGGTTGTGCGGGTAAGAGACACACAGGCATTCCAGAAAGGAAGGCCTAGGCAAAAAAATCACCAAACATCCCCTCAGCTCCAGAGAACCACTCCTTCCTGCCCCTGGCTCAAGGGAAGGCTGACACAGGAGTCAGAGCAGGGTACTCCCCACTTTGTCATGCCCAGAGAGTTTCTAACCCTAAAGTGTTTAGATTCAAACCTTCCTACGGCAGACAGCTCCAGAACACAAGACAGAAGGGCTTCTGTGTTATTGCTAACTAAAACCTAGCATCAACATCAAAATCCTGCTCACAGAACAGGTTTTACTGTGCTTTCCTTCTTGTAGAAACCTAAATCAAGTGTTTAGTATTTCACTGAAAAGTGAGGGCTCAGCAGAGAGAATATTGGTAAAGTGAGAATAACACATCATGCATGCTCTCAGATGTTCATTTCTGTGCAAGTCAAAAATCACAGAGAGCAGTTTAAACAAATCTTAACATGCCTCTCATGCCCAGAAATGGGATTCCTCCTACAAACACCTTAGGCACGAACATCATAACATCTTCCTCTTGTGTCCAGCCTCCTCCCACTTTATTCTATTCACTTACCAAAACCACACAGGTATTTTTATCTTTTTTCACCTCTTACCTCTGATTTACTGTAAATCAGAATACTGTAAACCTTCTATAACAAGGGCAAACAAGTTATGGGATCCATTGTTTCAGGTCTTAGAAAGCATTCTTAAAAATAAACAGAAGGGCAGACAGATATCCATTATTTATCTGAAAACAGAGCAGTGTTAATCCAAAGAACTTCATTTTGAATGTATCTGCTAGAAACAGATTTGGTGATGGATTTATAGCCGAACATACCTTTGCTTTCAGATCAGCACAGATCTCCAGCTGCTTTTGCCTGGAATCAGCCAGCACCACTTCTGCCTCATGAGCAGCAGCAGCTTCAGCAGCAGTTGCCACTGCCCTAAGGACAAAGGCTTTCCTAGCCTGAGCCCAGTCTAACAGCACGACTCTGCGCTGATTCCTGATGGAATGGTAATGATCCCAAGCCTTCTCGTGAACAACCTGAAAGGGAAGCATTTCAGAAAGGCTTAAAAACCATTCGTTAATAAAAATTCTGGACGTTTTTGCAAACCTCGCATATAACTGATTTAGTTATTGTATCACCAATATTCCCATGGAATCCACAGCTCAGGGCCAGTGCACTCTGCCAGGTGCCAGGGATGTCTCCTGGTGTCCGGGGCAGTGACACCCCTCCAGCATGGCCCTCTCTGCCAGAACCACAGCATCCTCCTGGCCCGCTGAAAACGGGAATAAGTGAAATGCAACGGTCCCTCCCTGCCCTGCAGGACATAACAAATAAGTAGGTCCTTCCAATACACCTCCAGAGATACCAAGCATTTCCAGCAAGATGAAGCTTTTCCTAGCAAATTCTGATCTGCAGAAAAACAGGGCACCAATAACAGCAATTGTACAAAAGCAGTACAGGGGGGAATCAGCTTCACTTCTTTCCTAGCAGGAAATTTGGAAATAGAATCCTAGTTTGCTGAGCAGCACAGTGCCACCATCAATGTCACCAGCTAGCAAAAACAGGGAGTGTTTAATCCAAAACCCACTTGCTTTGGCCTAATTCAGTGAGGTTCATGAGGATATTCAAGGTTCAAGACCTTGATGGAAGCAGTATCAGGTAAGGCTGCACAGAATGAGGCAGTGGAGTCTTATATCCCCGAAATATATAGGGATGAACGAGATTCTAGAGACGGCTGGCTGCTCACAGGTGTCAAGGGGACCATTCCAGATGCTAATTCCAGGCTTCTGGCAGGGGAGTGGGGGATGCTGACTCACCTGGTGCCTGGCTCACAGATATTCCCATCAGCTTGTGGCTGGCTGAAGGTGCACCTCGAGCTTCCCCGCAGCCAAACCACAGGCACTCTGCCTCAGCAGCTCCCACTGCCCCAGACTCACAGGCCCCAGAAGCCAAGACACTCCTAAGCAAGGCAGGGGCTGGAGTTTGCTCCTCCGGACACAAACCTCTCCGAGGAGGTGCTCCAGGATCAGGCACCGAGTGCCTGTCCACTGACCACTGTGCAGAGGGAAGGAGGCCAGGAAGGCTCTGGGGCTGCTGTGCCAATGTGACACACATGCTTTAAGAACAGATTCTTAGCAGTGTTTTAACATTTCCATAGTTGTCATGCTAATACACATACCAAGAGACATCAGTTCGATGTAGAATTAGGATTTTTAAATTTAGTATTTTTAAATTTTAAATGAACTTTCAAAGTAGGGAGACCCATTAATAGTGGCTGTGCTTAAAACAAACCTCTATTGTCCAAAGCTTGTGACTATTCAGCCCTATTCAGTCCAAGGCAAAACTTCTGAAATCCATCAGAACTTTATTTTTAGTGAAACTCTGGCTAATTATCAGTATCACTTCACTGTCACTCCTTTGCACTAGACACTCCTCAAACACAGGGAAGTAGATGGTCTAAAAATACAGACAGAGATAAAAAAAGCCTCCTACTTTCCTTATGACATCCTGAAGTGTTCTGGCCTTGAAATGGGTTTCTCAATTAGCTGCTATGTGCTTATTCACTGTGGAGTGCAAGAGGAATCAGCAATCAATTTGAAAGGCATTATGTATATAAAAATAGCCTCTCCCTTAGAGCGGGAGATAACTTTCCACTCTTCCTGCTATGTATGTGCCACGGAACAATTAAAATAACTATTCCTAGACAGTGCAACAAGGCTGTACATCCTCATGAAAAATAAAAACACCAAGAGAAGCAGAGTGGCATAACATAGCTATAAAACTGCACAGCAGAAGTAATGCTAACAAATTATTTTTGCGAGTTTGGCTGTAAGACTATGTGGAACTATAAAATCTGCCCAGGACTTGTTTTGAAGAGATGATAGGTTTTAAAATTTCTGCATTTTGAACCAGGGATGTTTCTTCTTTACTGTGCAGAATAAAATTTATAATTAAGAAATTTTAAAATGAAAAAATTCTGATAAACATTCTTTAATACAACTGTTCACTACATAGTTTAAGAATCTGTATAATTGAATGAATATGTAAACCAACACTGACCAGCTCCTGCCTGGACTTGTGGGGAAGATATCTCTGCAGCATATCCAGGTACAAAGTCCTCCTCCTCTGAAGATCACTTGGGTACTGATTGATAACAGTCTGGAAAACCCACTGATCTTCTTCCTTCCAGTCACTGCTCCTATAGGAATGCAAAACAATCCGTCCCAGTATAACTTAGCCACTGAAAAGGAGGAGTTTGGTGCTGGACAGCCCAGCCTTGAGAGGGCTCACAGTCCTGATGCTGTAAACTGGATGTTGGGTCAGAGGTGACAAAATCTGATTTAATGAAATAAAGCAAACACACATTGCTTTGCTGATGACACTTACTGTACCATCAATTGAGTGAATAATTCTGTTTCTAATCTGGCTTTTTATTGGAGAATGTCACTGTGTTTCTCAAACATGCCACATTGATGGATAATCAGTGACCCCACAGGGAAAATACAGTGTGAAAAAGGAGCAAGATGATCAGACTCTACCACTGAGCACTAAACAAATGATCAAAAGAGAATGAATGAAGTGACAATGCTTGCACGCAGCTAAATGAGGATCTAGTTTACCAAATTTCTAAAAGCCATAAACTCATCAGCAAGGCATAAGATCCACCATTTTTTAGAATAGGAGCTGTAGTAATCAGCTTGCATTCATCTGTCTCAGAAAACGAGAGCAGCAAGAAGTAACATCCATCTAAAACAGTACCACGGGCTGGGATGCAGATTTTACCCTCAATCTGAACTCTTGGTCCTGAAGGGATTAATGTCAGGCTGTCGTTGTCAGCATTAACATCCAAGCAGCAACACTGAGTCAGACCAAAAGGTCTCTCTAGCCCAGTGACCTGGTTTCAGAAGTGACTAAGAGCCCAGGGATAATAAAAAGAAGGCAATCATGAGACTCTACCCAACCCCCCAAATTCTTGCTGCCTCCAGCTGCTGCAGTTCCTGGACTCCCCAAGCCAGCAGCACTGCCTCGGTATTCCACAGCACTGCATCCAGTGAGGTGTTGGAACAGCCTTATCCTCATGCAAGCAGAAAGAACAGCTACTTCAGAAAGGGGATTTTTGTGAGAAGCTCACATGTAATTAATATCAAACTAGACTCCATGAGGTAGCATTATCTCTGAAGAGAAACCAGTGAACATCAGAATTACAGAATTATTTGCTGTAACCCATTTTAACACAACTTTTCTGCAGAACATTGTGCAGTGAACCTGCAGGGCATTTTCCCTATTGACAGCACTCGGGACACCAAGGAAGGACATGGGAAACACCCCCACATCCATCAGCTTTATAAAGGGAAAGCTTCACCTACAGACACACCTAAGAATGCAAAGACAATACTGCATTTTAACAAACCATTGCTAAGCAACATCCTGTCAGGCAAGAGACCCAATCTCTCCATGAAACGGATTTCACTTTCCTCCCTCCTGGCCCTTTCCCTGCTGCCTGTTTTGCCAGGAAGTTGGCCCAAATTTGGACAGAGGCCCTCTTATCTTCACCTACCTAAAAGCATTCATTTTATTTTCTTCAGGCAGACTAGCGGGGTTGTATGGTTACCCATACTTAGAATCTTAGCTTACTATACCATTTTCAGCAAAGAATCATTATTCCTGGGTCAGAATGGTGGCAACTGAATGCTAACCAAATATGAGGAAACACTAAAATTACTATTCCCTGGTACAAACACCTTGCTTCTGGCATTCTATGTGTACTTTCTCCGGTTTGATTTTTTCCCCTCTTTGAACACATGTTAAAAATTACCCTCGTCTTTTATGCAAAGAGCATCACAATGAGGATGGGCAGGTGAGGAGAAATCACGTGCTGGCTCCTGCAATGCACTCCAGTAACACTGTCATGGCCACGAGTGCTACAAACACATCAAAATACAGAGCTCTGCAGTAACAATGTGTGTATTGTGCACAGAGATTCCAGGCACAAAAACGGTTTTTGTGAGAAAATACGAATCCCTAACTCTAACCTGGGCTCTCACATTCCGCCTTTGAGTAGTTGATCTGATTATCAATGGAGCAAAAATGAAAGTGACACATAGAAAGTGGACTTCAAAAGAGACAGAAGTGCCCACAGGCAGCAGATCCTGGCACAGGACAGAGAGCACAGACTGACACTTCAGCCTCTGCCTTGCACCAAGAGAAGGTTCACAGTCTGCATTTGCTGACAGCTCTGGAACAACTCACAAAACGGAGTCAACCAACCCCAGGATTAAACAGCAACTCAGTTCCTGGTGAAGAGAGCCCCTGGCAGCCCTGGCACTGCCTGAGGTGCCACCCCCCCACCCTGGGCAGCCCAGGGGCCTCCCCACCCCACACCTGGGCTTCAAGCACTGGCTGAGCAGGCTGGGTCACAGCAGCACCAGCTCCAACAGCAACGCTCCCCAGCTCGAGGGCAGGCACAGGTTCAGCACCAGGAATGCTGCAGGGATGATCCTGACCTGGAGACCCAGCAGGAACTAAAATGAATAAAGCTGTGGAAGGAAACAACCTTCCTGATACAAGCTTCCATGAGACAGGAAAATTAGTGAAATTTTCTCTCCTTATGAACTGTATGAAATATCTGACAAACTATTTCTAGGACCCAGGAATTTGCTACTAAGCCCAGTCCTCATGAAAAGAAATGGAGGCAGCCTCGAAGCAAGGGAGAGCAAAGATCCAGCTCCTGCAAAAATTTCATTTGCAGCAACTGACAACTACCAAGCAAAGGCTGGAAACAACCTAACAAGTGAAATTACGTGAGCCACAGCAGAACAGCAGTGAAAGTGTTTCTTTATAGGTGATTGTTGATTTTCCCAGACAAACAAGGAATATAAATATTTGAGCTGGGTGGGTTTCATACACTAAAGCAAAAATAGTGCCCCAGAAGGAAAACAGGGTTAAGGAATCCTTCAAAGAGGGAATGGTGCTGTAGCATCCTATAACCCTCACACTGCAGGCCTGGAACAGCAGGCACAGCTCCCACAGACAGTCCCTGAGCTTGGTCACTGAGGTGGTGTTGGAAAGATGTGCTATTTCTGCAGCATTTACTGCCTCTAACAATAATGTCCAGCAACTGGTGCTCAGGAATTAATGTTTTAAAATTCTCTCTTTTCTCTAGAGGCAGCTTTTCCATTAAATCAGTTCGGTTTTTAATTTTAGAATCTCTGTGTCATGATTTGATATTCTGAAGCACAGGTTTCCTGAAGAGTGACTTTAATGAACAAATTAATTTTTCTTTTCTCTGATTTAAATCTCTTTCACTGCAATTGCTCCTACTGATCTGACCTAAGTGAGTACAAAAATATTTTTTTTCTTTAGGTAACACCTAGAATTCTTGTCTTTCCAGCCCCACCACTTTATTCATTGTTCATGAGAAGAATCACCCAAAAAACCCTGGTAGCCCTCACTTGGAGGGAGTACCAGGGTTAGGGTTTTCTTGGTTTTGGGTTGGATTGCTACCTCTTGTAATTTCTGAAAGAAATCAATAATCCTCCTCTGTGAGTCCTGACACACCTCAGTATGGTGACATCTGAACGTGTCACTTTAGTGACAGAAGTGAGACAGTTCTAAGAGCTGAGATTCGGTTTTGTAACATTTTACCTTGGATATTTCTGCCCATGCAGGTTGGTGAACAAATAGAGGTCTTCTGCCTACAAAGATGAGTAAGGCAGAGCAAGATACATCTTGGTCAGGGAGCATTACACCATGACCTTGAGAGCATGGTCATCCTGGCCAGTCTGGCCACCTCCTCTGCCTCCAGCACATGGGGCAGATGCACCACCAGCTGCACCAGTTTCTGCCTCCTCCATCTCGCACCTCTGTCAAGTTCCCTCCCATTTATATTCCTCTAACAGCCAGCTAACAATGAATCTCTGCACTGCTCAAAACAAGGAGAAATTTTTGTGGAAGATCCGTTGGGGAGCAATCAGCTGGAGTGAGAGCTACAAGTAGTTTATTGTAAGTAGAGACAAACTGCCAATGCCTTGGTTTGTCAGCTGTGCCAAAATTTGTCAGCTGTGCTGAGATTTTGTCAGCTGCTCATAGACAAATAGTGAAAAAAAAATAAAAAATCAGCGTGACCCAGCCCAGTATATTCATAGCCACCAAACACATGGAGAATTTCAACATATCCTGCTGAGTGAACCCGAGATGTCATCTCACTTACACTTCCGTAAAATTCCAGAAAGGAATGTCTCATCTAAAATAAGCCTGAAAAGTGCCAACACATTTGACACGAATATTTAAGGTATTACCAGGTTTCTGCAGCGTCAAGATATTGACAAACATTTGCCAGGCTGAATGCATGACCCAGATTTTAAATGTAGTGCTTGCTTTCCTTGTATGCAGCATTGTACCAGAGCACAGCACAATCTTTACTTGTTTCAGAGCTGAAACACAGCAATTGTCTTATATGTAACAGCCCTGAGGCAGCTGCTTCCTTTGAAACAGATTTACCCAGCATTAATCCCTGGCTTTACACACTCTAAAGAACACAAACAGCTCGGAGGGGAAGCTCGCTCTGCCCGCTGTAATCCCGCAGATCCCGTGCAGTAGCAGGCACACGCCCGGCCGCAACGCCGCGAGTGAGACACATTCATAACGATGAGCTCTGCCACTGCCCATCGCCGCACCACAAACACCCGTAACAGCCCTGGCAACGGGAGCCACTTACTCGGCTCTGTCCTATTCTCCCATTCCTTTCAAAGGATGCTGCACAGGATGCAGTGCTGAGTCTGCAATATTCCATTCATCCTTCAGTGATTTAAATAATTCAGACATCCTTGGAAATTGTGGAAAAAATATAATAGTGCTTAGAGAATCATTATAATGCACATCAGTCCAAGTCCACAATTTGTGGGATAGTTTAGGACCTGGGTATTTCCCAAACACAAAAATTTGTGTTTTAGCAACAGCAAAAGAAATTAAATTAGATTATAGAATATTATAATCCTGTATAAGGCTTGGAAAAAAAAAAAACCCAAGCTCTTCTTCCATTTCTAAAAGCAATGACTACTGTAATGTGCATTCTAGTGGGATTGAAAATCACACAGAATAGACCAGACCAGAATATTATCTTATTCTAAATTTTCTTTTTTGAACATTTTATGTACTTTTTCCAAATTCTCTGTTCCAGAGAGTCGAAACTGTTGAAAAATGGGATATGCAATGCCAGAGCAGTATTAACTGAAGGTTTCTTTACTGTACATTCAACACATGATCAGAGAGGAAGTGAAGTGGCCAAGTGATCCAGCTGAAGTGACCAAGTTATCGTGTTATCATAGAATCATGTGCTACTGAGCAACTTCTCAAATCACAAAAATGAGAAAAAAATGTATTGCAGGAGGATGTTTGGTCCCTCTGGGTACAGAGCAATGACAGTAACTGCAAAGGCTCCATTAAGGCTGTCTTAATCAGTAGAGCACAGGGGATACACACCAAGGTCAAGGAGCTGTCACTCCATTTCTGACAGCATTATCTGTGCCAGTGGGATCACAGTCAGCATGATAAATTATAGAATACTTCAATCACAAGGCTGCATCTTTGCAAACTCATAGAATATCTCCATGCAAATTAGCCAATATAAATGTAAGAAGTGAGTTGAGTCTTTTACAAACCCATATCTTGGAAGCAAGCAATGCTACAAGAACAAAGTCTTTCTTTTTTTAAAATTGAAAACTCATTTTTAATGCTGCTGTGGATAAACTCGGGAACGTAAACGAGCAATACATTAAAGATTTGGAGACCAGAACGCAAACAAAAATTCCCCAAGGCCTAGTTTTAAATAAAATGCCTGAGATAGTTGCTGATGGTTCATTTACGATTCCCTCCATTTCCAGTTCTCAGTACTGGGCACTCTGCCCAAACTGGGCACATGGCCCTATACCCTCTTACAGCCCTCGGCAGACTCCTGCCCTACCACCAGCGTGTCCTCCAGCTACATCCACTGCATCTTTCCCATCTAGAGAGCACAACCTCCTTCCTTCTAAGTGCCCCTGCACATGTGTTCAGGTACAACTGAATTTCTTTCCCTTGCAAATATGGCATTTTATCTTTAAGTCTCAATATTATTTAATTATCAGTGCAAAATTAGCTAGCTCCAGACCTAGACTCACACCTGGCCTATGATCAGTGAAAACACTATAGTAGATTTTTCAACCATTTTCACAGATTATGTGATCTATTATCGACGTTTGTCTATTATTCAGTAGCACACATGCTGTGTGAGTCAGGGATTTTAATTCACGAATTTTCACCAAAATTGTGTTGATCATAAACTTTGACACAATTTTGATTAAAACCACTAGAACGACCTTGTACATATTTAATGATTTAGCATTTGTCAGAGGTTTTCTCATAGAGGTTGTTAAAACTTCTTTTGTAAGAGAAACTATAACGAAATATCAGAGAGCAGCAAAAGAATTGCTTTAATTTGCCATTTGTGGCTTAATAAATGCTATAAATTTGGGATAAATCAAAACAATTTTCAATAAGTATCATGTTATAGCAGCTAGGATGCTCCAGTAGTAATATACAGTTTTCAGGTAACACAAGAATAACACACAGAATATTTGTACAATTTGTGCAAAAGATAAGTAGATCATAACAACCCTTTCTACAGCACCCAGCATCTTTAGCCTGTTTCAGCACACCAAACTAACTCAGCAGCAGGGACAGAACAAGTACTGCACTGTGTGTGTACATAGAAAACAGATTTGGAAGTAACATGCTATTGTTTTACCAAAGAAATTCGGGGACCTTCCTCTTCTCCCCAGTTTCTCCTGCCCAGGCTTCAAACCATTCCACTGGCCTCCCCTTTCTCAGTCTTTTGACAGCCTGAAGCCATTCAAAGCGAGAGGAATATCAGGAGATGGCAAAAAGAAGTCAAAGGTCACCCAATGTCTGCAACTCAGTATCTCCTGAACTCTAGACAGCCTCAGCAGAAAGGCTAAGCTTTATATTATTAATATATAGGTTTGTTACATTTGTAGATCATTACAAATACTGCTCTTTCAATAAACTTTTTCTTTCACAGAAAAATCTCTCCTCCTTTCAGTTATCTGAATCAGAGCTATATACATCTTTTACATTTCTTTGTGATGACAATTACTGCAGTGATCCAAAATTTGTGAAAAGATTGGACCTTTTTATCTGCTTTATGGATAAAAGTCTTGGAGGTGTGTCTTGGAAAGACTGTACTTTTCTGTCATAATCTTGCTAGTGTAATTACCATAGAGAAGGAGTAATTTCCATTCCTGCAAAAGCATATGAAAAGGACATTTGATGCACACCAGATTGCTGGTTCCTTAATCCACCAAACATGTTGCTTACTATTTCAGCTGTGAGCTCTTGCAAGGAGAGGCTTCACTCTCAGCTGTGTGAACACCGACTGTGCAGCCCCAGGGCTGGGCAGTGCTTCCACTGCTCTGCACAGAACAGAACAGATCGAGTGGCAAAGCCAACCACAGCATCTACAGCTTACAAATCCCACCACAGGCACCCATTTCATCCCCAACAAAAGACGTGCAGAGATGTGTCATTACCTAGATAAAGCTTCTAGCTGCTGATCGACCTCCTGAAGCTTTGCCCAGTACCCACTGGCAAGCTCCTGGTACTCATCGATCACTAAGGTCTTCAAGTCAGGGTAAGGGCATTCCAGAGACAGCAGCTCGGGAGGAACTTCAAGGAAAAGTCCATTTTTCTCTTCAGAAGAGTGCACTGATGCCTGCAATGAAGAAATGCTGCTCAGGACACTACTCTGCACCATATTTACCCCCTCAAGAAATTTCTACTTGAACCTATAAGGAAAAGCTTACATTTTCTTTATACTCTTCAAGTTCTCTTTCCAAAGCCAGACTTTCAAGCATAAGACCTTCCAAAATCGTCTTCTCTTGCCTCTTCATAAATTTGATCTAGTTCATGAAACATGTTACTGTTATTTCTTCCTCTTGTTACAATATGAAAACTCTCATTTAGAAACAGTTGGATTTCCAGCCCTACACTGCTGCATTTTTACAGATGTGAACAGTTTTACACCATGATAAGAAGGGGAGTTTATGGCACACTCTACATGAGTTACAGTCTAAAAGTTCAACATAAAAATAAACAAAAATGCTAAAAATATGGTGATAATAAATTGTAAAAATTAAGTTAAAATACCAACCTGCTGCAACACCTCAACTGAATTTATCTCGGGTTTCTGACAAGATTCTTTTGAGAGGTAACGCTGCATTTCAGCCAGCTTGAGTTTCAAATCCTCCTTTAGCTGCCAGACAGGAACTAAAGCGTTTGTTTGGTAAGTGTCCCGCTCCTTGGACAATTTCTGCTCTGTATGGAACATAAAGCTTTCTCAAACACACAAAAAATGTTACATAGCACTGTGCTCTGTAAATCTATACCTGTCCAGGCGAGGATTTAAAAATCCAAACAAACAATCAAGATAATGTTGACTATTTTAAAAAACAAAAAAAAAAATTAATGAAAAATTCTTACCCAAGTCCCTCAAATCAAAAAAAAAGTTGTTCTTATGGCTTTCTTCATCAAGAAAAGTCTTAATTTCTCCTTCTGCTTTTTGCCTGAAGGAAATGAACATGCCTTTTAGAGAAGCTTTAATTTCTTATTCATTACATTTGCAAGAATGATGAGCCTCAAATACTCCAATAATTAAATAAAAAAGGGGTTTCTTTGCCTGGGAAGGTATGAAGTGAAGGACTTGGACACAAAGATGACAAATGCTGTTGTTGAGTACACAGGGTGATAGACAAGAGCACTATTAATGTCCCCTGCTGTAAGTGTGAACTCAACGCACACGCCTAGAGACAGACTCTAAAGGAATTAAAAAGCATCTGAAAACCTTTGACACTCTCACAAAGACAGTCTTCAGATGCACAGATCAACCCAACAGCTGCGAGCCCAGCACCCACTGCTCTCCCTGCCCTTGGGTGAGCTCTTCATGTCACAGACCCCTCCTCTCCATGTAGGTCACAAACCTTCATCCCCCACACAAAAATATCTTCAGATCAGGTATTTTAATCTTTTTTTCTTAATGTCCCTTGAATCAAGTATGCCAGCCCAGAAACTCTGGCTGTTGACGTCTCTTTAGTAATCACTCATTCAGATTCCTCAGCCCTTACCTGCTCTCACTCAGTCTTCTGTGCTCTTGCCACCACACCTGACGATGTTGTTTCAGCAGCATTTGCTCTTTGCTAATTTTTGAAACTTGCTCTGTTTTTTTAATCTGCAGGGAAAATTAAAGCTTGTGTTTTGAACAATTCAACAGCTTTATCAAATGCCTTCACATGGCAACTTTTAAATGCAGAATGATGAACCTAATAGCTTTTTTTAAAACTGTGTTTTTCTAAAGAACAATAGGCTCAAATGTAACCAATTTCCATGAAAGAAGTTTGTTGCATTTCAAACCACAAATAATGAGACGAGAAAGTGAAAAAAAATGTAGTCCCTTTTCCTCTTTTCTTTCCCATCCGTATTTCTGGAGGTAAAGGTGGGGAAAGATGAGCAGGAGAACAAAAAATATACTTTCTTACAGGTGGGAAGATGAAAGAGCAAAAGTATGTAAAGAAAAAGAATTTCAAAAATGTATCACTAAGAAAGTGTTTTTACAGAACCTATCCAATTAAAGAGGCTCTCAAACTGTCTGAGGGCTTCACAAAAACATTGCTTCACACTTCAGATAAAATAGGAATACCTGCTTTTGAAACAGATGGAGTTCCTGCTTAAACCAGAGGAAAGTCTGCCAGGGGAAAGCTGCTGAAGTGGCAGCCAGATGAGTCTGGCCAGCCAACAATGAAGGAAAAAGGATCAGAAGCCTGTGGCTGCCAGACTGCCTGAGACAAGTGGCTTCCTCTCACCCTCCTGCCATCGTGACTGTCTCTGGCCTCCTGGTGCATACTGAGCACAAAGCTCCTTTCTGTTCTTTCTTTGTGCTGCCTTGCCATCACTTTCCTCCAGAGCACCTGTCCGCACCCCAGAGGCTCCCACAACTCCTGCACAGACCCTTCTTCTCCCCTCCCCAGATCCCTCCTCGTGCAGACACATTGTTCCGTGGCAAAATGGTAGCAAGACAAGAAAAACACATGGGAAAGTCTTATCTTAGTTCATAATAGGGAGAAATGAATAAAGATCTCGCTCCACATCTAGTTCAGCAAAGGAATGACATTCCGAGTCAAAAATGCTGGGATTCCACTTGGCTCGGGTGGAAACAACCTGCAACTTTCCTGCCCAGGGCAAGGCTGCACAAACCCAGCACGACCCCTCCGTGTTCACAGGCACAAGGGCACTGAGCCAACACACAGAGACACCCAAACACACCCACAGAGACACCCAAACACACCCACAGAGACACCCAAACACACCCACGGAGACACCCACACACCCACGGAGACACCCACACACACAGACGTGTCCCCCAGCACGTTCTCACTTCTGTCCCAGCTGGGCTGGGGACACGATGGGGAAGAGGTGTAGCCCTGCTCTCTGTAGCACTCACACACAGACAAAGAAGGGCCTGAAAATTCTCCCATCACAGTCCCTCAGTCACCCACCAATGTTGTGATGTATTTGCACCTTTTGGTGTGCCCCAGCCAAATCAGCTTTAGTTGTTAGCAAAAAGAGAGGCACGTAGGAGAGCAAGAGCAGGCTGTGGGCAGTCCCTTGATGGGTTGCAGCTGTTTGGAGCCAGGTGCTTCTACTAAAGAGCAGAGACCGGCTGACCCCCAGAAAGGGAGAGGATAAAAGAGAAGAGAAGAACACAGAAGGAGACTGCCACGACAGAAGAAAGAGGACTGCTGCCGCAGGAAGGGACTACGACCAGAGAAGAAAAGGACTACTAAAAAAAAAAAAAAAGGACAGGCAAGCAAGACTGAAGCAGCTTTAGGTGATAGCAGCCTCAATTGTATTTTTTTTGTTGTTTAGCAACACACCAACAAAGCTAAAATCCTACTTTCGATACGAGAAACACACATCTCAGGTGAATCTGAGTTCAGTACCTCAGGGTGAACACACCTGGCTCCTAGTCAGCCCCCCAAGGAAGAACCCCACAGGAATGTGGCTGATCCCTGTGCTTGGCACCCAACCTGCCTTAGGGCTGGTCCTGGGGTGAGAAGCTGCACTGGGGGCCATAGAGAGATTGTGTGCCTGTGAATGTGGCACAAGGTGTTTACAGGAAGCCACATGAGGGACTGTACCAGAGCTTGAACACACCTGTTTCATGCTTTCAATCACCATGTTACAATACTTTTCCATCAAAGATAATGTCTCACTTCTATTGCTTACATATTTTTGCATTTAAAAAGTTACTCTTGGTTTCCTCTTGATTACCATCAGGTGCTTGAAATCAGACTTAAGCAAAGAGAATACTGTATTTAAAGCAATTTGAAAATAGTCACATCTTCAAACCAATTCTAAAACTAAGTGAAACAAAAGTTGAAGTACATTTGTATGTAAAGTTTAATATGCTCTTGAAATTATTTTATAGCAACAGCAATGCCATTTATGTAAAACTGCTGCAATATTACCTATTTTTCCTGTTGTGCTGTTTTTTTATTTCTTAAGCAGTCAACAACCGATTTACAATTTGTTTCTTTGGTTCTACCTAAAAGGAAAACTAACCCAGCTCTTCAAAATCTGAATGGCTTGAATCAGCAACAAAAAGGAGTAGGTGGAATACATACTAGTCTCTCTGGAGCTTTCACCATATATATTTTACTGCCTACTCAGTTGGAAAACACTTGGGAAGGTGAAAAAAAGAAGAAAGATGAAAAAATAAAGCCTGAATGAATTCAGTAGAATTTGGTATTGCCAATCCCTGAAGCAATATCTGCCAGAATTTTTGATATAGGATCCCTACATGCACTATAGGAAGCAATACTATAAAGTACGTATATTTTTCTCTCATTCACTGTCACCCTTCTCTAGTATAAATAACGCTCCTGTTGTCTTTACCCCTTGAGATGTTCTGCACCAATTTATACCTTTCTGTCTGCTCTACATTTATATTTTATGGCTATTAAACATTTTTAATCTTCTTTTTAAGATCTACCTCCACTTGACTTTTGGAAATCCTCACTTCATATCTTTTTGTTTAGCTTCTTTTCTGGATCAGCCTCCCCTTCCCATTTAATCCCACAAATTCTTCATTGCCTCCAGGGTTATGTAATAAGTTTGGGTGAATTTCCTCAAAGCAGTAAAATACAAATCTTTTCTGTCTTTTGAGGAAGTAGAATCCACACATATTTTGCATCCCTGATTTGAAGTTCACACATTGACATTAACACATCTAAATCACAGTATAGCTATGATAAATTCTCATATTTGACCCTCTCTGGATGAACTCTGTAACAGCAATTTGTGATCCCTATTCGTTCTCAGATTCCTTGGGGCAGGGACAAGAAATATGACACTGAATTTCAAAAGCATTCACACTACAAATAAAACAGAAATCATACCTTTAACTGAGTTTTTGCAGAGGCCATTTTTGCCTCTGCAGCAAGTTCATACAGATGTTTGTAGTCAACAGGTTTGTACTTCTGGCTGCAAAGAGCATTTCTTGCAGGAATCACCAAATTGTCTAGTTATCACATAGAACACATAAGGTCATTTCAAATTCTTGAGAAATAATTTAAGTGCGAGTCATAAAAAGAAAGCATTATAGATAGAAATCAGAACCGATGTTTTAAACACTAGAAGTTTTCATAATGCTGTTGTTAGTTGGTGAATGAGAATTTAAAACAAATACAGACTAGTAGAAATTATATAAGAAACACTAACCAGTTGTCTGTTTACAAAAAGTTAATTTGAAAAGTATTGTTTACTTGTGAATTTAGTTATTAATTCATTTTAAACTGTGTTTACTGGCATTGTAATAACTTCTAAGACAGAAATACCTAAGTTTCAATAAATGCATTCTTCTTGCACTGGTTAGAAAACTGCCTCAATGTTTATTGTAACCTCTGGATTGAGCAACAGGAGTAGTTTTTTTCTAAAAGGTATAAAAACTACCAATCCCGTGCAAATGGAACGAGTTGCAGTTCCATTTCCCACTGACTCTCCAGCCGTGCAGACCAGCAGTCACATCAGAACAAATCCAACAGGATTTGTCACCAGGACCCCAGAGAAGCCCCCAGGGGGTAACCCCGGCTCCCATGGGAGCAGAGGCGCTCCTGCCCCTCAGCCCCAGCTGCACAGGCCAGCCCCGGGGTGCCAGGACACGCCACTGCACAGAGGAGGCTCCCTCCTTCCCTGCCCCTCAGCCCTGCCCCCCTCACCCTCACCTGCCCCACGCACCAGTTACTCCACCACGTCAGCACTATGCTGACAGGGCTATACATCTGATCTGGTATTATAACTTTTTTATTCTCTATATACCTTACACTAAAAGTGTTCAGTAGCTTGAGCTACTAATTTCTTCCATTTTATCCCTCCTGTGAGCTTAGTACAAGTAATTTCCTTTTCCCCAGTTTTTAGATCTTTAGGCAGCTTTTTGTTAAGACCCCCTTGTGGGCTTTTATTCCCATCCATCCAAATTTAAAGTTCTCATCCCTAAGTTAGCAAGATTCCACGTGAAGTTTTTTTCTGTTTTCCTGAGATTGCTTACAACATTGTCCAGCAGAGAACATGGAACATCATTCCATGTACAAAGAGGTAAAAGTTTCAGAGTGAACTGCTCTGAAGAGCCCCTCACTCCATTTTTCCTCTTAAGCCCATTGCTGCTGCACTCCAGCTCCCAGGGTGTTACTGGTGTGCCAGGAGTGACATCAGGCACTGATATCCCTGCCACACAAGCAACAAGAGGGTCTATCTGTCTGAGATTAACTCCAAAATCAGGATTGTGCATGGAGCATGCAAACTTGGTATTTAAAAGGCAATGTATTTGCTGTGCTTTGTATTTTACAAGGGAAATAAATTTTATACATATATGTACCCAAAAATATATGCACATATGAATAAAAATATAAAATACCGAACTTTCAAATTTTAAAATGCCTTTTCACAATTTTCTGTAACATATATTTTCTGAAACCTGAGGCACAGTTACAATTGTAAATGAACTACCTGAACTTTTGCCCTAGCACTGTGAAGCCCTCGTGCCCAGATACTCCGTCACTTTGCATAAGCTAGGAGGCTTACAGGGTTAAGGAATGGGCATTTCCTCACAACCTCTGCTTTAGTTTTCTTTAGTAGTGAAATTGGCCATTGTGTTTCCGCATTCCCTATTAAGCCTCGCGGCTGGAAGTGCTGTGTCCGACATGGTTTTGCAGAGGGATAAAAGGTAAAACAAATCCTTCAGAGCCATCCCATGATCCTCCTTCAAACCTCCCCCCAGGATTTTCATTTGCTCCATGCCTACACAAAGCCTGACAACGCAGCCCCAGACGATGCCTCGCTGGGGAAGGATCTTTCCAAGTCCCCCTGCCAGGCAGCCCCCCCAGGACTGGGCACTGAATGGTTGGGAGCAGCCCTGTGGAGAGCAACTCGGGAATCCTGTGGGCAAAATATTGGGCACGACCTGGAAAGCTGCCCCTGCAGCCCAGAAGGCCAGTGTGGGCCTGGCCTGCGTGGGAGGCAGCGTGGGCAGGTGCCAAGGGAGGTTCTGCCCCTCTGCTCTGCACCTGGACCTGTGGAGAACAGCACCCAGCTCCCAGGTCCCCGGCACAGGAGGACAGAAACCTGGCCCAGAGGAGACCATGGAGATGGTCAGAGGGCTGGAACATTTCTCCTGTGAAGACAGGCTGAGAGAGGTGGGGATGTTTGGCTACAGGAGACTCCAGGGAGACTTTATCACAGACTCTCAATATTTAAAGGGGGCTTATAGGAGAAACAGAAAGGGTCTTTACCAGGATCTGTAAGTGACAGCACGAGGGGCAACAGTTTTAACCCGAAAGGAAGGTGGATACAGACGGGAACTAAAGAAGGAATTTTCCCTGTGAGGGTGGGAGGCCCTGGCACAGGGTGCCCAGAGCAGCTGTGGCTGCCCCTGGACCCCTGGCCGTGTCCCAGGCCAGGCTGGACATTGGGGCTTGGAGCACCCTGGGACAGTGAAAGGTGTCCCTGCCATGGCAGGGGTGGCACTGGATGGGCTTTAAGGTCCCTTCCAACCCAAACCATAACCAGAGTGCTACAGCAGCTCCTATACGAGGCTATCAATTGCAGAGTGTTTCATAAACAGTAAATAAAACAATTAAACTTAAACATGATAGCATACATACCTCCACCACTAATCCTATGACCTGAAAACAATGCTCCATGGTCCACTTCACCCATTCTTATTTTTTATGTATTTTTTATACCTGTTAGAAAACAAAGATGTTTTGAGAATAACAATATTGTGGATGCAATCTAAAAACACTTTTAAAAATATCTATCGTTTTCTGAGGAGAGGTACATCTCACTAAAAATGTAATTAGACAGAAATTCCTCAAGTTCACCTTTCATTTTCAGAAAGACTTCATGTGCCTCATAATTTAGCAGCCAAGAAAACAAAATAATATTTCCTTGACGAATCTGTAATGCTGTAACATAGCTCATCTATTCTTTGCTTTGTGCTTTTCAAAATTAGTCCCTCGATCCAAATGTAAGATCAGGTTTTGAGGCGTTCTTTGCTTTATAGAAATTAAGCCTGAAAAGTTCACTCTTTTCTTGTATTTTGAGACTGTCTAGGTCCCTTTAAACACCTCTGTAGTAACACCTGTGAAACCAGGTCAGTTGTTCCAGCAGCAGTGGCTCAACTCTTGGTGAGCAGCGTGTATCAAGCACTCACATCATCATGGGACAAACGGGACATTACAGATGCAATAACTTACACAACACAGTAAAAAAACATCTTTTATGTCTCAAACCCCTTACTTTCACCATAATTAAGCATGCATTGGTGTCACCCCAGGTCTTGCATAGAAATAAAAGCAATAGATCCACCTGAGGTGTTTCAGCTGAACTGAATCAACAGCTGAGTCACACCAGAAGGGGAAGGACAGGTCCAACTAGGCTCCCCATGAACCCTCTCCCTCAAACCCAGCCATACTGTGCCAAAATTTCATACATGCAAAATTCCATGTCTTTGTCATTCCTTGACATGTGCCTGGTCCCACAGCAAATAGCAGAGCAGCAAAATTAGTTTATTTGTGGAGTTATTTCCTCACTGTTCTAGTGAGATGAACTAGTTCATCCCTACAAGTTCCAAGGATGGCACAATGCAACAGGAAGGTGGGAATGAAGAGCAGCAGAAGAAATGTAAAGGGAACTACTCTGACAGAGAGCTATTAATGTCAGTCAAATAAAAAGGTGAGACTGCCACCAAAGACAGTTTACAGTGTACTTTCCTGTGAGCTGTGTTTGACATTCTGCATCGCAGAATCATCAACAGCAACTACAGTGTAAAAATCCAGCTTAGATGGACAACAGTTCAATGAATGAGCTTCCAGTATTACTGCAAACACGAGGCAAGTGCAGTTGGAATTACAGCCACATCCACACACACACACAGAGCTCCTGTGGCTCAGCCAGGGAGATTAATCCTGTCCACAGGAGCTATGCAAGTGACAAGGCAAAGACAGTCCATGACCACCAGGCTTGGTACAGAGAATCCCCCATGACCAAATCTAGTACAAAACAGGTGAATGCTCATTGCTGGAAATGTGACAGTCCTCAGTATTTCTTCATGCATATTCTCCAGGGTTATTAAGCAATGCTATGAGACTGTCCTTTGCAGGCCAAATAACACCTGTCTTCACCCAGTAGTAGCCATTTGTTAATAATAAAGGGATCTTTGCAAATCTGTCCTGAAAGTAATTGACAGTATCAATTGTTTAGAAGTTACACCAAACGTCACCATCTGATCACAAATATTGAAATTAAAGATACAAGAAAGTAAGAAAACAGCCAAGGAAATTCACTTCCCTTTTGAAGCATCAAAAAGTGTTTTACAATGTAACAGTTATCTGCAAATAAATTCACAGTTCTGCCCCAAAATCTACACCTTCCTCGAAAGTTAAGGGAAAAAGAAAGGAAGGAAAATACTAGTACATTCACACTGCTGATTCTGGTTTTTTCTGCAGCAATTATTTGGTTTCAATTTGTAACCATGCAATACTGCCAAATTCATCCAGATAAAGGAGGCAATTGTCCATATCAGAAGCAACCCTGGCCCATTTGTCATGCTAATGTTTTATCTACACATCAATTTATCTACATGTAATCTCCTAACTGCATATATACTTTGGTTGGAATAGATTTTGTAAAAAAATCAAATTAATTATATATGTAAAGCTTTAAGGCAGGGGATTTACGTAACAGTAAAGTATGGGATTCACCTTATTTATTTCTTCAAGATCCACAAAGACAGTTTAAATATTGCTTCTTTCCCCCCTAAAGACAAAATACAATTTTCTGCTTCTTCTTAGAAAGGTCAGGTACACATGGGCTTGCCTTTCTGTTTCTTGGAGAAGTCACTGGAAATATAACTGAAACAAGAAATGCTCAATCACCAACACACAAATCTTTAAGCTACAGGCCGAGCAACTTCAAAAGGCATGTAAAGGAAATACTTTTTATTCAGGTTGTTTACAAGCCCGTAAATTAGGTTTCGTTTAGTATCCCTGGTGTTATAATTCCCTTAGATTATCAGCCTCCAAAATCCTCTTCCTGGGAAGAGGGGAAAGTAGGCACACGATGAAATTCTGTAGTTATAAACGAGAACAGAGGGGGAATCATAAGAAAAAAGAAAGTGAAACCCTGCAAGCTGGCATAATTTCCCACGGAATTCTATAATATTCAGCACTTTCTGGAAAGTCCAGTGCAATTACGTGACAATATTCCACTGAATTTATAGCCGTTAATGTTGAACAGGAAAATTTAAAGCCCTAACAATAAAAGCTCAAATCCTTTGCTGAATTTTACCCTTCCCTTGAAGAGCAAATATCTGAATTTAGAGAAAAGGGAAAGCATCACAAGCATCATATTGAAATTCCTTATTTTAAAGCTTTTTTGATTGTTCAGTCTTCTGTAGATCTCTTTCTTGGAAAGATCATAAGTCCTCACAATCCATAGGCTCAAGTCAGGAAGATGTGAATCTTCAGCTCTGGCTTGGTACTTCTGTCACCCTTCTGATATTGTTAGTCCCAAAGGAGTGAAGAGCAACTGCACCAAGTCCCCTCTTATCCCGTCAGGTACGGCCTGGAGCCACACGGGAACAAGGGCAGCACCCTCACGAGGATCCTGAGCAGCGCCGGCCGTTCCCCAGCAGAGCCACTCAAGCTCCACACATCAGCAGCACCATTTTTAAACAACAGCAAGTTCTCATGAGGGTTTTGTGTACCGTGGCCAATATTTACACAGCAATGTTGATTTTCGTTAGCAGAGGTATCGGCAGGGCTACCACGTTCGGAGACTCTGCAAACAGAAATAAATATATCTGCATTGCACTCGCAGCAGATTGTCTGCACGTGCTTTGTGGAATCATGGGGGCTTTTGAGATTTGTATCAGCCCAGCGGCAGCAGCTTCAACCAAGCTGCCGAAATTCCTCAAATTAAAAGTAGGAAAATATGTCTACAAAGTAAAACACATGGGGTAGTCCTAAATACAGAGTGGGCCATCGAAGTTCCTTGCCAAGTCAGAAAGTGAGATTTGCAGCAGTGAAACTGGCGTGGCTTTGCCTCCTACCACTTGCAGTTTGGGGCACCCAATTTCCCCATGCTCGAGCTGGAGAGGGAATTCAGTGGTATACTTGAGGACAGCGGTACAAGACAAAAAATTTCCCTCAAAAGATTTTCTGACTGGTCTTTTCACATGGTTAGTCTTCAGAAAAGGCATCCAGGCCTCTGCCTTCAGTGCCCCCCATCCTCTGTCCGGAGCCCCGCGCCACAGCAGCGACACCTCCCAGCTGGGCAGAGCGCAGAGCTCCCAGCACCACGCGGAGGAAATCCCTCTGATCCCGGGCTCCCCGGCCAGGCAGGACAGTGGTGATTCAGCAATTTCACAGAGCATAAAATCTACTTCTATTTTTCTTTCTTGAAGGCAAAACCCAGGGAAAACTGGATGTAGTAGATTTTTTTTCTACTTCCTCTTGCATTTCCATTCTAGTTCATGGAAAGTGATGCAAATATTTCAGGAGGTATCTTAGTTTTTAAGGAGAGTCATTAGATTTTGCACCTAGCAGTGCTTCTAATCACCTTCATCCTTTGCTCTTGAAGAGACCATTGGATTTCTGTATTTTATAACCTTAAAATAGTAATTTCAAATATGTCGATGCGCTCATTAAATTCTGAAAGCTGTTAATATTTCTCCTGGTTGTGGAGTCAGTATTGCAAGGGGAAAGGAAATCAATTTAGGGTGAGGCTTAGTATATTTACACCATAAAGACACTTTACAAAGAGAGAATTATTTGTAGGTTTAAACCCAAGAAATTTAATTGGCAGGTGGTTAATTCTGGGGGTTCTTGCTCAACCCCTACCCTGCAAGCCCCCTGTCAGCTTAAATTGAAGTCTTGCACTGAATGAACACTACAGCTTACAACCCAGACTTAAAATTCCCCATGAAAATTATTAATTTTTAAAGGTTTGCAGCTGCTTGAACAGAGTTAATGAGTTACAGCTAATGATTTTTTCCCATACACATTCCATGTGTTCTGGAATCTAAAATACTTAAAGAGTAAAAATTTCAGTAAGAGTTGAGCATTAAACATCTTTGCCTTCACAGAGTACAACAGAATAACTTAAATTTGCATACCTCCTTTCTAAAGGAAGATTATTCAGTAAGTAGTACTCCTTAGAACAAGAGTAACTTTCCTTGCCCTAGTACTCCTAGTTGCCTTGGGAATAGGTTTGTTTCTGTGTGGCTTTTAGTTTACAACCATCCATAAAATGCAGCTTGAACTAAACACACTATCACACACTTGGTCAACCTGTTTATTATTTGTGACCAGAAAGATTAAGGAAATATTCCAGGATGTTGCTGTCCGAGACAGAGATTGGCGAGGAACGACACTGATTCCAGTTTCAGAGGAAAGAGGAATCTTTATTTAATTATATAAACGGGTTTTATATGTTAGTTCTCTGGAGTGGCACAAGGCCATTGGCCCCTTGACCATCCAGCTCTTTACATTGATTGGTTAGTTACCACAGGAAACATTTCCCTGATTAGTGTAACAACAACTTGCACCTGGAAGATAGTTTACAGAAACTCCCAACTGCCTCTCAGCCAGGGTCTGTGAGAAAGTAAAGACTTTCTCACAGACAGAGGCAGAAAGCTGGAGAATCCCTCTGCAACTCAGCTTTTGGCATCCACACCAGAAGATTGAAGTCTTAGGATTTAAAACACTCTTTGGAACACAGCCACAAGGAAATCTGGGTACCATTCACAAGACAGGAAAGGACCATCCCTTCCTTCAACCATCGTACCTCAGTGGTTAGAGATGAAGAGGCATGAAGGAGGAAAATTTGGGTTTCCAATGTCCTTTCTGAAGGGTCTCCTAAGCACTGGGATTGCAAGGATTCCCATATAGTGGACGTTGTCTTACCCATACCAGTTAAGGGATAATCTACTCCAAAGGTTTTTGAATAGTGCATATACCTCGCATCCAAACACCCTAAACCAAAATGGGACCATGTCACGAGTGTTAAATCCAAACCACTTTACCCAATAACAAGAAAACAGACGTTGGCCCACAGCAGCCAGGCCAGGCCACTGCTGGACGCCAGCTCCAGCCCAGGCCAATGGGGCTGAGCCCTTGCTCCCTCTGCTCTGCTGTCAGCAAGGGGCTCCAAGGCCTGGGGAGAGGCACGGGGTGTCTCCAAATACCCAAATACAAGACAATGATGCTCAAACCCAGATTTTTTCTCAGGAACAAGCGGGACAGGCTGGAGCAGAGTGTTCAGGTACCTGAGAGCACTGAGGGCACACGAAGCCCCTCCTGTCCCCACAGGCTCAGGAGCTGGAACGCACAGCAAAATCAGATCAGCTTCTCACAGCCGGGGAAGCGCCTCCCTCCCACTCCCATGTGATAACCAGGGTGTCAATTCCAGTAAAGACACCACCACCATCGAGTCCAAGCCTGGAGACTAAGCAGAAAGGGAAGGGCAAAAGAGCATTTTAGCTGGAGAATTGACAACCAGACAACTCATCAGAGCTGGAGGAAGCTCTAAAAGAAGGAGGAAAAGAGCTGCATTAGGGAACTCTGCCAATTAGTGTTACACGCTGCACAACTGCACAGGAGGACACAAACTGTTCCTTTAAGTATCAGCAATACCTATCCAAGTTTGACAGAATGAGCAGCACCTTGCACAGATAAACCTAGACTTTCCCCAGTGTGATTTCCAGGCTGGCTTCTGGCTCTTCTCCTGCCTTCCCCATCAGCTCACAGCACCTGTTCCAGCACCTGCTGATCGTGGTCAAAAACAACAGCAAGGGATTTAAAAATAATTTAAAGAAAACCGGATCAGGGTCAGGAACTTCAGCTGGATAAAGAGAAAGGGGGTACCACCTGACAGTTTCATCACTGCACCATACCTTTAATACGGTTAAGATTTTATTAGGTTAAATAAAACAAATCAGGGTGAAGAGACATTTCAAAATTATGAGTAATGTAAAAGTCAGATGAAACATCTGTCTTTAGAAAAATAGCTACACAAGGAGTTGACAATCTGGTTTCTCACAAGCTTAAAAGAAATTCCAGTCCTCTGCTATAGACAGTCAGTGTTCCTCCTGCCTGCTTTTTTTGGTTTCTGACCATCCCAGCACTGCTTCTACTGATAAACTTGGGAAGGGAGTACCACAGTGACTCTCATCTACACCATATAATGAAGGCAAAAATAACATTGATGGAAAATTGGGAGTACTCAAAACCTCTAAGAAGATTGGATCCATCACAGCCACTTCTCCCTATTAAAAGCTTTTATTACTGTTCCCTGCGCAGCTGCCGCATCAGCGTCATTCTCCTGTATTACACATTTTGGGAACCATCATCCTAATCTGGGTCCATCTGGCCAGCTTTAAATGACAAGCTCCTAACACAAGAAACGCTGTCCTTTTTGAAAAATAACTATGGATCCTAGTAAGATTAGCAGCAGCAGAGCTACCCCTCCGGGTTATTTATTTATTTACTTGTCCATTTGGCAAATTGTTAATATCTTTTCTTTCTACTGACATGTTTCTGATTTAATGTCAGTATTTGAACAAAACTTCACACATATTGACCTTAGCTTCAGCTCCTTTCAAAAGGAACCAAGAGAATACATCCTGGGAACAGAACTGATGTAAAAAAAAAAACCATTACTGGCCATTTTCTGTAATTTTAGGGTTACTGTATTTGATTAACCAAGTCCTTATTCCCTTCTAGCCAACCCATTTCTCTCTTCCACAATGATGTCATACATTTGTATTTGATCTCAGCCTTTCACAGACATTATTTTCTGTTATCACAAATTCAACATTATGACCTCACTAAAACACTGAAAATGAATGCTAAGATGGTTTTAGAAAAGGACGAGATCTACATAAACCTGCATTTTATCTTCAGTAACTAGCAAATGTACTAATCAAAATGATAAAAGCACTGCCAGTTAAATTTATTTCTGCTTTAATGCAGATATATCTCCAACACTATAAAAGTCCATCTAAGCCCAAATTCCAATACCCTGCCTCAAAGCTTCGTTCAAACTTCATTGCAGGCTCTAGGCTGGGAGTCTTGATGCATCTCAGAAAGAAAAAGTACAAAAGATCAACCAGCCACCAAGCAGAAATCTGCACATAGAAATCTGTCCCCCAAGAATGCCAAGTCAGCTCTGCCTACAGCCAGCCACAGCCAAATCTTTTAGCAGCAGTAAAAAGCACAAGGTTTATCAATTTTCTTCTTCTGCTCCTTTGACAATTTAGTATTTCACTATTCACTGAACTCTTTTAGGCAATAAAAATGTGATCTCTTAAAAGATTTCATCTCCAATTCAACCAAACTCTTCAGTGCATTCTTAATGTAAAGCCTTGCTGGTGTCTGAGGTACATGACCTATGTTTATTCTTACAAATGGGAACAGCCAATATTGAGGCAAGATCCTCCTTCCTTTCATTTAAATAGAAATTAAACTCCCCAGTGTCAGTCAGCATTCCTGGAGGAAGCAAAGCCACAGACTGCTCCTGGGGAGGAGTCAGGTCCCGTCCAGGCCTGGTTCCACAAGCGTGAGTGCTCCCAGTGAGTTTAATCAGTGATTTAAAAAGAGCCTAATTCCACTGTCTCACTTCAACAAGTTGTTTGCATACATAAATCTTTGCAGATTTGGGTCACCAGTGCCATTTTTTCCTCCCAGCTAAAGTGCTGCTCATCAACCAAGGGGCAGCAGGATTTCTGGCAGGGAAGTACAGTGCTTAATGACCCGGACACGCCTCTTGAAACATAATTTCTTGTGCGTGTTTTAAATCACTCACATTATTAAATGTAAAAATCAATAACATGAATCAAGCCTTCACAAAACACAATTTAACAGCATCACCAGTGACAGTACAGCTGGCACTCTTCGGGGCTGTGCAAACAAAGGAGGCAGAATCCTGCCAGAGCAGGTGCTACAGCCCTCTCAGTGGCTCACGCAATGTACCTCTGGGTGCACACCAAAAACCAGAGCTGAACCATGGACTTACTGAAATCTTGGAACGCAGCATCAACAGGAACTTGGATTATACACAAGGACAGATGTTCCTAAAAAATACAAACTCAGAAAAAATGCCCCAACTCAGAAGTCCCTTATTCTCAGTGCTCTCTTTTGAATATCTGGCTATTTCTTGAATATTTTGTGGAAGGCTTTTTTTGAGATTTTAAAGTTTAATGGAAATTTTAATTGCTTAGCTACTGCATGTTTTCATTTAAAGAAAAGGAATATTAACATGCAGTTGTTGAACCCTCTGATCCTAATTATTGTTAGGGAAAAGAGGCAAAGACTCACTCCCATTGTAGGGTGTGGAGTACAAGCAACAAACAAATAATGAGCTTGATCCCTTAATCAGATCCTTTCTCTTCTAGTTGAACTAACTATCTGAAAATGGCACCCATCCAGAACGTTTTAATCTTGCAGCACTCAATCCTTTCCCCAGGAAGAAAACACACAGTATAATACTTCTATCATTCGGTGTCAAAACAGTTGCTAGAAAAATCCCATTGTTTGATTGTAATTTAAATTTACATTCCCCTAAAGAAAGAATTATAGATCTGTTTGAAATAAAGTCAAGTCTCAGAAATGGTACATTCCCAAAAGAGACATAGTCCTTTTTGTCTATGATAATCTCATTACTTCCTCATTAAGTAAAACTTAATCCAAAGTAGGAAGATCAATTTGAGTAACACTTACAACAATCAGCTTCATGGACTGCTCTGTCACATTGCAGGGGCAGGGAATAGCTCATCTGCTTTCTGAGGATCTGTACATCACAAGGGAACTCTATTCCCCCTCCTTTCTTTGAATATTCTTAGAAAATCCAAGAGAAAATAAACTTCAGGAACACCTAGAAAAAACATTAAAACAAGCGGATAAAAAAGGACGTAAATGTTTTAGAAGTTGGTAAGTTGACACAAAAGGGCAGGAAATGAAGTCACCCACGTCACCTTGGATCAAGTGAGTCAGGTGGAATTTTATGTTGTTCTGTTTTGAACAAAACATGCACAATCCATTTTCAGTGACCAAATGCAGTGGCCTGCTACAGTCAGCAAACCTGGTGATTGCAAGGTTTAAATGAAAGAGAGGATGAAATGAGAAAATGCTCTGATGCTTTGAGTAGTTAATCATCATAGAGCACTTGGGGTTGGATCTCAAAGCTCATCCAGCTTCACCCCCTGCCATGAGCAGGGGGACACCCCCCACTGTCCCAGGTTGCTCCAAGCCCTGGCCAGCCTGGCCTTGGACACTGCCAGGGATGGGACAGCCACAACTTCTTTGGGCAATTCCTGGCGTGTGGCTGGATGAACCTGGACAAAGTTCAGCTTTGCTGAACTTTGGGCAAAAATTCTGAGGCATCATTTACAGACTCCTGTAACACAAGAAATTTGCAGAATTTTGTTATATGTTGTTTTTATTGATGTTCTAGCTAGATTTCTATTTATTACCTCCATGTACAACAAAAGCTAGAAAACTAAACAATATGCTTGCATATATGAAAGATTAATTGAAAATGCGAGGCTGAGTTATCCATTATAAGACCCTACGATTTTCTCCATTACTTAAGAAATAACAAATGTTTAATTAAATTGACCTGTGGCTGCCTGGCTCGTAAAGCATACCAGCTATTGGCTAGGCTATGTGGAAAGGGTTGTTTGGAATGGTGCAGTGAGCAACTCACCCCTCTGCTACCCTGCACCCATCAGATAAAACACTCAAATCTACAGAATTCACTTAGCACAACAGAAGCAAAGATGCTGTAACACAAACCCGCAGAGAATCAACATTCCCTGCAGTACAACAAAGTACCTGGGCTTTGCACTTCTTATCAAGAGGCAGGATTTACACTGTACCACAGACATTTCAAAGGTTCCATTACAACAACACCGGGCAGTGGAATAAGGATGCAATTTTACAGGCAGGGTTAGTTAAGGAGCTAGACCTCAAAAGGAGCTGCAGCAGAACAGTGTGTTCTGCAAGAAGCATCACAGGTACTAAACCATCAGATACTGAAATAGTCAATACTAAGCAGTAACAGAAGTTCAATGGAAAAAAGTTAAAGAAGCTCAGAGCAGGTAGAAGTCTTTGAGTCACTTTAAAAGAAAAAAAACCAACAAAAACCTACTGAAGACTGGACTTTAAAAAAATCTGTGCAACATATCTGCATTTCAGCTGTTAAATCACAGCCCTATTGCTCTTCAGATAAACCAACCAATGTGATTTTGTTTCCAGTGCTACAAAATGCACAATTGGAAATACACAGTCTGAGAGTCATGATAGCTTCGTTTTCTATATCCAGCTAGATCTCAGATTTTCTCAAAGCAAGAAAGAAAACAGGAGTCCGGTTCCTTGTTTTACGGAATTAAAAAGGTAATTTTAAGTTGTCCTCACCTTTTACACATGCTTCTGTCTTTACTGTTGCCTTCTGTGTAGTATTTTCAATGAAAGCATTTCCACCTACCCCATTTTCACGCTAGCTTTGTTACTGATGTTCTTTACTTAACAAACTCAAATCTGTATGGAAGGGTTCCCTGCCCCACTGCTGGAGGCCTCTTCCTCACAGCTCTGCTGACAGACCAGTTTCTGCAAGCATTTGCTAATGAACTGCAGGCAGAAGTCAGCTGGCTTAGTTTATGTTGTTGGCAGTACAGTTTAACAGTGCTTCAAGAACATATGACTCTGCCTGAGTAAGTCAAATTTCTCCTTAAGCCAAGATACTTTTCCCTCTTTTAGCCTATGAGAAGCTGTGGCTGTCTGGAGCTGCAGCCATCTGCACACTTATGGTCACACTTCAGAACAATTCTGCCTCTCACCTGCCCAAGTTCCACAGATCACTGCCCACCCGAGCTGCAGGTGGGACATGCAGCCAGGGCAAACAGCCACGGGCCAGACAGGACCCAGAGGGAGCAGGACTTTGTGAGGTAGTGCTGGCACCAAAGACTCTGTGTCACTGTCCTTTAAGCCAGCCCAAATGATTTTTATCTGAGTAGTGTAGCGGGAGTCAGAGCAGAACGTTTGTCTGCAGCCTCTGAGAGACAAGCCAGAGGGACAGATAATTCATGTGATTTAGGAGCCACTGCAGCTTGTTTTGTCAGGAGCATCAGTATCATTTTGTACAGCTTTTGCCATTTCTGCTAGGCCAAATTCCCAGAGTTATGTGCAAAGAAGCATTTGGCACAACTTCACTTTAAATTATTGCATAATGTTGTCTGATATCCTACTACAAAAAGTAACTCGTCCTTGTCTGGGGCCTCTCAGTTACAGCCATTAGAAATGTACAGTCTGTAAACATGAATCAAATCGTCTTTTTGCATATACATTTTCTTTGTTGCCTCCTTATTCAAAAGTATCTCTAGATTTCAGTCTGACATTCTGTATCGCTGGTCTGGTAAGAAAGATTACAATTTGGTTGATTTCTCAACACTTTTTTCCAGTTTCATATACGAACTAGTAAAAAGATGGATAATATTTTGCTCAGCTTGGGAACTGCAGCAGTTGGTAGAAACCACAAAGGATTTTAGCAGGCCTTCCCCTGTCCTGGAGCAGATATAATACCTGCATGGTCCAAAGCTAGGGTGGTGAGGGCTTTTAATTTCTTTGTGGGCTTTGGGGGGAGTTGTTGTGGGCTTTGGTTGTTCTTTTTAAGGTTGTTTACACAACCATTACTTACAAGCTTAGAACCTGAAAACCCACAGAACAGACCAACTGCTGATCCCCTTGTCTTTACTGGACATCCCACCCGGCACTTCCTGCAATCTTTTCTCCAAATTATCCACTTGGCTGTTGCCAAGCTGCCTGTTTATTTCCAGGTGCTGCAATATCCAAGAGAAACCCTGACCTACAGGTGCACACATGTGATGAAACCTGATTTCACCATTAGCTGGCTTCAGCAACACAGCTCACTTAAGGACATCCCTTTTCCTGCTGCCCCAAACACAACCCCATCACTCCACCCCCGGGGCCACGCTACCAGCTGAAACAACATATTGGGAGAGGATTCGTGGGGTTTGCCAGGAAAAGGTTACTGAGCTTACGCTACCAGTCAGCAAGCTGTTGTTCCTCAAAGCTCCTCCATTTTGCTGAAACAGGTATCAGGGCAAAACATTTCCCGTTCCTGCCAAAAGAGGAGGCCCCCACTCCCGCCGTACACGGCTACTTGCACATTCCTCAGTGCAGGCACTACAGGCAGGAACAGTGCGCTCAGGAAAATTGATCCAACTGGAAAAATAAGAGTATATATGCCAGGGAGGTTTCTGGGGGAGCCGGATCAATTCTGTAATGCAGCTCCCTGCACAGTGGCAGGATCCTGTTGCTGGCGCTGGGAAAGCTGGAGAGAGATATCATTACAGGGCAGCATTGTCCTTCCCAAGGCAGCTGGGTGTGAGCCACAGTACAGGGGCTCTGCAATCAGAAGGCTGGTGGTCATGCTGAGCATTTTGCACAATCTCCAATCAAATACTCCTACTTGATGCTTCAAAGCCATGCAAAAAAAAAAAAGAAAGAAAGTGCAAACAACCTGGCAGTATCCAAATAGTTTTCCTCAATATTTTGTTTTACCACAGGGAAAGATTAATATCTATCCATGGCAGAGCAGTAATTTTGAATGGCACTGTCTGAGACAGAAAGTTTCTATAAAAGCCCTCACTGAAAAAGCAAAACGTCAGCCCACGACTTTCCTCAGAAATACACCTGTTGGGTGCCTTACCTCCCCAGTTAAACAACAGAAAGCGGGAGAATATTTAGCACTTTTTATACCAAATGAAATTACAGTTTCAAAATTACCCAAAATCAATTGCATTGTGATTGACAGAGTTGCTGTGACATCAACACAACGGCTTGCAGTAACTTTTGAAATCAAATTGTAGGTTTTAATGAGAGGAAAAAACCCCACACATCTAAATATCTCCCCATGTGAGCACTAAACAGCTACTCATGTGATGTGTTAGCCTGCCATGAGCATCACCTCTTCCCCAGGTATTTTTTTCCAAACCTTCATAATTTCAGTATATGGAAGAGATTATAGTTAAAGCAGGTAGCACTAAACAGCTTCCAGAAGAAACCAAGTCACACCTCCTACCCCCCCAAAATAACCCCCCAAAACCAAACCAACCAAATTCACAAAAATAAAACAAAACAAAAAGAAAAAGAAAAAAAGAAAACAAGAAACAAAGCAACACAGGTTTTGTGGCTGATATTTATCACTAAAATTAAAAGATAGGCATGTCAGTGTTCTGCAAGGGCAATGAACATCTGTGGAATGTATATAAAAAGAAAGACTTGATTATGGATTAATTTCAGAATAGATTAAACAAAGCAGAAAAACATATGAATGACTTGAAGCGCTGAAGAAGCACAACAGCAGCAAAACAACTAGCAAATACCTGTTAACTACATTGCCATCTAAACCGCTGGAAGATGAGCACAGTCAGTTTGAGAGGTCAGATTCAAGGCTCAAGAGAAACCAGTACAGTTCCAAAGGAAAACAGGAGACTAGGGTTTTACAAATTGCAAGCACAGTGGAATCATGGCTTTCCAAATGACACTGAGAATGAAACAGACCATCTTAACTTGCAAGTCACATCCAGAAGAAGGTGAATAAAAAGAAACTGTACTTGTTTTTTGCTGATTCTAAAAATGATGCAAGAATTGAAACATATATTTGACAAAGGCTACTATCAGCTAATGGAAAAAGAAATCAAAGAATCACACTCCATGCAGCTCTTTGCATTGGAAAGTTAAAACGGGGTGCCTTTCCATAGCCTATGTTGTCCCTGTTGGACAGGATTGCTGCACTGGGACACACAGCAGTCAATTAGATAATGTATTGGCTGCTCAGGGTGCCAAAACAAATAAACCAGCTATGAGGGTATGACTAATACCAGATAAAATGAAATAGTTTTTCTTCACTGACAGTCATTCAACATATTTCCAAATCTGACAGGACCCCAAAATGTTACTTTCAATTCTTTCTACTTCTGTTGTGCCAAAACAAACTGGCTCAAGATCCCTTTCTCCTTCTCAACAGTATTTCTTACCCTTTCCCATCTCACCCCAAGAGGAAACTCTAAAACACAGCCAGGCCTTGCAATGCCTGGCTCTGCAGGGATGCAGGGCACTTAGAACAGCCTGTTCCTGGTCATTCTGGCGGTTACAGTCGCTCACCTGGAACCACCTAGCAGCAGGAAGGCCTGGAGATGGCACTGTGCCACCTGCCGTGTCCTGCCCGTAGCCTGGGCCTTCCATAGCCCCCACAATGACATTCAGGAGTAGTTCTATTTCCTGGGGGGCAAGCAAGCTTCCTCACTTCCCAAAAGCTGTTATCTGTGAAAGCCAAGCCAGCAAAACAATACCCAAATTACAGGTGAAAACCAGTTGAGACTGATTTGAAGCTAATTTAATTAATCCAGTACACCTTTGGTAGAAACAACCTTTCAACTAACAAAGTTCACAGCTCTCACACATCCTGCCCTTTATTCCCCACACATCTCCCCCCTTTATTCTAGATCTAGTTATTTCACGTTTTATCTTTCCATCACTCCAGCTCTCCACTCTCATTTGACTCTTCCCCCACTTATTTTATTTCACACCTGTTACTCTTTATTTTACTAAGTTTCTACTGCCATTGCCCTCAGGTTCTGTTTCCCATTTCCTAGACAGAGACCACCATTCTGGTTTGGTAATATTTTATATGCAGTTCACATGGTATGAATCATAAAATTTTTCAGAGCAGTAAGGACTCAAGGCTCCTGTTTACAGCTGCCAAGAGTTTTCCACGTGGATACAATCATAATATAGGAGTTCCTACTGCATTATTCAACATACAAATAATTATACAAATAGCAACAAATACCTCAGAGATTAAATATCTTACCAATTGCCTACATGGTTTCCATGTAGCAGATTACATTCCAAGTGGGAAATTCAGAGAAGGGACTATATGAGTTTAAAGGTGACTCTCCACGTTCAGCTACGTCCTACTTGTCACCCTTCCTAAGCAGAGGGTAATGAAGGACATAGTTCTAGCTGCAGCATTAGCACAAATTAAACCACATCACAAGTTCATGTGTCCTTATGTCTAAAATAAAACAATTAAACCCCATCAAACACTAAACTGAAAAATTGACCTGGATGGATAAAAGACACAAGTTAAAATGTGGATACTTTTTCCCTGCTCCTTTACAGCAGGCTTTCTACACCATCTGCATCAATACAAGAGGGGAAGAGGATGAATAAAACAACCTCTTGGGACAGCAAGAGCTGCTGATTCAAGTGGCCATTTGGTTTTGGCTCCTTTTAGCCATTTACAGTGTCATCACTGTACTAGTCAGTGAAGTGGAGAGTGTCTATCACTATCACACCTGCACGGCGGGAGGGTGGGAGGAGAGAAATAAGTAAATGGAAAACCAGTCACACCTGGGATACAGCGGGACAGTCTGTTCGGGAGGCTGGAAGGAGAGCAATGGCACCAGTCAGACCCCCGAGACACATCGGGCTGGTGAGTTCAGGACAGGCATGTGATGCAAAAAGTTGATCAAGCATTTAACACACCCAAAACCTGTTATTGAAATGTTTTACAGCGGTTTTAGGTATACTGGCTTTTCTTTTCTACATCTATAATTCCTTACACGCCATCAAGAGAGTTCGGCTGCTACTGGAAGCTCAAAATGGTGGGACATTAAAACACTATGGAAGAGTTTTCCCATCTCTCCCAAGCACCTGGATTTGCTCCGCCGGGTCTGAGCAGCGCCGCGGGCTGTGCGCTCTGCCGGCCCCCGGCACGGCGGGGCACGGGCGCCCGGGACGCGCCAGGTCGGACGGGACCTCCGGGGGACAGCGGGTCCCACCTCCCGCTCACGCAGGGCCGTCCCAGAGCACGCGGCACGGGCAGACGGGCCCGGCTCTGCGGCTCGGCAAAGCCGCTGGAGCTCCGGGCTGCTCCCTGCTCCGCTCCCGCGGCGGGGCGGGAGACGGCCGGCACCGAGGGACGGGCACCCCCGGCCATGGCGAGCAGCCCCGCACCGGCCATTTTACAACCGCTTGCTCCATTCCACACCGCTCGTCCCCGCCGCGCTCGGACACTCACCGCGACGGGTCCGGCGGGTGGCGCCGGNGGTTGGGTTGAGTTGGGTTGGGTTCAGTCGAATCGGGTGGGTCGGGCGGTCTGTCCGTCCCGTCCTGTCCGCGCCATCTNCCTCAAGTCGCGCCGCCATTGGCGGGTTTAACGCGGGGCAGCAGCCAATGGGGCACCGCCCCAGGCCGCGCCTGGCCAATGGGGGTGGGCGCAGGGCCGGGCG
>VWZW01006975.1:206743-289983 GCA_013397115.1 Edolisoma coerulescens | reverse complement strand
GGGGTCGGCGGAGCGGGCGGGGTGAGCCGGCAGCGCCGGGCCCTGCGCGCCCGGTGTGCCCGCACGGGGCGGCCGCGGGCCCCGGCTGCCGTCCCGGTGTTCCCGGGGGTCCCAGGCTTCGGCTGCCGTCCCCGTGTTCCTGGGGGTTCCTGACCCCGCTGCCGTCGCGGTCTTCTCTGTCCGCGATTTAAATACGGATTTTTCACTCTTCGTGTAACCGCAGAACGAGCCGCGCTCCCGTCGCCGGGTACCGGGGAACCGCGGAGCATCCTCGGCCCGCGCACCGGGAGCGCGGCTCTTGGGGCTCGAGTAACTTTTTGCGGTGTTTTCTCCCCCTGTCTCCGATCAAAGGCGCGGAGCTGGGAGCGGAGCAGCACGTGCAGGGTTGGGGCGCGGCGGGGCGAGCTGTGGCCCGCGGGGACAGGTGCCCGCGCTGTCCGTGGCCGTGCCGCCGGCTGGCCGTGCCTCGGGCGCGCTGCAGTGTGCGGGAACAGAAAGTGCTCTGCAGGTGCCGGTTACCGAGTGCGACTGCCGTGGCTTGGGCTGGGAGAGCTGGGAAATGAAGTCTCGCCGCAATAAAATAAATGCTGATGCTGAACCCAGGCTGTTTCAGCACAGAAAAACCGGAGTTGATGACTCAAGCCCTGTCTGGTCCATTTCTCCTCCCGGCTGACGCTCAGGAGGCCTCACCAGTTCACGGACAGAGAAGTGAGTGTTTCTGAAGTGCCTCTGTTTGCCCCATAGACCTTTGTACTTTTTTTTTTTCTAAATAGCCTCCCGCTCCCTGTTAATTTTACATTAGTCATTGCTTCCAGATTCGACTGTTTGAAGGAAAAGGTGTGGCTGGACTGAGAGCACTAGTGTTGCGTGAACTGTCTTTACCGTTCTTTCAGCATTGTCATTTTTTGGTACATTGGAGTTTAGAAATTAGGAGATTACAAGGATGATAACTTTTTCCCCTTAACTAGTAACTGTATTTTTGAGGTCAACACCAAATAATTTGTTCACTGTGATAAAAATATGGGAACCTACTAAATGTACTTGTTTAGGTTAAGAAGAGACAGTAATTCAGTCTTGTTCATCGTGTTTAAAGTGGAGGGAGTGTGTTTTGGTGGCAAAAGCTTTTTGTTGGCATTTACATGTTGTAATGTTTCTGTTAAACATTACAATGTTATATGCAAATAGCTGTAACCTGAATGTGGAAAGGTAGATTGCAGTAACTTTCTCCTTCTGTTGAAATTGCTTGTGAAGTGCTCCATTGCTGCTGAAATGAGATGCTATTAATATTTTTAATTAAGGTAGAACAGCTGATAGGACCTTTCCAGTAAAAACTGTCTTTATCCCTTTCATCTTGTTAGATGTTCAGCATAAATAGCAGTACTGATAATAGAAGTTCTGCTTTAAAACACAGTTGGAGAAAGTTTTGTAAGAGTCATCTTCTGTGAGAGGGGAGAATTTGGTCTAATTTTTCTTAGAATGTCAACAGGATAACACCTTTTGGAGTTTGCTTTTTTCAATAGTAATGCAGGATCCTTTTATAATGAACAATTTAATTCAGTCACACAATGTAAACACGGAAAGTGATAGGATACATTACCTTTTTATAGAAGCTTCTTGCAATAGCCAAATAGCATCTGTAGTGCATTTTGAGGTATTTTTCATATTCAGTGATAGCATATGCTATGTACAAGTAATAGTAATCTTAATTAGTAATGTGTGTCTGGTGTTTAGTGTAGAAATCTGCATGCACTGAGAGAAGACTCTGGAGAAAAACTGCATTTTAAATGAACAGGGAACATAAATAAGAACTTCATGTACTTTTGCTTCACTTTATGCAGATTATTTCAATACATTTAGTACAGATGAAGAGCTAAAGCAATTCTGAAAGATAGGCCTATGTGAGTAATGTCTTAATTTTGTTATGGGGATTTTTTTTTCTTAATTGTGATGCTGAAAATTATCAAGTCCTGCAACATTTGGTTATTTATTTGGTGCAGGAAAGCAGTGACTAGTTCAGGGAGTTCAGTGAGCTTAACAAAATTTTTGTGAGTGTAATTAAGAGTAGTTTGCTTTAGTACCAGGACGTACTTAGTGTAACGTGGTACAGAAAAGACCCTTAAAAAAGCAAGCAGAACTCGTGATACTTGTCTGGAAAAGCATAGCTGTGAGCCTGTTATTGGCTGTAGTCTGTATTGCTCTCAGTTACTTTTCTGTCATTTTCAGTCAAATCAGTGAGTCTGGATGGGTTACATGGAATTGGATGAGCAGCTGTGCTCTTTTTCAGCCGTTCATGACGTGGTTGAGCAGAGCAGTCCGCAGGAGCAGAGAGCTTTTCTGAGCAGGCTGCTGTGGCCTGGGAGCCTGCTCCGAGGGGCCGCCGGTCCGTGCCCCCCACCCCGGGAGCGCTCAGCCGTGTGCCCGCAGCCCTGGGCGTGCAGGAGGGGGCTGGGGGCTGCCCCGCGTGGGAGCAGCAGCTCCGTGTGCCAGGGTTGTGTGGGACACCCCTGGCAGGAGTTGCTGCAGGAAGAACGTGTTTCGCTGCCTCGTACAACAAGCGCGTGGACATCTCCCGAGGAACCTGTGCTGGTGCGGGTCAGAATTCCGGAATTTTCAGCATTTTTGCTTTGGTTTGGTGGGGGTTTTTTTCTCAAGCCAAAATAAGATGGCAAATCCTTATGAATATGGCATGTACTGTCAGTCTAAAATTAAACTGGTTCAAAGTTTAGTAATTAGGTGGGAAAAAGAGAAAGGCCTGGCATAGCTTTACGTGCAAGTGACCGGAAAGCCAGATGTGAAACTGGGCTGCTGGGAATGGCCAGTAGCTATCACTTGCTGCTGCCTCCGCCTTGATTGCAATGTTGCTGACAACAGGGCAGTTCAAATGCTGGTGAAGATGGAGAGTAAACACACAACCACAGCCAAGCCCAGAACCAGGGCCTGTGGAAATGGCCCTTCCCGAGGAGCAGGCTGTGCTGGCTCTGGCAGCAGAACTTGGGAATGGAGCTGGAGGGGCTGATGGCACTAGGAGGTCTCTGGGCATGCTTAGGAGCTTTGCTGATTCTCAGCTGCTTTCCCTGAGGCCTGTGAGATGTCCTAGTTCACTGGATAACTTCTCATGTTCTTTTATCCAAACAGAATACTTATTCTGCTTGGGGGAGGTTTGCAGAGGGAGGGGAGGAGGTGGATAAAGACAGCCAAAAACTGCCTCTGGTGGCCTTCCCAAAGTTTTTGCTTGCATAGGAGAAAATCCCAGTGCCTTGTCGGTTAAATCTCTGTGGCTGGCAGCAGCGTTCAGACCTTTGCCCCCTCCCCCTTGCTGCCCTTAGTACCTTGCTCCTTTATTTCAAGGCAGACGGGAGAGGCCTGGGTTTCAGGGAGAGGGAAGGAGTCCATCACTTTCACAGATTAATATTTTTTCTTTTTCGGTGTGTGGAATCCCCGGCTGTGGTTCAGAGGGAAGGCCGAAGGAGAAGGGTCTGTGAGCGGGGTCCCGGCTGGGCCCCGGCGGGCCGGAGGACGCGGCGCTCCGGGGTCAGGGAGGTGACGGCGGCACGGGCCCGTCCTTTCAGGACGGGCTGCGTGAGGCAGCGCTCGCTTCCTGGAGAGCGATGGGTGTCTGCTGCGAGGGCAGGACGCGGGAACCAGCCCGGCCAGTTCGCGGCTGCCTCTCCTCGCCGCGAGCACAGCGGCAGAGCCTGCGGCTGGCGGCATCCCTGCAGAACGGCTGGGGCTGTCTTCAGCTTTCTGGTCCTCTTCATTGCGTCCCGCTCTTGCAGGCGAACAAAGCTTCGGAAAGTTGGGAGAAATGAGTTCTTTGTGTATCTTTAAACAAGGTGCCATTTTAACAGATTTTTTTTTTAAAGGCATACTTTTGTTATATACGTGTTTTCCTACTGTTATTGCAATTTTAAGATATTGAGAAAAAGAAATTGATATTTTTCTCCAAAATGTCCCCATGACCATCTCCTACAGATCTTTGCCCCCTTTTTTTTACTTTGCAAAGCATTTTAGAGGTTTCTTACCTAGCACTAGGAATTGAAGACCAGTCAACTCCCTGTTTAATTTTTAAAGCAATTGTTTAATTGCTTTAAAAATAATTTAAAATATGTCTTTATTTTAGTGGAGAAGATGAAACTGGGAGTTGTTACTTTATTTGAGAGTCATTTAACCATTATTCAAGAAATAAGTAAAATTACCCCCCCATGTAGTGTTCTAACTGAAACGTAATGTGTTTTTGTGAACCTTAAATTAACATTATAGCTGATCTAATGTTTTGATTGGTATTGTGATGAATTCATCATTAAAGAGGAGAAAGGAATCTACTGTAAATTCTTTGAAGGTGTACAAGTTGAAACCTGCTTTCTGCATCACAGCTCAGCGGGGGGATTTTTAATGTATTTACTGTTTGTGCCATGGGTTGGTGGTTGTGGGCAGTGAATGAAATTCCCCTGTGGCTATGGGATCTATGGGATGTGTGAGGCAGGTGGTTCACAGCCCCTGTGCAGGCTGTGGGATGAACTGGCCTTCAAGGTTCGCTGAGTTTGTGCAGAGGAGTTTAGGGCACCAGGCTGCCATTCCCTGATGAGTGAGGTACATCTTGGGGCAATGCATGGGGAAGCTCTGATGGGATTTGCTTGTCCTGGGGTACTTGTGCTGGCTGGCAGTAGGGGTAGCTCTGCACCGGGTTGGTCCGTGAGATGCCCTTAGGCTGACTGGAGGCACCTCCAGAGGCAGCGGGAGCAGGAGGGAGGATGTCCTGGGAGGAGGTGGAGGGACTGAAGGCAGGAAGGTAGGGGCAGTTTTCCTAGTGCCAGGTAGGGCAAGGAGTAGCAGAGATCTGGGAGCAGGTGAGGAAAAGAAGGAGCTGTGGTGTGATGCCAAATATTGCCTTTGTCCCATGAGGTCCAGCTGTAAGGAACAAGGTTAAAAAAACTCTGGGTTTCTTTTTGTTTCTGTGGGTGCCAAAAACTTTTCCTGTCTTTATCTTCTTATCAAATGCTCCTCATGTTCTGTATGTGGTGTGGCAAGCCAAAGGCTATCATCTGGGCTAAGCTTTTAACAGGTTTTTATAAATGTACTCAAAAGCATTTGCATTACACGTGTCCAAATAGAAAGCACCTAATCTATCCCTTGGTTTGCTTTATATGATCTTACTTAATGCTATCTGTGCTAGAAATCTGATGTGAACAGGAGATTGACAGTTTGTGGTGGATTTCTGTCCTCTTCCCCAGGAAGGCAGCACCATGCAATGCATCCTTGGTGCTCCGAAAGGAAACCTTTTCAGTTCCAAACCCATGTTCTTCACTGTCTTGCCTTGGCAGAACTTCCTGTTATGTAGCCTGGGAATTAAGTATTGGCACATTTGTTACCGCAGAGGTCAATCAGATCAGTGAAAACTAAAACCAAAGAAATTCACCTATCTCTGAAACTATTTCAGACAAATGATAATTCTTTAACTCTCATGTCAATGTGACAGGCTTAAAGCTGAAGCATTTCATGTCTTTCAGAAAATAAACCCCAGGTGGTATATGTAATGTAACTGATTTCAGGGGCTCCTGGACAAGTGGAGCACTGGGCTGTTGATTGGAGACGTTCTGTGTACAGGTGTGTTTGTTTAATAGTGGTCAACAATTGTCTTCCACTAATTCATGCTCAAGTTTTGTGGGGTCTCTAAAGATACATAGGGAGACAGATCTCAGAAAGAGTTAGTATTTTCATCATGGTTTTCTTTAAAAACAAATTTACCAGATATTCTTGTTGAGAAATAACGCAGCAGTGATGAAATTGTAGCATATCGTGAAAGGAGATTTAATTTATATCATACTGGTGCCTGAACTCCAAATTGACGTGGTCCTCTATGAAGTAGAGGGAAGTCCATGCTCCACAGAGCTTACAGACAGCAAGGCAAAACTTAAACTGATGAAATGTCTGGAGAAGATACCCAGAACATGCCTTTTTATAACACACACCTTATCCGGGGCGCTCGTGGTCCAGTACCACACCTGGGCTGCTGGGCTGCGTAATTTGATTCAGCCTGAACCGAAGATACAGTGACACAACTTGCCACCTGTTGCTGCTCCATAGCCTTCATATCCAGCTTTGTCCTCATAACTAATGTAATGAAAATACCCAGTTCCATATTTCAGCTGAAATTGAAAATACTGGCAGTGAGATGACTGATACAACGCATCACTTGTTCCTGGGAGCGTGTTTGTATTTTGGGTGGGAGGTGAAAAAACATTGAACCGAGAAATCTCATATTGGCTTGTAGACTTGTGAGATGTGCCTGTTTGCTCTGTGTTATTTGGACTATCACATAAAGAAAGAAAATTCTGAGTTTTCTTAGTTTTGCTATTGTTTCTTAACATAATACATAGCAACAGCATGCACTGAGATTTGGGAAATTTCACTGTCATTAAATACATTCTTTTTCAGAAGATACTTTAAAACAAATCCTAGTTTAGCGTTCTGTACAGAATAGACAGACTGGCAGAAAAACTTCCTGTGGTTCAAGGACTTGACACTTCTTAAGGAAGTTCTGGTAGAGAGCACTGCCTGTTCTGGGATGCTTTTTGTTCAGGCTGACGTAGTCAGTCTTTCAACACTCAGAGTTTTTTAATTTAGTTGTGGAACACAGGTTATTTTTAAGCAGCAAAAAAAATTCACCAAGTCATGTACTGACACTGAGATAAAATCAAAAAAACTGCAAAAACAAAAGACCCAAATCCCCAAACAAAAAAACCCACCCTGAAAACATGCAGTAATTTAAAAAGTGGTGAATTAGCAAGGAACACTGAATCCAGGAATTGGATTTGTCTAATGAGCTAGTGAGTTTTATTTTGGCCAACCTGAGTGCTCTGAAAGGAACCACCCACTGTCCATCGGGAACTGCTGCTGCATTGATCCAGTCTGGAAGTGTATTTGCACAGTGGAGAACAGGTTTTTTAAACTTAATGCATTTATTGTTGTTCATAATGAGTAGATTTTAAATATCTTTTTTACTGTAGTAGATACAAAAGAAGATATCCTGAATCACAACTTCCTGCCCTTAGGAAGTGTGGAGTGCATTAGATTTAGAAAGTCTTACCTTGTTAGAATTCCAGCAAATGCTGTTTTAGTGATACAGTTCATTGTAGTAGTTAATATTGTATTATTGAATTATTTTGTGTTACTAGTATATTGATTTAATCTATGATATAAATATTAATATATTTCAGACTGAAATTTTAAATACTGAAGGAAGATACTTTTTTTTAGATAGCAAAGATAATTCAAGTTATTGCAATTTTTCCGGAATCTTCCTTTGTTTTCTCTGCATCTCAATGCGTCACAGGTGTCATATTGCAACAGAACAAAAATGTTTTACTGTGGCAATATTCCAGATTTTTTTTGTTTTTAGAAAGTTGAAAAATATGCTTTGTGTGCAGCAGTGCAAACTGCGGGATGATATTTTCGCGTGGCCAAGTGTCAGCAGCTCAGACGTGACCCTGTGGGGAGCAGCGTGCTGGTTGCCCAGGCCTGCGTGCACGTCTCGCAGGCAGGGCAGCTGTGCAAGTTCCAGCTCGGCGCAGCAGTGGCTGCGGGGAAGCCCAGGTCCGTCTGCAGCAATCCGAATAATAAACGCGGGCTCTGCAGAGGCCGTGCCAGGCCGGCCTGGTGGGGTTGCTGTAGGAACACTTGGAATCCTCAGCTCTCCATTGAGTGTTGGGGCTGTTTTCCCAGAGTTTACTGAATCCGGTCTTTCTAAACTGATTGTTCTCTGACTTGGTGTTGTGACTGAGCGTTGTGAAAACAAAGGATTGTGCTGTGCAGACACTTTCTGTGTTTTGAAATATAAACATGGCCTTTTTCCTTGTGCATGGAAGCTGATTGATCACGCTTTAGAAGAATGTCCCGGTGTGAAAAGTTCAGACAGCCCTTCCTTCAGCTGTGCAACACTCAGGAAGGCCTCATTCCGCAGCCCAGCAGCTGCCTTCTGCTTGTATGGAGTATTCTTACAAGATGAAGAACTGCTGACTCTGAGCAGGTCACTTCAAGAGTAGCTCATGCTTCTCTTGGAGCTGATACTTGGTTCTTCCTTCCCCCAGGTTCCCTGACACAAGCAGGCCTTTGGAAGAACTTGTTACTGTTGTCTGTGTGGCAAACAGCCACCTGCCTGTGAGGGTTTTCTTTCCAAATATTTGACGTGTCTGTCTCACTTCCAAGTCTTAAGTGGGCAAACTTAAACATGTTGGAGGAAGGGGAGACAGGCCGTGCTGCTGCCTGGATTGCGTTCGGCTGTTTCCCTCCTTGCACAGGATCTTGTGGAGACTGCCTTAGCTTTGATCTCCGAACTTAAAACTATCCTCTAGCAGACTGAAATGGTTTGCATCTTGCCCAGAATTATAGCCAGAATAGAGATTTTTATCTTGGAAGCAAAAATGCCTTGTAAGTCCAGAAATTCAAGGGTGGTGTGTCCTTTTCCCCAGTACAAACATAAATACTACATGTGAATGTAGTAGCTCTGCTATGTCATGCTGCTGATGCCCAGGAACTAACAACCAGCCCCAGAGCCTCTGCTCCAGCAGCTTATAACAGCCTGGGGCAGGAGGAGAGCAGGGATGTGCTTGTGATGTCTAAACAGGCTTCTTAACTTTCTTAATTTTTACAACATTTATTTTATCAACCCTCCCATTGTACTGCTGTCTTTTGGATTTACGCTTGTCAAAGGATTTTATTATTTCTTACACTAAGGTATGAGGTGAAAATCCTTATAGAAGAGTTTAGTCTGTTGAAATTCAAAACTGTTAAGTTTGCTTGACCTGTATTTCAGAACCAAGTTTTGGTTCTAGACAACAGATGAATAACCACTGTTCTGCAATGTCTTTTGTTGCAAGAATCACTTGTACTTAGAGCTTTTAAAAGGAGATTCCTTACAGAATATGGGGAAAAAACTTCTGGGAAAGACCTAATATATGGTGTTCCTTCAAAGTATTTATCCATTTTACACAATTTGTAAAAAGATACTGTAAGCTGGGATTTATCTCCTTTACAATTACCTCCCTATAATTTAGCTGAATCTAGTAATTCCGGACTGGAAGATGCTGTGTTTGTGCAGCCAACTCATTTCCTTGTGGAGGCTGGGAGAGAGCCCCGGGGTACAGAACACCCACTGCTCAGATCCCTGTCAGTTGGCATTAGCCAGAGGGATCTCTGCTCTGCTGCACTGGAGCTGTTCTGAAGGGTTTGTGGATGGCTGGGTTTACCATGTGCTCGTGGTATTTGGGCCTTTTCAGTCTCTGAGATGGCACAATTCAATGGGAAGACGATGCTTGTCACTGAGGATATGCTGGTTTTTGAAATACGGTTAATTGTTAATGCATTTGCTAATCTCACGTAATGCATGGAGTGAGCAGCTCTCTGTTCAGTAGTGTTGGGGACTTGGTTTGCCTTTCAGAGGCCCTTACTGATGGACAACCTTGTGGGCTCCAAAGTTTAGACTTGTTGCCAGTGTACTTTTTCTATATGAATGTGAAGGAGTTTGTGTGTGATGTGTTAAATTTGTGAGACTTGCGACTTCACAGATTTATGAACACTAATGGCACCCTTTCAGTTTTAGGTGTGCATTAGTTTTTCACCCAGTTTTCCTTGAAACAAAAGCTGGTGTTTGATATGATTGGTCTTGTCCAGGATGCTGGCGGTGGGCCTGGTGAAACTGACTGACGTGGTGCTAATCCCTGGCTTTTTTCAGTTTTGCCTTTTTTGTCTCAAAGTGTGTGTTAGGAGATGCAGTGACTGTGCCTCTCACCTGGCCAACATTGATCATTTCTTCTTCTAGATGAAAGAATATGTCTATCAAACTTCCTGCAGTATAGGATCTCTGTGGGCTTGCACGGCAGATTCAAAGAGAATGGTGACTTGTGTGTGCAGAGTGACTTGGGTAGGGGACATTCAGCCTCTCCCCCAAGTTCTTGTTTGTCATGGCACAGCTACAACTGTGATACTCCTTTGGGTGGGTTAGAGCAGCTGTGGCCTTGACTTGCTCTACACTGGACAGACAGGATCGGATCCCTCTTTATCCCAGGTGAACTTAAACCAAGATATGAAGTCTTGATACAGTACTAGAGGAGGGAGACAAAGTGGCTTGAACTAATGGTTTTCACATGCCAACTTGTACTTTAAATGAGGTGGAACCTGAACGTGTGATTTTGTGGGTATGCAGAGGTACCTGGCATTGCTGGAGTGCTATGGGTGGGTGCTAAATGCAGTAATAGCTTTGGTTATTAGTTAGCTGAGCTACTGTATGAAGATCTAGGTGTATATTTTATTCAAGAGCCCTAACTGAAATGGCCCTACCACAGGAGGAAAGCAAGCAAAATCACCTTGATTTGACCTTAACATTTTCCAGTTGCAGAGATGCCAGCAGAATGTGAATCAAAACAGTACTGCCTGTAAACACATCCCAGAGGAGCCAGCTGCTTTCTGCTGGTTTAACTCTGATTGAAGGAGTTTGACTCCCCTTAAGGTAGATATGATTTTATTTGTACAAATGAGGAAAAATAAGTCAGATGTACCAGTATGATAGGAATCCTCTCTATGGATCCTAACAGTGCGATTACGACAGTGGAGAGAACAGCCACCAGTAATTCTATTCTCAGAATATATATGCACTATACTTTTTTTACTTTTCCAAAATGTTCCTTTCACTGGGAAATTTCCTAATTTATAGTTACAGTGATAAATTTCTTTATAGTCATTTAACATCGGTTTGATCTTCTCTCAAATGTTTCCTTATCCTTATTTTTACACCCAAGTATTCATAGAAAACAGTATCTTCTCAGTTTCTGTTTTGAAAGGTTTCTGGTGATAAAAAAGGAGGATTTGGTTTCTTTATCATCATGACAGCCTTTGAATTCAGCCTTTGAATTTTGACCAGCAGAACCAGCTGCAAATGTGAGAAACAAGGCCTGTGCCAGGTGCTGAGTTAACTTCCATTTCGTTCTAATGGGAGCAACACTTCAGATTCTCTGTTGGAAGTGTGTTTTTGATGCACTCTGCAACAGCATGTGCCATCACTGTGGCCATCTCGCAGGAGCAGCTATGTTCTTCTCTCCAGTTACTTCTGGGCGATAACCTTGCTGTCTGTCACAGAAACTTGCTTTGGTCACTGTCTGTGACTTGGGTAAAGAGCATTGGCAAGATTAATGCCCCATGCCCTTCTTGCCTACCAAAAACCCCCCCAAATCTGGAAGATGTGAAGGCCAGTTGTTTTCCCAGTGTTAAATATGATCAATCGCAAGGGAATTCCTAGTGGAGAAACTTCTCTCCAGATGGAGCTTTGTGTTAATACTATTTTTTTGTCTTCCTTCCCTTAAGCAGGCTGCATACACAGTCACGGTCATTCAGCAACAGAGACTGTGTTTACCTTATTCTGACTGAGGTACCTGCTGGGGTATTACCTGGCTGTGTTTTCTCTGCAGACAGATGTTTCTGTCATTCTTAGTTTCTGTGCTGCTTTAGCAAGCCCTGGTTGGCTTGCTTGTCTCCAGCATTCTCATAACTCCGTTATTATTTGACTTGGAAAACAACAGCAGACAGGTAGATTTCTCCTCTCCCCTTAGGCTAGGAACCCTTTTGCATTTCTATCTCTTTTAAAAGTAGGTATGCTTCCCCGGTAAGGAATCCTCTGTTAGCTTAGATGTACAGTTGCATGCCTCTGTGTGTCATCCCTTCCACTGCTCTGGATAGATATGGATTTGTCTGGGAGCAGGAGCATCAGACAGCTCTGTTGGGCTCTGCTGGTTCATATCACCACATTGGTTTGTATTTCATAAGACTGGTTCTTCTCAAATCCACCACTAAAGTTACAGTTCTGCCTACTTGAATTATCTTTCCATTTAGAAATTGAATCAATTCATAATGATGTGCTCCATGGCGATTTTGGCAACTGATTTTTTTCTGTTCTGTCTTTTAGGCTTGAATAAGTTGAGCAATCTTTTTTTATTTAACTGCTTTTTTTGTCATCATATCCATTAAATGAATAGCTGTGCCCCACACTGCTGATTATTCATGCCTCCGTTGATGTCTAGAGCAGCTGGGTCTTACAGGACCGAGATTCCAGTGGTATCTGTTTGTAATAGAGCTTCCATCCCAAAGTGTGAGTGGCCACTGCTAGCAGCTATCTCTTCTCTGCTGTTGGGGATTGACTGAACAGCGCTGATGGTCATGCTGTAACCTCTATCCTTTGTCATGTGAAGGAACTCCAGTTACAAAACTGAACAGCCTCCAGAGAGATAACTTCTATGACTTCTCTTGGTGACATGACTGTTCCTATCCTTTGGATTTTGCTTTGGTCAGTGGGTCTTACAATTCTCCGATGGATTAAGATTGTAACTAATAAATTGCGAATATGACAGAAGTCTGTTGTGAAGACAGTGAATTGATAGTTTAAGGAAGCCTTTTTTTTCTGTTGAAAGTTGGTAGCTTTGAGTATGCTGTGCTTTGCACCAGTGCAAGTTTTTCCATCTTTTGCTAAGAGGTTGTCAGTGAGGTTGGGTCATCAGTTCTTTAGAATTCCATGTGAAACCTGCCGTTCATATTGCCATTCCAGTAAATAGTTTCACTTCCCTGAAGATTGACTTGAGGATAATGGAGTCTAAAGACTTGTCCCACCCCTGCACCGTGTTTGTTGGTGACAGATAAGGAACAAGTAACCAGCCTTGTGTCAGAGCTTTGTCCTGTGCCAGCTCTACCACCTTTTCCTTTCTTTAAATGCTTTGATTTCTCATTCCTATGGAGCACAGGGGTAGTGACAGTAGTGATCTTGGTTTTGAAAGAGTATCAGATTGGCTGCACCAAGATGAGGGCTGGCTCCCTGGCACTGCTTCTGGCCCTGCAGACAGGCCTGACCCCAGAGGCACAGGCGTGCCGCGCAGTGCCGCGGTCCTCCCGCCGTCCCTGGTGCTGGGACCACAGCAGCAGCGTGTGGGCAGGACAGTACTCCCAGCAGGAAGCCTGAGCTGTTCTGGGCCGGGTTATCAGCCTGGCATGGTTCTGCTCAGCCCTTGTGCTGTGCTTGGATGGTGGCTGCCCTGCCTTGAGTGAGCTGTGCTGGGGTCCCCAAGTGCCCAAGGACAGCAGCTCTCCAGGATGGCATGAGCAGGGTTCTCTGTCAGTTCAGTTGTAAGTAAATGCTGTCTTTGAAGGTGACCGTAAATGACAAGGGACTTCTTGCTTATTCCTGGGCATATCCTTCCTGTGGCTCACCAAGAGGATATTGACAAGCAGCAGCATCAGTATTAAAAACAGATAAAAATGGGACAAGGTTGTGTGTGTGCATGTTAACCCTGCTGTACATGAACGTGCTGATCTGAAGTCTGCATTAATAACCTTGCTGAGGGCTACTTTTAAAACATATAAAAAAAGATTTTGACAGTATTCATCAGAAGATGTGCTGAGTATTATTTGGAATTAACCAGCAGCATTACTGTAGAGAAACAACTTACAAAACGTATTTGCCATTTTAAAGAAGCAACTTCTTTAAAAATCTTATTTGAAGAAATAATTATTTGCATTGTATATATATATGACATTTTTCATTAAATTTTTATTGTGCTTTACTTTGACAAAAAAAGTGGGGTGCTACACACTTCTTTTAAACACAGTACATGTAAGGTAGATTTTTGAGCCTACTTTTGCCCCTCCTTGCTGGGCATGTTCACGTTTGCTCTGGTATTTGCAGCTTTACCACTTGGGTCATATGAGAACTGAAGTAATAGAGAATGTCCTATATTGAGTTTTAAAAAAACCCAACAGTTTGAACCCTCTGTTTGTGCTATTGCTGAAAAGCTCCATTTTAAATGTTTTGGATTTGAAGTGGTGTCTCACAAATAGGCAAGAAAATGCAATTAGGTGGATATGCATTCTGTTACTATCTGTAATTTATCCTGCTGTCTGTGATATTGAGAAGATAACTCGCAGCTGCCTTGGAGCACCTTACTGAAGTGGTTCATTTTAGGTGGCATAAATGGTTTGTGTGCCAAGTGTTTTCAGTTTCTGCAATATAGTAGTTCAGGTGTTTGTGGATTCCTCCCTTCCCAGCAGGCCTGGGTTCAGTGCTTTATCCTGCCAAAGGAGGCTCGGGCATTGCTTGGCTTGGGGCCCGTTCCTGCCCGGTGCTCCGCTGCTTCCTCTGCCGTACTTTACAGCGCTCACAAAGCACAGTTCAATAGCAGCTATCTGAAATTGTATATGTTTTTATGAAGCTGAAGTAAGACATTCTAAAAATGGAAAGATATGCCTCTAACTACAATTACTCTGTAAGCATTACATAAAAGAGCAATAAAGAGCAATCTCGCAAGTGGTGGAAGTGCATTCTTTTCTGCTGGTGTCATCCAGGAGTGTATTTCCTGAGTTGTTGTATTGACGTTCTCCTGGACTTGCAGAGAGCAAGCAGGAGCAGGCTTTCTCAGGTTTGAAAGTGGAAATCCCCTAAAACACTAATTAATTGTTGTATTTTTTTAAGACTTAAAATTGCGTAATTTTTCAACTCCCTCCTTGTTACTGAGAGGCTTTGCTTTTGACTGCTGCCTTTTAAACCCTTCATTCTGAGATTTGTGCTACAGCACAGTGAAAACAACTGGTTGAGTTTGTATCTTCACTGTTGATAGAGTTGCTTATTTAAATATATCAGTATTAATTGTCAGGCATATCTAAATCCTAACTGTGAACATGTAATTTTTTCTATTATCTGTAGTTGTGAACTCATCAAAAAAATCGTATTTGTTTGAATTTGGAAGGGCAGAAGAGAACCCCAGTATTCCATTTAGAGGAGACAACAACACTTAAATAATTAATGTCATTTATATTGTCTGATACTGGCAAGAAGGTAGCTGTTGCTCTTAAATGTTATTCTTGATTATTGTTTTGTCTTTCCTGAAGTAACTTCAGTATTTCAGCTGTTACTGCTTTTCCCAAAAGTCTCTGCTTTGTATCCTAACACAGGCAACCTCTGCATAAAATTTGCATTGCTTTGGTTGCTTTCTTCTGGCTTTTCAATTGATCCAGCTTGAAATTGGGTGCACAAAACTTCAGTGAAGCAGTCTGGGAAGATTGTGCATTTTCAATGCAGTGCAAAATGGAAAATTAGCGGGAGGGATCAGTGACGTATCTTTTTTTTTTCTTTTCCCCCTCTTCTTTGCCACGGGAAAGTGGCAAAGATTACAGGCATCCCAGCTTTGTGTTTTCCTCAGAGGTGTTGTTTTGCTGTTTGTATCTGCTTCGATGCAGAACGTGGTTCTCTGTGTCACTTGAATCACCTGGAGTGTGGGTGAGGCAGGGTTATGTGTGGGAGGTGATATGAAATTGGGTATCGCTGGGGTCGATGAACAAACTTCAGCATTTGGTGTGAGTTGGGATCAGCTGGTTTTGAGTTTGCTGTTTGTTTTAAGCTGGATTCTGCTGTATTTCCTGACTTCTGTGTGCTGGCCCACCGCTCCATGCTTTGTGTGTCCCCTGCCCCAGCCATGCGCTATGGAATGCCTACAGGTGCCAGCTGCTGCCCCAGGGAGCCTGGGCACAGCTATGGCAGAGCCCACTCCCAAGCTGCCTTTCCAGGCGAGTGGACTGCTGCTTTGGTTTCCGTTTCCTGAAGAGTTGCCCTGGTCACCTCTCTTTTCCCCACTTCTTTCACCTGGGCTTTCTTGGTTGCATCTCACAAAGCCTCGTGGCAATGTCAAAACTTTACACAAAATTTGTTTCTCTAGTGCTCTTGTCATAGAACAAAATTGGGTAGATTTGATATAACAAACCCATGCTCTTTCCTAACACTTGCAGTTCTAGTGCCTGTTACTGGTTTTGGTGTGCTTAATTGCCCTGCTCAGGAATTAGCATGTGACTAGAATATGGGGCAGGGAATTAAAAGGTAGAAATAAGATTGATGTTGTTGTGACGACTATTTGAGATTCCTTTGATGTTAGCTTTTAAAATACGTTTGAGTCATACTTTCGGTCTTCCAGGAACTGAGGCAGGAAAGCTATGTAAATTGCATCTCCAACTGGTAAACTTCGATGCAAAATGTTACCATCTCATGACAAAATTGCATGCCTTTAGCAGATTTTACAGGAAGAAATCTTTTTCACTGTGAGAAGAAAATCACATCTTAGGCTCTTGTAGTGCTGCATAAAGATGAAGTTCTGCCACACAGCAGGAAGCCTGTGAATGCTGTTCTTAAATCTTCTCCTTGTTTTAACTGAGCATCAGCAAAGAACCTGAACCATATGCCTTCATTCAGTATTTGTTTTGCTTCTTGACCGTTTCCACACTCAATATGTAATTTTCTGTCCCTCTGAATTTTTTTGTTGCTGTATGCTGGATTGCCTACATTTTGCACTGTGGACATCTGTTTTGGTGTGTGGTTACAATTACTGATATTATTTAATGTACCATTGACCTGACTTTTTTCCCCTCTGGCACTTCTGCAGAAGGTCTCCCTGCCTAGCCAGACACTTTAACCTGAGTCTGCCTAATTTTGTAGCTGTGTTTCAGTCACCGACCCCTGCTACAGGAAGGCATATGGGTCACTTGGATGGGAGCAGTGTGTGATTTTGTGTTTATCAATGTTGGCTCCTTCATCTTTCTTTGTGCTTTTCCTCAGATTACTCAGTTGTCCTTGACCTCCTCTAATTGTGAAATCATTTGTAAATTTTGGTGTTCACAACTCTTCATCTCTTCATAAAATATTAGTAGAAATACTAAGTTCTCTGTAGTTGTGTGTAATCCTACTACCAGTACTTTCAGTCTTGAAGGGTGAACAAAATCAAATACACCTCGGAAAAATAATACCAGTCTTTGGGATATTGGAGAACTGATGGAAGTATTGGTAATTGTGGCCTTAAAAGCTAGATGCTTGTTGTCTAATTCTTATATTTTGCTTCTAAATTCAAGGGGTTTTTTAGCTTCTAGCTTGGAGAGCAGAAGAGGAGAGAGCTTCATTTGTTTAAGTGTGGAAGTTTGCAGGTAGAGTGTTCTTGGCAGCAAACAGAGTTTTGTTGTGCGGTTCTATTTCAGGGCAAAAAGAAGAGTAAACTGCAGTTTAGTAATTGATAAAACTTCATTTTAGCAAAACCTTTTGCTAATCCATAGCCATGTTTATTGGAGAACAGTGGTATTCCTCAATCTGTGTTTATGGTATTGAAGAATTTGACATTTCTGTAGTAGTCATTTGAGCAGGAACATCCACAGGTAGCGTTGAAGAACTCGTAAATGTATCCTGAATATAAAAGCAGGTGTTTCAGCATCATCTGTTTCTCAGTTTTGCCGGGGCGTAGCTGGGTTGTTGTCCTTGCCAAACGCGGTTAAGCCGCTGCTGGTTGGTGGCTCCTTCCTGAGCCGCGGCTCTCCCTGCAGGTGTGGAGAGCGCGGTGTCAGCGAACACGCGCAGCTGTCAAAGGGGAATCGCTGCTCGCAGCTGGTTGGTTTCTAAAGGCAGGATATGACCGGGCTTGGTAGGGTACAGCTCCAGACCATCTCAGGATGCATGTTACACCACATCACTCAAAAACTGGCGTTGTCCAAGCAGGGGGAGGTGTGGAAGTCTGTAACTCTCCAGCTGTCTTTTGTAGTGGGAGTTACGGCTGATAATTTTTATCATTGAGAAAATTTTTTGTATAATAATTTTTTTTCAAATATGCTATATGACAAAATTGAGAAGCATACTTTTATAAAGGCATATAACATAGATTTGGGTTGCTAATACTGCCAGCGGAGGCATGTCTGCCTGCAGGTAATGAGCATTATCCCTAGCAATAACATAGTCGCACTTCAGCAATAATTTTGCTTGGAGAAAATACAAGTAGGAATTGAATAGCAGCTGCAGCCATTGTTGTGGTTGGTAGTGGTTATATTTGTACTTACAGCCATTCTCATTTAACTGCTGTTTGCTTGTTTGTAGGAGTTTTCAGGTGGGAGATGGAGCAGGTATCAGTTTGGAGCTGGGGCGCAGGGCAGCAGTGCTTGTCAGCACAGCACGTCTGTGCTGCAGGTTCTCAGCTGTCAGTTTGCAAGTTATGTTCTTCTGTGATACTCATTCTGAAGGACTTCATACCTACATTAATTGCGTCTATTCCAACACCAAACTGAGAATTTATCCTGTGCATGGTTGAATAATTGATGAATTGTCACCTGACAGTCTGTTTGGAAAACGTAAAATCCTTCTGTGATGCTGCATGTCCCTCCTCCCCCTCAGTCTGCTGTAGAAGAGAGACTGAACTTTATTCTGTGAGATCAATCTGCTGTCTGTTTGCTAGTCTGCAGAGCTGGCTTTGAGCATTGTGCTCTGATGAAGCTGTGTTCGATGGCAGTGGATGTGGATACCTTGGCAGAACAGAGCAACACAGGTGTGGGATGTCCCAAAGGGAAGGTTCAGATTTGGAGTCTCTTGTTTCTTATAAGTCATGGAGCCTTGTTGATTTAAACTACTGAAAACACTATTTATTGCCATTTAGCTTCTTGTACTTCATATGTTTGGAAAGTGTAAATGCTCTCCAGACATCCTTCAGATGACAAAGAGGCTTCTTTTCAGGTGAGCTATAGACAGTGCCTCAGGCCTTGAAGGACGTGGTTGTAAATATGTCTTTATTCAAAATGGTTGTCTTGCTGCACTTGTCTGATACCTTCTGGTGAATGGTTAGTTTGAAACCAATAAAAGATATTAGTCTCGTGAGCATGTTACAACTAGATATTTGTGGATGTAGAATCTTGCCTGCTCACTGGAGTGGAGTTAAAAGTATGTAGCCAACAGCCCAAAAAAAAAAAAAAACAAAGAAAAGCAAGCTATGGTAATGTACATTTTAAGGCTTTAAAAAGGACACAGTACCAATTGGTTTTTGAACCTGCATGTATTTAAGTAAAAAACAAAAAAAGTGGAAAAAATATATGTTGTAAAGAAAAAGGGATTAGGAAGAGGCTAAATTTAGTGGTAAGTCAGTTAAACACATCTCCCGCATTTCTCAGGCAGCGGGTCAGGTGTGTGTAGGTTTCCTTTTTAACTAGTCAAAAGGGACTTGATCTGCACAACTGCGCAGGTGATTTTTATCCTGCCAGTACTGAAGTCAGTTTCTTCCATGTTTTCATCAGATAACGTATTTATTTTCCTGGCTTCATCCTTAAGTCCTCATGAACTTGTGCACTAGTAATGTCCATGAAGAAAACGTATCTCTGAACACAGTGGTTAGCCTGTAGTGCGATGTTCGGAGTATCTTCACTTACTGCATCTGGAAATTTCAAACCCTGCTTTTTATGTAAGCATTGGAGCCATCTTTCACAGAATCCATTTTTAGTTGCTTGCATCATCTTTGTAAATGGGTAAGTTGTCATCTGCTGCCTCTCCATCCAAACACATTCTGCAGGCTGGCAGACAGAACGCAGAGCGTGGTTCAGTCCCTTGGTTGCAGGAAGCTTGAGCATGTGGATCCCTGCCTGGTTCTTAGGTGAGCAGCACTCTGGTCTTGGAGCAGGATGAAACCAATGGGAACTGCTCCTACCTGGAAGTGTACTGACAGCTCTGTGAAGGAACTTGAAAACAGATACATTTTAATCATATTTTCCTGTAAAAACTAGAAATGTAGTACGTCTTGTTTAGGTTTTGACTTTTCATGCGCACTGTAAAGGATGAGAACAGCAGAGTCTTTGACCAAGAGCTGAGATATGCCTTGTTGCTCTAAGTGTAGATATACAAGAATAACTTCATCATGTAGTAAAATAATGTTAGTGCCCCAGCAAGTTGATTTTAGCTTATAGGAGCTTTCCCCCTCTGTACTAATGAGTATTTGTCTAATATCTTTGGTGATTTACTCTTGTTGCTTGAGTTACCCTTGTAGCTAGATAAATATGAGGATTTTCAGTGATGAGAGGTTGCCCATTGTTTTTCTCATGTTGCCCTCATGAAACAAATCCAGTCCATCCTATCCTAGCTGACAGAGTTGATAAGAATTGTATTACCTCTTCAGCATGAATTGTGCTGGTGGCTCTTCTTACTGGCTGCCACGGGAGGCTCAGAAACAGGGAATGTAGGTAAGGAGCAAATTTGGAAGAATAACCAATGTAAGGAAGGCAGGAGGAATACGAAGGGAAGGGATTAGGAAGTGGTGAAAAAGCACCATTTCTGTCTGGCATCAATCCTCAAAAGGTCTGGCCTTATCTTGGGCCTGCACTAAAAGAAGTGGGATTATTCAGTACTGGAAAAGCTGTCTGGATATGTCTAAGAAAATAATGGGAGGAGCACAGAAAAGTGGGGAGTAGAGACTAATGAGAATGAAAACTTAAAGCATGGTTTACTACACTTGGCTTAGTGATTTCTTCTCAGTTGTATGTTCTTCCTTGTGTCAGTGATTACTTGGCTGCGAGATTGACTGGCTCAGGAAGATACACCCCCTTCTTGTCCCCAAAAGCGTGGCTGTGTCAGATGAACTCACTGAACTGCTGGCTTTGCAGCTGTTTGACCAGTCAGTCAGACACAGAAGGAAGTATTTCCCACGTTCCTTCCCTGTGTGCTCAGAGCAGTGTGAGAGCCCAGAGAGGCCCGCTGCTGGAGCCGACTGGTGACTCTGCCCAGCCTAGTGCTGGGATGCCGGGGGTCTGCGGAAGGGGAAGGGCTGGGAGGCTTTAGGAGTTGGTGTGAGCCACATGAGCAGAGCAGGGCGTGCGCAGTGGAGGCAGCACTGTCCTCTGAAGGGGCAGTTTTGGGGCTGTTTAGGTGGGGTTTGCTTTAGCGAATTCCACAATTGCCCAAGGTGATGGTCCCTGCCTAACCCTTACTGGATGGAAAGCTGAGTCTTTATGGTGGCTTGGCTTGCTCTGCTGTGATTTACTGTGTGGTTTCATAAAGCCATTTGAGTGAGTCCCCACAGCAGAGGTTGGGAAAGGCACTGTTCTCAAAATTGTTTTAGGGTATTTCAAACTGGAGGCTTCAAATTGAACAGCTTTGTCTTCCTTGCACACTTGATCTGGACATGCCAGCCTGGAGATAGCTTGTCACTGCTTTTGGCCTTTACTTCTAAATACAGAATTTGAAAATTCAGAATAGGTGTTAAGAATTTTCTTGGACTTATGCTACAAGATGAACTACTTAAGTATTTTCCTGAAAAATTATCTGATTGATTGAAAGACATTATTTTTATCACAGACTGAAATGCACAGCAAATTCTCACCATCCTCCATGTTTCCTAGCTTCTCACATTGTGCTATTGAGCTACATTAAAGCCATTTACACCATGCACAAATCTGTATTCTGCAACATCCACCAAAAGATCCTTCCAGAACATTTAAATCTTCCAGTTCTCATATATTCTTTGCTCTAGCAGAGAATTTAGCATGTAAACTTTGATGTTCAGTGATTTTAAGGTGTAGTCGATTGTGCTGAAATGCACTGAATGGAGCTATAAACAGTAAAAAACATTTTCTGAGTTTTCATTGTGGCTACAGAGATCCTAGATCTTCAATGTGCAGGAGCAGTTTGAGAATTAAAAGAGCTGGAGTACAGGGAAGCGTTAAGGTGCATTTCTGATGGTACCTGTGTGTACTGCCTGATCCATTAGTACCCAGCGCTTGCAGAGAGCAGCCCAGGGCAGGACCTAGGAAACTGCAGCTTGGTCTGTGGGGGATGAGGGTTTGGACAGCCTGGAAAGATGTAGGAGCAGCAGTCTCCTGTTCTGGGTGATGTCTGACTGCTCGGCCATGGCACCAGAGACAGGCAAAATAACTATGAACCTAATTTTTTTGAGGGATGAAATCTGGTTGCTAATTTTCCAATGATGAATCAGTTATCCATACCCAAATGAGTGAGTAGCACAAGTCCAGGGAGTATCTTGAGCAGATGAATCCCAGTCTTGTGAAAGGAAGAAAAAGGGTTTCTTATTAACTCCTCTCAACTTCTTACTCATACCAGGTTTTAAGGCTCTCACGAAACCTGCTCTTGCTATTTCCTGTTCATATAAGGAAGATGAGAACCTGACTTGACTTTGTGAGTTCCTGTCCTTGAGCAGCATCCCTGGACAGAGCTGTGGTGGTGGGGACTGGGCCCTGGAGAGCTTCTCCTGCTCCCTTATTCTCCTGCGCTGTCACCCGAGCCACGGGCCTGGCACGAGGACGGGGGTGGATGAGCAGACTTGTTTATTAGCTCAAGTGTGTACCTAAGTGTTTGTAGAATCAGAGCCAACAGTTATTTAATGTTGAAATCAAGATTAGAAAATCAGTAACTTTGCCAGGAAATGTGTTGATTGAAGGAACATCAGTTAAAACAACTGCCTGTGTGAAAGGGTGTAGGTCTCTGATTACATCTCTTAACACTGAGATAGATGCACATTTAACACTGACACCTTCACTAATAATTAATTTGATTGGTTTTTATCTGGATGTTTTTATTAGATACTCAATACTGGGTATATTTTCTGTTCCAATGAATTAGCACACCTTCCAGCCAGCTCAGAGGGATGTTTTCTGGACTGGTTTGTTACAGAAATCTACTACAGATAGGTTGAGAAGTTATTCACAGTGTTGGGGTGAGAAGAGAGAGAAAACTATGGAAAAGACAAATCGAGATTGTTTCACTGTTGTGCTCATTATGTTTTTGTAGTTTTTAGTTGGTCCAGTTAACCATTCATTTAGACAACATACTTTGGAAGTGATCACTTAAAAGGAATCAGCTTTGCATTTTTGTGGAATATAGTATATTTTTGGTTTCGTGGCACATTATGGAAGCTTGGAAAAATCAAGTGCTTTTTTTAAAGTAAGTAGCAAAATAAAGGTGCTTTGCTTTCTCTTATGTCTTAAAGAAAACTAAAAAGTCTCTTTTGTTTAATGGAATAAATACTGCAGTGATTTCAGTGTTTTAAGACATAACTTATCTATTGTAAACTGTAGTTGGAGCTTTGGGAAGAACTGGAAGTAGAGAAGTATGACCATGATGGCACATTGTACTGCTTTTGGCCGGGGTGGAGTTTATTTTTTTTCACAGTAGCTGGTAAGGGGCTGTGTCTGGGACTTGTGCCCAGCGCAGAGCTGGTAGCGCAGGGCTGTGTCAGTCCCTGCGGAGCAGCACTTGCCCAGCACAAGGACTGTGCTACCCCTCACCTGCCCTCCAGCCAGCAAGGGAAGGAGGCACAGCTGGGCAGCTGACCCCACTGACCGAAGGGCCATCCCAGCCCAGACAGTATTGTGCCCAGCAATGGCAGCTGGCGGAAGGAGGAGGAAGGAGGGACCTTTGGAGTGATGGCATTTGCCTTTCCCAGCCGTGCATGCTGGAGCCCTACTCCAGGATGGCTGGGCACCTCCCTGCCCATGGGAAGTGGGGAATGAGTTTCTTGCTTTGCCTTGCCTGCACATTCTGCTTTCACTTTTTCTATTACCCTGTTTTTATCTCAACTCAGGAGTTTTTGCACTTTTACCCTTCTATTCTCTCCCCATCCCATGGGAAGAGGGGTGTGAGCGAGAGGCTCTGTGGGACTGAACTGCCCACCAGGTTAAACCACAACACCTCTAAGTACTTAATTGATTTAAAGCTGCAAACATGCATAACTGCATAATTGAGAATTCTATAGTACTTTCTCTATTACTTAAAAGCTTGGCTTTATTATTGTCCTGTATTTTGTACTTCTCTCCTGGAAATCCCAAACCACGGCAGGCACTGCTCTGTTACCTACAGGTGGAGACACAGTGGGTTACATGGACCAACAAGCAGCCTCTTCTGAGAGGGGCACATTTGTAACTTGTGAGTTTTTGAGACTTGTCCTTTTGATTGCTAAGAACATTAGCAGATGTTTCTAAATGAAGGAAAAGCTTGATTGGGTAGTTTTATTACTTGATATGCTTGCAAATTTATCAGGTCATTTAGAAACCTGAAACACTGAGTTATAGTCATAAAAGAACTATGGAAAGTGATATAAAAAATCAGACATGACACATGGAATTGTAACGTATTCTGTGCCTTGGGTTCTCAGCGCTTGATTAAAGAGTTGGTTTTTAGAAGTAAAACTTTGAAGAAACCGTTTTTATTTTCTGAAACCATGAAGTTGCACATTTGACTTTTCAAAATCCTATTATACAACTATTAGAGGTCGTTTTTTATTTTGCTTACTTAATTGCTGTTTAATGGGTTCTGTGGAAACGGTCCTTGAAGCTGTAGGTGTGCGCCCGCCTGACGTGCAGCTTGTGACAGGCTCGGCGTGGCAGCCTTTGTATCTGCGAGCTGAAACCAGTAAAAATAGTGTTTCAAAAATAGCCAGATATGTCTGGTTATTCATTTGTGGCACCTTGGAAGTCAAGTAGCATTTAATGTCACTTTATTTGTCAAGAGTAAGTTCTGTTCCAGTTGCAGAGTTCACTGTGGTCTTGCACAGCCACGCACACCCACGGGCCTGGAGCTTGGGCTGAGCACGAGGAATACCTGTGGGAGCCGCCTTGGGTGAGCAGGGAGGGCCTTGCCCTGCCGTGGGGTGCCCTGGCTGTGCTGGGAGAGGAAGGGATGCTCACAGTGGGCCACAGGATTTGGAGATGAGGAGGACATTGTGGTGTGGTCCTTACAGTGCTGTATCTGTGGTGAGGGGAGACCCGTGTCTTTGGTGAGGGGAGACCCGAGTCTGTGCTGAGGGAAGGTGAGGGGAGACCCGAGTCTGTGCTGAGGGAAGGTGAGGGGAGACCCGAGTCTGTGCTGAGGGAAGGTGAGGGGAGACCCGAGTCTGTGCTGAGGGAAGGTGAGGGGAGACCCGAGTCTGTGCTGAGGGAAGGTGAGGGGAGACCCGAGTCTGTGCTGAGGGAAGGTGAGGGGAGACCCGAGTCTGTGCTGAGGGAANGAGGCGCGGGTCGGTGCTGGGGGAAGGTGAGGGGAGACCCGAGTCTGCGGGAAGGGGAGAAGCCAGTAGAGTGGCTCTTGGTGTGGCTGGGCTAGCATGCTCAGGTGTCCTTGCACGGTCCTGACACCAGAAACCTGGCAGGGTTGGGTTTGCGCAGTTTCTTTTTCCGTGTTCCAGAAGATGAATGTGATGTGGATGTATGGTAAGAACGCGCTGTTCATGCAGGCTCATTTCAGGATATGGGGCAGCCTCCCTACGTTTCACCTGCAAGGTGCTGAGGGGGAAAGTCCTGCCCTGCTGAGTCTGAGTTGTGCTCCTTCTCTGATATGTTTGGGAAGCAGCTTTTCTTTCTCCATTTGCAGCAGTAGAAGCTGGTGGGTGACCAGGGTTCTGCACCACAGGCTGCCCCTATGACTGCTCCACTGCCTCTCATCACTCATCTCCCTTGAGTTTCCCTGAAACTGTTTGATTCCCTCAGTGGCTGATGAGAAGCTGCACGTGAACCATGTCACCAGCTCTTTTAGCAGACCGGAACGCAGTGGTTAAGAAAGACCCCGTGCTAGCTTTGGAGAGCTCGTGGGCCTGAACGGGGGCCATTCCTCTCACAGCCCGTATGCTGCTGTACACAGAGCAGGACAAAAGCACTTGTTCTTACACCATCACCTCACCTCTACCCACAGCAGCACCGCACTCCTTTGACAACACAGTGCTTTGCCTTTGCCTGGGCTCTGCGTACAAGCGTGAGGGCAGAAACCTCCCAAGAGGCCGGCGATCCCAGGAGAGATCCTTCCAGGGTCAACTCAAGTCCCCTTTCAACCCCATCAGAAACATGCAGCTCTGCAGCGCAGGTGTGCACTGATCCTGTGGCTTGCCCTGTGCTCGTTCGGGTGTTCATGGCTAATAGAGCTCCGGACTGAGGGGTCTCACAGGTCCGTTCCCGGCCTTGGAGCCCATTTACAGCCTAAGCATCTCCTCACCCTTTGAGTAACGAATGGAACGGGGAAGGAATCTGTTCCGGTTTGTCCGCCCTAGGAATATTGAGTTTGTTCTGAAAATCTAAAATGAAATATGGACTACTTCTAACATTAGACCTCACAAGCTTTATTTTCTGAAGGAAATTAAAGCATGATATCTGTGTAGAAGCTTTGCAAATGCCACCTACTTGCTGTTTCAAAGCGTTAAACACACTTTTTAACTATCTCTGTAGTATTAGTTAATAGTGACTTTGAAAATTGAACAAATTAATTGCTTTTTTCCATGGGTTGGAATTGTTAATGTGCTGCCTCTGCAATAACACAGTTTGGGATTATTGGACACTAATCCTGTCAGTCCTTTCCACACTATCCATAGCCCAGGGCAATTGCTTTAACTTTAGCATTTTAATTTCCTCTTTTGCAAAAAGAGCATTAGAAGCATTGCTCCCATTAAGCTTTTATTACCATAATTAGTCTCTCCCATAGTTTGTTCTTGACAGCAGAGCATTCTGCTGTTATGTGTCATTCTTTTGTGCTGAAACTGTATGCGGTAAACTTGTACTGATCTTGGATGTTCTTCATAGTTAACACAGGTATTTTTCATGCATCTTGAATTTTGCTGGTTTTATTAACCACCACAAAATAGTGTTTTTAAAAATAATCTTGAAGCATCATGCTGCCTGCTTGCTCCTGCCCAACCCTCGAGTTGTGTAGGTGATTCTGGTCTCCATTTGCGAAGGTGGAACACAGTCGCACAACATAGATTGAGATGAGTAAAGCAAAATTCTCTGCTAATTTAGTTAAGTTTGGAAAACTTCTAGAAAAAAAAAAAATAATTTATAATCCTGAAAACTTGGATTTTAAACATCACTGGCTGGAAATGTAAACTATCTTAAAATCTTGTTATTGCAGGCAAAATGCCAGCCCCTGAGCAGAGCCCGATGGTGGAGGAGGGGCTGCCGCACACAGCACAGGAGACTTCCACAGGCCCAGGCATGGAACCAGAGACTACAGCCACGACCATTTTAGCTTCTGTAAAGGAACAGGTATCTGCCTCGTTTTCAGCAGTTCATGAGTTCAGAGTGTGTGTGGAGTTAACCACTGTCTCTTACTTTGCTGGAACAACTGGTATTGTTTCTGTAGCATGTGGCCCTATAGTGTCACTATAGTATATTTAGTGTATCAGTTTTAGAATCTGAATATAAGGGTTCAGTTACCTGCATTAAACAGAAGCATCATTCTGGTATTCTGTATCCCTTGGAATGTCTGCACTGCTATTGTAAGTTAGACTGGAAATGCAGGTTTAGTGTTGAAAAAAGAAGAGCTAGTGTAGAATTGATGCAACATTGAAATCAGTCCTTGTAAGTCCTGCAAAGCACAGTGTTCAGTGCTATGAAGTCTTGCACATACAGATTGGCAAGTCCTGCAAAGCACAGTGTTCAGTGCTATGAAGTCTTGCACATACAGATTGGCTATGATTATTGTAGTTTATTAAAAATGGGCTTTAAACTCTGAGTTTGGTTTCAGTTATCAATGCAAAGGTGCTAATACATTTTAAATCTGCAGCATATTTATGGATGTGTATCTAAAGTGATAATTTCTGTAGGAAAAATGAAATTGTTTTTGCAATCAAATTCAGCCTTAATTCATAAAGATCATTGAAGTGGGAGAAATTGCAGTTCTGCAAGGAAACACTCTAGTTAAAGTTTTTGTTGTTTTTTCTTTTTAAATATAAAGAACACAAGGGGAGAAGGGATACTTTGGCTTTCGTTGTATCATACTGAGAAATTACGATCATCTTTATTGACTTAATACACAAACTGTAACATCTGAACTTCAGAATAAATCTGCTTTGCTGTCTCTGTTTTGGAACTTCCTTTAAGATGAATCAGGACTTGATTCGAGATGGTAGCTCTGAATGCAAACACTTGATATATTAGTTCTTATGTTGTCGCATATTAATATTTTTTAAAAAGGTGAGAATTAGGTTATATCTTCTTGATATCAACAGTTTTCATACCCATAATACCTTTTTTTAAACAAAAATTTTCTGCAGGATGATGATATTTGAATCTTAATTTTCATGCCTAAATTAATAGTTTCAAAAGTAATTTAAGGTGACAATAGCAACCCTAAAAATTTCTAAGCGGTGTTAAAATTACTATTCACATTTGCAGTGTGCAGAGTATCAATGCCAGAGGCTGTTGCAGTGTGAGAAGTCAGCCAAGAGTTACAGGTACCTTCAGTCCCCTCTCACCAAACAGCAGTTCGCCTTGTGCCATCTCAGCCTGTCACAAATGGCCATTAGGACCCATTTGCTTAAAGCACATTTGTGGTGGCTTTAAGTTGGTCCATTTTGTGTTGCAGTGCAGAAAGAGCGTGCTCGTGGTAGTAGCTGAGCAGGTGAGCAGAGGGGCAAGTGTCAGAGCTGGGCTCCCCGGGCAGGGATCCCGCTGCCCGGGATGGCTCCGTGCTGCTGCTGCAGCCGTGGTGGATCACACTGAGCCAGCGGTGAGGGCAGCGCTGTCTGAAACAGCTTCGTACACGAGTATGCAGTGCAGGCTTGTGTTAGTGTTCCTTTGCCTGCCCAGGCAATGTTCTTATCTTTTTATTAGTCCTAGAGAAAAAATTATAATGGAATATTTCTTTCTTCTGAAAAGGAGGTTAAAACCTCTTCCTCTTCCCATTTATAAAAAGACTATTAAATATGTGGGCTATTACATAACTAAATTCTGATGAAAGCTAAAAAAATTTAAATTGCCATTAATCATTAGCATTACACAAACTTCAGAACTGGAGCCTTGCTGTGAAATGTACAGACACATAAAATGAGTGTGAGGGGAGGAAGATGTAAATTGTCCTTTACTCTTGGAAGTGATAATATGAAAGAATTAAGAGCTGAACTGTTGCTTTCTGGATTTTTTCTGTTGATAATAATTATGGGCACTGACATGTTCAACACCCTTCCTGTGTGGCAGAAAGCCCAGAACAGAATATTTTCCAGTGAAGTTCTTTACTTTATTAAGCTTGAACAGAAACTGCTGCACTGTTTGCTGTTTCCTTTGGTACAGGAATTGCTGCGAGGTGCAGCAGGTCAGTGTTTGTAAAATAAAGCTGACACACCCTGACCCAAGTGCTTCAGAAACACTGCAGTGGAAACACAATCAAGAAAAGCCTTTATTATTACTTGTCAAATTGGGCAAGTTTTTAACTTAATAAAAACTTCTAAAAATACTGCAGTAGTTCTAAGATAGACAAATGTATTGAATTACTTCAAGCTTCCTGCCATAGCCATGAGATGATAGTTACGATTGTATAAAAAGTTGCGCTAATTAGCCGATGAACCCTACAAGCTGCATCTAAATAAACTTTCCATTTGTTTCCTTTTCCTAGGACAGCAAATCAGTTTAAAACAACTATTTTACCAAACTAGAGTGTGTCCTCTAAACTCTGATCAGTTTCTCATAGAGTCAGGTGTCAGTCAGCTGAGTCAATCGCCCTTGGTCATATTTTAGGAAAGGAACATTTTGATTCACTCATAGTGTGATAAAATAACACAAGCAGAACAGGTGTAACCTGTGAAGAACTTTAGATCACTACAGCTTTGTGCTTTTCTGACAAAGCTCAAGGTCTGTTTCAAAGTGAAAATATTTTTCGTCAGTATGAATCCCAACAGTGCCACCACAACTGCCACTGGTTTTGGCTGGGCAGGGAGACAGTTCTGTCATGCGACTGAGCTACTCTGTTTGTGGGAACACAGATGGGTGTGCTTTTGGATCATAATCGGGGAGGGACTAACTCATACTGGTATAAGTTATATCTCTAGTTGGTGGCCTGCTGAGCCGCTGAGACACTCTCAAGTTCATGAGGCCAGATGGGATTCCCTGAGGGCACTGAGGGAGCTGCGGAATAGCTCACCCAACCACTCTCCATTATTTGTCATCAGTCCTGGCTCACTGGGAGGTTCCAGATGACTGAAGGTGCCAGTGTGATGCCCATCCATGCTCTTCCAAGAAGAGTTGGAAGAGGGATTTGGGGAATTACAGGCCTGTCAGCCTGCCCTCAGGGCCCAGGAAGGTCATAGAGCAGATCATCTGGAGTGCGGTCACACGGCACATACAGGACAGCCAGGGGATTGGGCCTAGCCAGGATGGGTTTAGGAAGAGCAGGTCCTGCTTGAGCAACCTGATCTCCTGCTATGACAAGGTGAACCCAGTCAGCAGGTGAGGGGAAGGCTGTGGATGTGTCTGCCTGGCCTTCAGCAGAGCCTTTGATACTGTCACCCACAACATTCTCCTGGAGAAACAGGCAGCCCGTGGCTCGGACAGGTGCACTCTTTGCTGGGTTCAGAACTGGCTGCGTGGCCAGGCCCGGAGGGTGGTGGTGAGTGGAATTACTTCCAGCTGGGGTTGGCCACCAGTGGTGTCCCCAGGGCTCAGTATTGGGGCCAGTCCTGTTCAATATCTTCATCAGTGATGGGGATGAGGGGATTGAGTGCACCCTCAGTAAATTTGTGGATGACACCCAAGTTGGGAGGGATTGCTGATCTGCTTGCGGGTAGGAAGGTTAGGAAGGCTGTGCAGAGGGATCTGGACAGGCTGGATTGATGGGCCAAGGACAACTAAATGAGGTTCAATAACATGACGTGCTGGGTCCTGCACTTGGGTCACAAAAACCCCAGGCATCACCCTAGGCTGGAGGCAGAGTGGCTGGAAAGCTGCCTGGGAAAGTGGGAAAGTACCTGGGGTGACAGTGGCTGAGCGTGAGCCCAGGTGGGCAAGACGGCCAAGGGCACCTGGTCTTTATCAAAACTTGTGTGGCCATCAGGACTAGGGCAGTGCCCGTCCCCTATGCTGGCATTGCTGAGGCATCTCCAGAGTTCTGAGGTCAGTTTTGGGTGCCTCAATATAAGAAAGACATTGAGGGGCTGGAGCGTGTCCAGGGAAGGGAACAGAGCTGGGGAAGGGGCTGAAGCACCAGGAGCAGCTGAGGGAGGGAGCTGGTGGGGCTCAGCCTGGAGAAAAGAAAGCTCAGGGGGGACCTTGTGGCTCTGCACAAGTCCCTGACAGGAGGGGGCAGCCGGGGAGGATCAGGCTCTGTTCCCAGGGAACAGGGACAGGAGGAGAGGGAATGGCCTCAAGCTGTGCCAGGGGAAGGTCCTGTTGGACATCAGCAGGAATTTCCCCATGGAAAGGGTGCTCAGGCCTTGGCAGGGGCTGCCCAGGGCAGTGGTGGAGTCCCATCCCTGGAGGTGTCCAAGGAATTCCTGGATGTGGCACTCAGTGCTCTAGCTGCTGACAGGATGGGGATTGGACACAGGTTGGACTCAATGGTCTGGGAGGTCTTTTCCAACCTCAGTGACTCTGTGATTCTAACAGAGGAATTCCTTTCTGAAAGCAGGAAAATCCCAAGCCGAAACATTTTCATATTTTTTGTCTTTTAGTGGATTTGATGATGGATTTTGAGTATTTTGCGTTTGTTGTGGTTCTTTTTTTATTTTTTGTTTGGGGAAGGGATTGTTTTCTATGGGTTTGTTTTACAGGTGGGTTGGGATTTTTTTCCCTCAAAACATGTATTTCACTTCTAAAATGTTACAAGGCTTCCACACTATCATGGATAGAAGTATCTTAGGAATTGCTGAAACAAGTTTTAAATAAAAGTAAAACATTAGAACACCTCTATACTTCTGAATCCTGGGGAGTTCTGAATCCTGCATAGAAGTTTCATTGAGTTCTGTAGGGAGTCTCTTATCCATGTTAAAAGTAAATTGAGTATTTTCATACTAAAATAACAACTTGTTAAAAATTGTAGGGGTAGCATGGTAGCAGTAACTTTTGGGGGGGTTGGAATGTAGGGCAGCTAATTGCCAACTGCTCCTTGTAGGTTTGTGGAATCACTGCTATTTTCTGTGTGCAAGCCGTATACTGCTGGATTTGGAATGAACTGCTGCTGAGTTGACAAGATTAAATGGGATCATTTGGAATTGTGAATTTCGTGCTTAGCACATTAGTTTTCAGTGGTTGGGCTGAGAAAAGGTCTTGCAGGAAAAGCCACTCATCAATGCAGTTTTCAAAAGTAACTGGAATATGCTGATTTTAATGTCTTTGCTAAGACAGAAATATTTGCAGCAGTGGCTGTTTTTTTAGTTTGGTCTAGCTATTTGTGACACTTAGAGATGGGCAACTTTTCACCTTTCCTTTAGTAAATAGGTGACAGAATAAGAACGATTGGATATGCTTTCAGATGGGTAATAATAACATCTCTTGTGTTTCCTTCTGTGTTTTTCTGGAAGTGTTGTTTGTTCAAGACTTCAGCAAAATCTTTTCCTTTTGTATAAGTGTATTGAACTGTATCCTATAAATAGAGAATGTGCACTTTGCTTTTTTCCTTCATTATTGTTTACGTACAAATTTTTTACATCATTTTTGAGATTTTTTTGTAGGGTTTGGGAGCAGGGAGCAAACCTCAATGTTTTTCAGATGGAAATGGAAGAACGCATTCTACCTACTTTTTATTGCATGTTAAAACATCTTTAGTAGAATAAGAACTATTGATATTAGGTCTTGGAGATTTCCTTACAGTTCAGATGTGTAGTGCTGTACATTCAGTACTGTGTAGGCGTGTCACTTCATGGAGATACCTGAAAAGAGATTTACTAAATGCACTTCCAGTAATTGGGCACAAACTTTTCACAGTCTCACTCTGAAATTCTGATTTGCACGCATCTAGTGATCAGTTAGGTGATAAATGCGTGGCAGTTCTGAATTGAAGGCAGTACTTTTTGTTAAATGGACTCCCAAGTTTGGCATGAGTGAAACAAAAATCTTGGTCAACATTTTGTGAATGGCTTGAAGAACTGGAGTTTTTTTCCAACTCTCTTAATATTGTGTTCAATTGTGTAGGTCACTCTTGCCTATTTAATCCCAGAACTTTGAGGTTTAGAGTTTCTGCTGTTTAGCAGCATTTCTGGTTTCGGTGAGTCGAGTCTGAGAAGTCAACTTCCTGAAGGTCTTACTCTAGGACAAAATAAATGCCACTCCTGTCTCAGGTGAAATAGCTAGCTCATTTCCTTAATCAAAATTCTCTGTACTCCTTTATCCATATGATGACCTAGAAGTTAATTTTCCTTTCTCCTGTGTACTGTTAGGCTTCAGAGGAGAAACTCCCCTTGAAAAAGAACCTATCTGGAACTGCGGGTGCCTCTTAAATGTACTGGAGTATTGACACCTTTTGTAGCACACATAGTTTAGATTATCAGCTTGTCTGCTCAGCAGCGACTGAGCCCTGGTCCCCAGCTGGCAGAGCAGTATCCTCAGCTCCAGCACTGGCTTAGGCTGCCCAAGGGTTGTCACAAAGCTTCCAGAGAGGATGTGTCAGAGGCAGTCCGGGAATGCCTCCAGTGCCATTCTTCCCTCCTGCCACTGGCAACAGTAAGCTTTCTATAAAATGCTGAAATTTTGATCCCTTATCAGCTAGAGCAGCACTAAACTGTTGTACCAGACTAGTGAACAATGCAAGCATAAAAGTATTAAGGGCTTTAATGGTCTGCTGCTGTTGAATACAGAGTAAGTGTGATCAGCCAGTAATTGTAGCTGTGTCATCTCACATCCTGTAATCTGTGATTCTCTCTACACTGTCAAATTTTTTATCTTTTGTCTTCTATTTTGGAAGATACTGAGATACTGAAAGCATGCAAATGCAGTTGTGTGTGTGTGAGTAAACTTAATTTTTACAGAAAATATTAAGGTTGCTCTAATATGGTTAGTTAGAAGTACAGGCATTTTCTGCAATAGATACTGGTAGAGAATTTAAATATTGGGTCATTACAGTGTGACATCCATTTTGGAAAATACAGAATTCAGTGTGGGTTTAAGCTCTGAATTATAGCAGTTGGAAACAGAGAACTCTGCACAGATCAGTGCAAGAGGCTTATGAGAAGGAAGGCGTAAATCAACTTCGGTTTTGTTTGTCCTCTTCTTTGTTGCACATTTTTATCATGAAAATATCAAAAATATAATAGCCTTTTCTGTAGCACTGTGTGAACTTTCACAGGTGATGGAAGTTGTGTGGCTCTGCACTGTGGTTGCAGTTCAATAAGAAATAGTAAATGCAAGGTAAAAATAGTCCTCTCAAATGTAGGCTACACTTTCTCAGATGAGCAACTTGAGCTGTTGAAAGAGGCTCAGCTCAATTGTTCAACAGACAGCACTTTTGTGATTAGAACACATTTCATAGTTCAGCTTACAATTACCTTCATAATATTTTATAGACAGTGATGTTTGGCATTTGAAGCCACTTAGCATATCCCAGTGTTACCGCAGTTGCGAGTACCAGCCCATCCTAGCCCAGTCTTCTGCCACAGCAGCCACTGAAAACCGGTCAAGTCAAGAAGCTGCAAGTGATGCCTTTGTTCATTAGAGGCGTTGTCTCCCTCTGATGTCCAGCTGCCCAGTCTGGGTCTGGCTAGCCAGGCATGAACCATTCAAAAAGAATCTGTGTCTTCTCTTCGTTGCTTGTGCAATTGCAGCTGATTCTTGCAGAGCTGTCACTAGAAAGCCTTTTGCTAGCCACCTGGACCACTGTTTGTTTAAAGTTGTCTGTGTTTTTCCAGAGCTGTTCAAATAACAACAGGGCAGGAAGAAAGTAATTTTTATTTTTCAGTGTGGTGAATGTAGATTCCTCATTCTCTTCCATGTTACTGAGGGATAAAAGTTGCTCATTGACATAAATTAAAAAGGTGAATCTGCAACATGGTATCATGATAGGATGCAGATAGAAGGCACAGAATTGCCCTTAAACCCTCTTTTATTATCCAAAGCCTGCAACAGGAGAATGGCAGTCTTCATGATCACTTGTGCAAACAGCATTCCCATTACTTACTTGTTTTCAAATATTTGCTGGCAAGAGCCCAGCACAGTGTGTTGGTGGTTGTTGTCCCTTGCCCCAGAGCCACCAGCCTCTCAGAGATACTCAGCTTTCACATGCAAGGAGTATTCAGCTGTCGAGACTGGTGTGACTGGCCTTGCCTGTACCTTGGTGCAGTGAAGTGTCATCTCGAGTCAGATTTCTGCTGGGCATGTGGAGCTCGCCAAGGAAGAGCGGTTGGTCACCTGGTGTGAGCACTACAGCATCAACACAGGGTTTGGCCCTCCTCCGAAAGCTTCAGCCTCCAAAAGGAAATTACACAGCCCTAAAATGTTCTGGGCTCTGGTTTTCACTCACGGCAGCCTGTCTGCCTGCAGTTGGTACAACTGCTTTCCAAAGTGAGCTGCTTTCTTGCCCCGTGTGTGTGCTTCCTGATCCAGAGCTGGAATTGTGGTTAAAGCTGTCTTTTATTGTAGTTTCGTATTAAGAATTTTGGTCTGTGGCTTTGCAGTGGAATTTTAGGTTATGAACATAAAACCTGCAGTTTGATAAGGTGATTAAGTAGTTGCTGCTAAAGAGGTTTATGGGATTACAGGTTGCTTTTTTCCCCTCAATGTATGTTGAGTAATTTTGAGTAAAAGTAGTTCTGGCCAAGCCAGTGTAGCGTGTCTGTCTGAGAAGGTTTGTTTGCTCCTTGGGATGCAGTATGGCAGCGTGTTCTGTAATTTTGTGTCTTTGATTTTACTATGTGCTTTCCACATAGATGTTCTGCTGCTAATGCTAATAGCTTATTAAGAGTTGTATTTGGATCCTGCAATGCCGTTTTGTCAGTAGTCAGTGCTGTAGGAGTCAGTGAGTTGTGATTTTTGCCCAGGGCAGCAGCTTCTCTGTGCTGGGAGCATCCTGTTTGAGGAGCGGGCTCTCCCACTGCTCCCAGAGAAGCTGGATAGGGAAACAAATTCCGATAGATTCCTGCCAAAACTGGTGTGCTGTCTGATAGATACACATTATGGGGGTGTGTCCACTCAGAGTGGTATAAAATTTAGTTACAAGGAAGCATAAACTAGAAAGGTGGTCAATTTAGCGTTGGTTAGGACTTAGTTTTCTACAATAATAATATGATTTAAGCTCAAAGAAAAAAGTTTTAAAGCATGAGGTATTCTGTGGCAGGTAAAAAAGATGGTAGCTCTAAAACTATCCATCTTGTGTATTTATGCAGGTATTTAAGACATATCATCTGCTGCAGATATCAAATTTAAGAAGGCACATACAAAAGTCAGCACTCATTGTTTCAAAGTCTGTAAACTGCTGCTTCGTTGGACTCCAGGCTGTGCACGCCAGAATGTACTCAGACTAGAAAATAGAGCTAGATTTTTTTTTTCCCTACTGTGCTTGCACTTGCAAAAGAACGTTACATCTTCCCAAGCATCAGAGTGATTTAAAACTGGCAGATGAGTTGCAGGCCTCTTACCCCTCTGCCGTTCAGTGCACTGTGCAGTTTGTGGCTTTCTGGTCAACACCAAAATAAAGTGAGGAACAATGTAAATAGACAGTTGATGGTGTTGTTCCCAACTCAGCAGTGCAAGTGCCTCTTAAGTGGCCAAATGAGGCTTGGTGGCTTTTTCTCTTATTTTTCCTTATCTCAGTTTTTCTGAGAGAATACGAGTGAGTTTTGCTTTTAAATGTAGTTTAAATAAATGAAGTAAAATTTATTGCTCTGTTGTCCACTTATGTCATTAACCTCTTCTACTCTCAAGTAAAATAGAAGTATAGTTCTTCTGTTTTTACTGCCTTTGAATTTTTGTAGTGTGGGGCAAAAAATAGGGATTTATATTTAAATGGGCAATTTATTACTTGAGATGTTATGCACCGAGACATTTTCTGGAATAATGTGTTCATTAATGCCTCTATCTATAATGAAAAGGGAAATTAATAGAGATTGGTTGAATGGAAGCAATTAATGGCTAGCATGTTTTATTTTATTCATCTAATTAAAAGGTCAGTAAATAACAATAGATTCAGATTTGCAGTTTGTGTCCATGACATTGCTCTTTAAATATTGGTTTAACAGTAAGGAACACAAAACAGTTTTAAATACATGCTAAATATTTTATATTATTTCTGCAAACAAGGAGCACAGTATTGTTTATTTTGCAGGTTTGTATTTGTTGCATGCTTTATAATACAGCATCATTTACTCATGGAGAAGCTTGTCTGGCCAGCGTTTGCTCCAAAACTTGCAGAACGTCAGCATCTGAATGGAATTTTTTTTTTTTTTGAAATCACAGCATCCCCCACTAACATGTAGATGACCATCTGGAGAATCAGCTTTTAGATGGACATATTATCTATATTCTGAGTTAGAACTGGAAAATAAGTTATCATTTATAAACTTGTTTGACTTTCTTTACTTTATAAATTTCTTTGACTTTTTTCAGTTAATAGACATTTTAGTATTTTCTCTCCAAAAGACAGGCTGTCCAAATGAGCTGACTGGGTGCCTGTATACTGTTGTGGTGTAACATGGAGCTGAATCGAGCCAAGCCCTGATGTCATTCTGTGACAACTGGGTCTGTGTGTCATACAAACCTTCAGGTGTTAGCTGGGCTTTCTAGTCCAGACGCAGGCCCATGAGGTTTGTGGTGGTCCGTGGGTTATCATGTTCATGAGACTCCATTTCAGGTCTTGGGATTAAAACAATTTAGCTGTGGAATTCGATCTAGAAGCAGATTTTAATAAAATCCAAGTTTAAAACATATGTCGAAAATGCTCTTTCCTATCTGAGCATCCACTGTGCCAAGCTTTCCTAATGCTGAGGCTTGACAGCAATGCCAGCCATCATGGAAGGGGTGTCCAGGAGGAGGCTGAGGGCCACAGCTCCTTCCCATAACTTCAGCATATTCTGCTCTGTTCTCTGAGTAGAGCAATAGTAGAAAAGCTCTGTGGGTGCTCGTGTCCTGGGCCTGTGGTGGGAGAGCTCCATGTCCTGGATGCAAACCCACTTTTGCTGGCCAAAATTTGGGATGTTAGGGTGTTTATTCAATTTGGTTAGTGAGTTCTCAGGAATGTTTGGAAGTGTCCACAATCCCTTGTATTCTCTGGGAAGGACAGTCAGCTGTGTGTGTGTAACAGCCAGTTCAGTGTAGGGGGCTCAGATCAGACCTTCAGAAGTAGCTTTTTCAGTTTTGTTATCTAATCTAGTCATTTTGGCAGCAGGGCAGCTGCTTTTTGCCCTGGGCCTCAGCTGCCTGCCTGATGGCATAGGTACTAATTAGCCTTCTTTTGGGGGGTTCTTGGACGGGATCTCATTGTGGTGTTGGTAGAAAAATCTTTATCTCAACTTCTTAGAATAGCTTTTCCCTACACTTACTCCAAACCTCCTGTTGTTAGTCCAACTCTCGTGTGTGCTGTGGAAGCTCTCGGGGCTGGAGCGGGGAGCAGAGGCCCCTGCGGAGTGCTGGGAGCTGTGGGACACTGCTGGAGCACCCTTCATCTTACCGAAAAGGGGCACAAGCTGCAGGGAGTGGAGAGTGGTTTGTGAAGGGGAAGTGGCTCAGCCCCATTCCATGTGTTGTGGGGTGTGAAGGAGCAGCTTGCAGGAGCTGTTATCTGGCTCACACACAGCTGCTGGGCAATACCATTGCGTGAGTCGCACACGGGAGAAACGTCATCAGCAATTTGAGCTTTCAAGTCAAACGAGTGCTCTGTGTTGCACTTGACCTGTATATAAGAGTTGCTTTGTGCTTCGTGCTATTACTAAATATTGGTGGCCATCTGTTTTCATATAGTTTACCTAAGCTTCAGAGGGTTTACAGTATCAGTTTGAAAAATAATGCAATTTCTCTGGTCAATAAAAGCTAACTGAGGAGGAAAACACCTTCAATATCCTTTGATGTGATATAGTCTGGATTTCAGAGTGCTATAGAAAATGGTCCAGATTTCAGTAACACCCATCCTGTGCAGCACTGGTACTTCCCACATCATCCTTGCAGCGTTACGTTCCAAAAGCCCATTATAAAGGCTGAAGAAGTTTGGTACCCTTGACCAAGAAATATAAAAAAGCTGAACTCAGGAGAGGTGAAATAGTACATCTCTACACTCAGCCAGTTTGAAGTCATAAATTTTAAGGTTTCCAACTACAGTCAGAGTGCAGGACACCTTAGGATTTAAAGGTTTGTGATTGGAAAGGTTAGGATATGATATTTTCCAGTTTCCTTGTTTATAGATGAAATTGAAGACTGACTTTGTAGGCACTGATTTTGTTAGACTGTGGTAACAGAAGAAGACACAGAAATTTTAATTGCAGGAGGAATAAAACCCAAGAATGCTTAAACATGTTTTTCTTTCTGTAACAGGTAATAAATCAATATTTGCATGAATCACTGATTTAAACAACCATTAAATTTCCACTTTTATAGTTTATTCCCCTAAGGAAGAGTCAAAACACAACTGTGATGAATCAGTGATTGTTTCAGAGTTAATTCACACCCATCTTTTAACATCAAGAATGCTTTTCTTTTTATTTTGAAATTTCAGGAGCTTCAATTTCAAAGACTTACCAGAGAACTGGAAGTGGAAAGGCAAATTGTGGCTAATCAGCTAGAGAGATGTAGGCTTGGAGCAGAGTCACCAAGTATCGCCAGCACAAGGTACAGGTCCTGATGACTTTACTTTCATTTGTCCCATAAATTAAAGGCTTTTTAGTGGTGCTTATGTCCTCTATACATATATTCTCACTGATAGATATTCACCTCTATTAATATCTGAAGAATTAAAAAAATGCAGATTTGCTGTAAAGAGTTATGGGACAGTTTCAAGAGGCCTCTCTAATGATTACATTTTCAATGGAGTGCATGGAAAGCTTTAATTTCTCTTTAAATATGTTGAATTTTACCTTTTAGATTCATCCCAGGAAAAATACAGTAGACTTACACATATTTGAATAAAAGTAACAGTGCTAGTTAAATGCAGTAATCCAATTTTTTTTTCCCTAAATTTTTCTTAATTAACTATCCAGTTTCATTCAGCTTTTCTGAAACACTGTCTGTTGTTACACGTGTTTTCAGTGCTGGTGCAGTCCCAGCTCTGGCTGTGCATGAGGCTGGCGTTGCCAGGGGTGTTCTGCTGCCCCCAGTGCTGTGTTCCCATGCCCAGCTGCTCAGGCTGGCTGCTGCCCTGCTGGCTTGGGAGTCTCTGTTGCTCCTTGGCATTGGGCTGCGAAATGAAGCAGCATCCGTCAGTATGAGTAACCATGTCCAGGTGTAGTATTCCAGACACTTTCTGAATTCACACCCAGAGAATTAGTGCTTTCCAGGGTCACCTGAAAACAGCCAGCGAGTCCCAGGACTACCTGGTTTTGGTGGCAGTGCTGGTTAATTTTTTGGGGGGGGGAACATAGGATTGCTTAGGTTCCTGGCACAAGGTTTGGCAGAGTAGGTAGAAGAATCATCTGTATTGGTGAATTCAAGAAGATAGCTGTTAGAAAAGTGGAAGACTGAAAATTACCGCATTTACTTAAAATATTTGTGAAAATGTCTGCTTATCTGTCTCAACAAGAAAAGCAAAATACTGATTTTCCTGGTTTCCAGTAGCTTGTAAGGTGTAATACACTTTACAAGTTAAGAAATCCCCCTATACTAAGAATTTAAAATTACACAAAGTTTTATATATCCTGCATATAATTGTAAATGTGTTGTTGATACAGATATTTAAAATGGAAGCTAAAGGACAAGTAAACCAACACGTTCAGCCTGTAAGGGCACTTGGGTCTGGCTGGCAGCTCTGCCTGAGCAGCGCGCCCGGATCGCTGGGATCAGCCCGTTGCTGCTGCTGCTGCCTCGCAGCACAGATGTATTCCAACGATGGAGGCGTAGCCAAGGAGTGAACTGAAATACTACAGGAATATGTGCGAAGTACATACATTTTTTACAGAATTATATTTTTAGCTTTTTACAGCTTTTCACCATTTTATAAATATTTAATAAATAATACTTAATTTTTTCATCTGTTGCCTTTTTTTGATGACAACAGCAGTGTAGCCAAGCAGGAAGGTAGGCGATGGAAATCACTGCTTTTCTCTCAAGTGGTGCTGTTTAAATCAGAAGTACTTTTCACCTTGTGAGTACTTGCAAAGATAGTAGGCTTAAACTGTTTCATGTCATGCAAAACCTGTGAAAGATGCACTGGGAATTGACCTGTCCAGTCTAAGAACTGGAGATCATAATTGTGTTTACATCGTTTTAAAAAAAATAGCACACTGCTTAACAAAATCAGAAATCTGCAATTTCCCTAAGTGTCAGTGTTCTTGAAGCCTTTCTGTCCTGTGCACAGGTGCTGGCTGAGACCTGGCTGGGACCTCCACCAGCCCCTTCTACCTTAGCAGAGTGGCACAGCCACATCACTGAGAGAGATGCTGGCCCCTGCTCTGACCTGGAAATTGAAAGCTGAAAAGTGTTGTTTCAGAGCTGCCACATGAAAATGTAAAGTAGTGCTGGTGATCCTTAGTGAGTTTTGTCTCTAAGTGACTTAATGCAAAACCTTTTCCATTTATCAGATTTTTATTTTTTTCCAGATTGGCAGCTGGTTCAATTTTGTGTTTAAGATAACTTTGAACTAAAGCAGTGAAATGGCAAAGAAAAGGTGTGAAATTAAGAAAGGGGCACAACTAAAAAATACCAAACAACAAAAAATCAAATTAATCAAACCTCAAACAAAAAAACCCAAAACAATCCAGATCCTTAAAAATACAAATGAGGAAAAAAAATCAAAAGGGCCAAAAAAAAAAAAAGCATAGATGGATTTCAGCACAGTTTGTATCCGTATTCCATCTCCAGTTACCAAATATTTGTGTTACTGTCACATTTGTCTGTATCTTCTCTAATTGAAAACTGTACATCATACCAAGCTGTTACAATATTTCTGATAGAGGAATATTTCTGCATGTCTACTCTACTAACCTAATTATTTTTCAAGGATAATCGTGGGCTAAAATGTAGCATTTTCCGAAGTGCAGCTTGCCACATGGGCTCTCTTTGGATATCTTACACACTACTGTCGGGAAGAGACAGCATTGCAACTAATTCCAGCAGCAGCTCCCCATGGGCACTGCAGTATGTCACCACAGTGGCTTTTGAACAGTGGAATGAAATGCACTGGACTTACTGCTCAAAGCTGAAAGATTTGCTGTCTTCAAAACATTGCACCTGCTAGGTGACAAAGTTAGGTGATGATATCAGTAGGTGATGTATGCTGGACTTGTTCCAAAATCATTTAATAAGAGTCAAGTTAAATGCTTAACCAGTTGAAGTATTGATGAAGCAGCTTTCTTCCTGTGACCCACAGTCAAAGCAGCCTTTTTCATTCCTGCATTCTGTACCTGTAAAGGAAGTTCAAGTAGTCGGGTGTGTTGGGCAGGGATGTGCTCCGGGTTATAGTCTTGTGTGTGTGACAATGAAGTATTTGTGTGTGTTCAGTGTGTGTTACCATTGCCAGCAACACTGAGCCGTGTTGCCTCCGTGTAAGGAACTGAGCTTCCAGAAAGTCTGAGGAACAGAGTAAAAGGACAAGAGTGGAAAACTTGGTATTTGGGTAGCGTGAGAATTCTGGGGCCTGAGGTTGACTTTCAGACACTTGAAGCCTGCACTGGAATTCTCCTTTTTCTTGAGGTCTCATTGTAACTCTAGTTCAGTTTGTGCTAGCATGTGTCTTTAGCACTCATACAAATATTTTGTTTCCAAAAAGGTTCCTAAATGGTTGCTTTCATTTTAGAAAGCAAGTATCTTGTGCCGTTCCTTTTGCCCAGCTAGTTTTTTGTAATCAGTAGCTGTGGTAGAAAAAAGTAAAATAAAAAATCATTTAGGAATTGCTACATCTTTCCCAAAATCACAGTCTCATGCTGATATTTAGACACAATAAAATCTGATGGATTTGCCTGTTTTTCCTTTAAAAAGCTTTTTGTTTGGAAAATAGCTTATAATAACTGCAAAAAATGACATATTATTCGAAGTTTGATATTTTATATTTAGACTGAGGAAATATATTTTCCCATAAAAATATTTAGAATATCTAGTGTTAATAACACATGGATGAATTCTGCATTTGTCTGCAAAGGTGGTCATGCATCAATACTACTCTCAGCACAGGAAAGCACGTGCCTCGGTGGAAGGACAAAAGGGTGAAGATGGTTTGATAAAAAATCATTTGAGGAAAAATGCAGGAGAAGGTTGGGTTTTACACTGATATCAGACACCTGCTTGGTCTGTGCAATAGTTGGCTCTGAAGGCATCTCACTAACCTGGACAGTGTGACATCTGTCACCTCCTCACTCTCAGAGTTGTAGCTGTGTGTCAGGTGGTTTGACTTGTTCTGTACGAAGGATCAGAATTATCTCTGGAAAACTGGAAACTGAAGAAACAGTGAAAAAAGTGAACAGAAACAGAGCTACGATTTTTGAGCTGCTTTACATGTAGAAGCCAGATGCTCTAGAGTGGTGATCCCCAAACCGCCTTTGCTGGACCCTGCCACGAGCAGTGACTGCTCCTGTCCGAACAGAATGTTTGGTGCAGGTGGCACACAGGTGTCTGTGGGCTGTGTGCACTGGCTGTGCTGTGCTGCTGCTGGCACACGCTGCCTGGGCTGTGCTGCTGGTGCCACACGCTGCCTGGGCTGGCTGTGCTGCTGGTGGCACGCAGTGGTGTGGGCTGTCATGACACCTTAAACAGCAATTGTGTGTCATAAGTCACGCTCTCACCTGCCCTGTTACAGGACAGGTTACGCTGCTTGGTGCTGTGATGTACAGTAAGTTACAGTGAATAATTCCCACTGACTAATAGAAAATTGAACTCGATAACCGGTGGTTCGGTTGTCAGGTGTAAAGCACTGCAGAGTGGTATTTACATGGACTATTGAAATTTTACCTGCTGGGGGGTTTTGCACAGTTTCCTATGATTAATTAAAAATGCAATAAAAAGTCCAAACTAACCACATGATTCATTTGTGTGATAATTTTTTTTCTTTCTGCAGCTCTACTGAGAAGTCATTTCCTTGGAGATCCTCAGGTATTATCTTTTATGTACAATTTGCTTTAAGCCCGAGTAGATTTATTTCCTTGGCATTCATTGCTTGTTTTGACACAAATGGAGCATTTAGCAGCCATGCTACGTATCTTTTCCAAGTATCTTTTCTAAAGTATGACATTAATGTCTTCTTTGTCACACATGGGACAGATGCGTGTTCCTGTGTTACCGTAAAAGGTGCTTGAGCTTACAGGTAGTTGCAAGTACTTTTCTTGTATCTTTATGTGCCTTTGCATTTCTGTGTGAGCTGTGACTGTAACACAAGGCTTGTCACGTATTGGGTCTTCTTTGCAATTAACTAAAATTTACTTGTGAGTCTTCTCCCTGGCAGGTAAGGAGCATGAAAAAAATACTGCATGTTTTAAGCCTGAAAACAGGATTTTTTTTTTTTTACAGATGTTCTTACTTAACTGAGAAAGTCTCCAATAAGTGAAGGTTTTTCTGAGAGTGCTTTTTCTACTTTTGTATCTCAGGATAGTGTGAACTTTCTTTCCAAAAGAAGCATTTTTCTTGTACTCCTTCATCTGCTCCTGACTATACTGAGGGAGAGGGTAGGACTGTATCCTCAAGGTGGCATTCCCTGGTCTGTTGGAATAATCCCTCCTGCCCCGACAGGTCAGAGCACGGAGCTCTGACAGGTTGTGTGCATCAGTTATGGTGTTTAACATTGCGGAGTCGCTCTCTGAACTCCGTGGGCTCTGCAGTGACGGGGGCACGTGCAGGAGCCACCGCGGGACAGGCATGGACAGTGGCTCCTGCAAGTCACTTGTTGTGCTGGATGACCAGGTACTCTTGGCATGCTGGCCAGATGTGGCTCACTGCAGGCCCAGTGCAGCGGGCATTGTAGGGTGAGAGTTGTGTGAATGTTCTGCAGAGCGTTCCTGTCCCACTCGTAGCGGGTGCCGTCTGTCCTCAGAGCTGTGCTGGCTGCTGCGCGGGGACCCTGCCTGCTGCTGCTTGTTCAGTCAAGCATATTCATAATTACCATAATTGGGATTGTTTTATATTCCGTTCCTAGTTTTTGTTTTATTTGGAGATTAAGCTCTTAAACTTGTGCATAATTGTATTTTCATGGTTTCTGTTGCTGCAGCTGAGGTGAGGCACATGTTAGTTTTTTTCCTTTCTTTTAAAGCTAATATTCTCAACAGCCTACTTGTCCTGCCATTTAACTTTCACTAGTCATGGTCATGCTTTTCAGGTATTCTTTCAGCAGTGGTTTTAAACAGAAGTCAAATTTGTTTTTTCAAGTAATTGAGAAACCAGTCTTAACATATTTTTTCAATGTGTATGTTGGTTTTTTGGGTTTTGTTTGTTGGTGATTTTTTTAATCACATTGTTTCCCCTTGTTCCATAATCTCCCAATGACATTTCACAAGTGGTACAGATTCCTACTGAGAGCTCTCAGGTGTTGTTTTACTTATTTATCTCAGCCAATTGTGTTCCATTGCTTTATTTCCTCTTCTGATTTTCCTTTAACTTACTCACTTTTCTCCTTGACCTTCTATTAGTTTCTTCCTTTCTTTCTTTCTTTCTCTTTCTTTCCTTCTTTCTTTCTTTCATCCAGCTCCTGTTTTTATTTTATCCTTTAATTCTCTCCTCACATTTGTATGTTTTTCTTTAGAAATCTCCTGTGCACATCTCTGCTAAGCAGTCACTTGATATATGGCAAAAATTCTACTTCTGTTTCAATGCTGTATGTGTTAATGCAAACCTAGATGTGTATTTCTCACATCCCTGTATTCAAAGTAGCCTTTCCTGCAGTAATTACTCAGAAGTGGGCATGTTAGGAAAAAAAACTATTTCTTGCTTATAATTTCCTGATCTACATTTCCTTTCCTGTTTACATTTATGTTGTGATTGTGGCATGATTGTAGGTTTTATTCCCTGACTCACCATGGATCTTTGTTTTGTAGAAGTGTCACTAGATGCTGGTTTATGACCTGTAATCTGAAAATACTGAAGTTAAAGATGGATAAAAACACTGCCTTAAATCACCTTTTTTATGAGTGTAGGTAGTGGTTTGTGTCAAAAGCATCAGTGGATGATGAGATGTGACTGTAGCTGTAATTGCTTTCTGCATCAGTAGAATTATACAGAATTTTTCACAGAAATATAAAGTGATGTTGTTTTGCAGATGCTTATAAATAGAATATTAGATCAGCCATTTATAAGAAGGCTATTATTTTATTCAGGGCATTCCTCCTGTTTTATGGTAGTGGTGTCAGATAGAAAGACAACAATTCATTTTATTGTGCATTCTTGCCTTTGTTAAGCAGCCTAAACAATCTTTATTTTTTAGCCCTGTGAAGGCTTTGGCCTAGTGGGCAGTGTGTGATGGGAGCGAGGCTGGGCTCAAAGCTCTGTCCTAGGAACATCTGCACAGAACAGCACAATTGGACCTTGTTCTTCCTGTGTGTCTCTCCCCAAACTGATTGTCAGTTTGACATTGATTTAGTATCATGTAATATCCAGTAACTGAGATAATAGGGCCTTGTGTTAGATAAACAAAAAGATTGAAGATTAAAGTATTGAAGTTGGATGTAATCCTAATGTAAATGTCCAAGTCCTCCAAGCGTTTTATTCTGAAGAACATGGAACACCCACTGGTGGCTGTTACCATCTGGTGCTGAGCTGGTCTAACGGGCTGTGGAGTGAGGTCTTGCAGTGTTGGTTCTCTGGATCGTTTCTGGCGATTAAACGAATGGAAGTGTAACACTTCTTATTAAATCTTAATTAAGTTTGGTCATGATACTCCTAGTAAATTAACTAGCGTCAGATTTTACAAGCTAGTTTTGACCTATGGATGTACTACTGATAAATAACTGCTGACTGCCTGAGATTTCTAAGATTTATTGATTTTTTTTTTTAAATCTGACTAGTGTTCAAGCATTCTTCGTAGTAGCAATTGCTAAGTAACATTTTTGGTATGAATGTTCCGTTATGGCTCATTATGCAGATAGTGAGACACCAGCGTTTTGTGTCCAGCCACTGGTAAAAGTCAGAGTATTTCTGTGCAGCAGGCATTGCTTACTGCTCCTGGCACCGAGCAGTCCTTGGGACTGGGCTGGTGGTCCTTGGCGTGTTCCCTTTGGGTTCGCTCCAGGCTCATTCACGGATTTCTGCAGCAAGAATTTATGTTTCAGGTGTTACCTTTAAACGTAACCTCCACTGCCTGCTCTGCTTCCTCAGGGAGGTTTAGCTTGGATTTTAGGGAAAATTCTTCATGGAAAGGACTGTCCAGCCCTGGCACAGCTGCCCAGGACAGGGGTGGAGTCCCCATCCCTGGAGGGATTTTAAAGCTGTGTGGATGTGGCACTTTGGGGACACGGGTCAGTGGTGGCCTTGTGCTGGGGGAGCAGTTGAGCTCAATGGTCTTAGGGGGCTTTTCCAACCTAAACTGCTCTGTGGTTCTGTACTGCATCTCTGCTGCCTGCATAACATGATAATTGAATGCTTAATATTTCTGTTAAAATAATGTTGATTCAGTATCCTCATCTTTGTCCTTTTTTTCCCAGACTGCTTAACTTTTTTCTTTCTTCATAGGAGCATTGCTGTGCCTCCTTTGCCTTTCCTTACAGCACTGTCATTTGTCCGTACAGTTCAGCTGACATTCTTGGAACTGAAGTTAGCTTAAGAGGCAAATATTTAGATAGTAGTTTACTAAGTAAAAAAAAAAAAATAGAAATTTGCAGCAACTGCTGTTCATAGTACACAAACAGGGATGAAATTCAGCTCAGCCTTTTACATCTGGAGGTGTTGATTACAGGCCCTTAAGACAAGGGTAGCTGTCCACTGGGCACTGCTGCACAGTTGCACAGTGTTTCTATTCTCCAGAGTATACTAGGTAATCAATTTTTCATTAAAATAGATTGGAACATATATTTGAAAAATTAGAGTTGTAGAACTACATCAAAATTCTCAGAGATTTGTATTAACATTCTGTTGATTGTGTTTGGGAGATGATACCTGTCTGCCAGTAAGCTGATTCTGTTTGGTGTAAGTCCTTCATTAGTATGTATGAGAAAATGATGATTATTGAGTTTGCAGGAAACTTGCATACAAAACACTGGATTTATCTAAATAATTTATTCTTTCAGATCCTCCGCCTACCAGTGTAAGCAAACCCCAGGTGTCAGAGGGCGTTCACACCAATGCCTATGATATTAGGACAGAAGCAGAGCAAGGGACTCTCTACTCACCAGAGCAGACATCTCTCCATGAAAGTGAGGGTCTGTTGTGTGCATTTTAAATATTAGAATATATTTCTGTATTGACAGTATAAAAATGTAATGCAGTTATGAATGCAACAAATAACAAAGTTATATAATACTTTGTGAACTTGTTCGATGATTTTATTCTCATGCTGGCTTCATATCTACAGGGTCTGTAGGTAACTCAAGAAGTTCAACACAAATGAATTCTTATTCTGACAGTGGTTACCAGGAAATAAGCAGTTTCCATAACAGCCAAAACTTGAACAAGTCAGAGATCAGACAGCAGCATTCCCTTGGTGGACCCCCCAACAACAATGTGGTGAAGAGCTCACGTGCCGAAGGGCAGACGTCAGTCCAGGTACTCTGACCAGTGCACTGCACCTCTGGCTGTGCAGGGCTCCAGCGGGGTTTAGGGACAGTAGCTGTAGAGCTGGGCCCCCCTTTGTATGGGCTGGAGTTAACGTTACAAAATTACACTTAAAAAGCTGGAATGGCTTGCAGCAGAGACTCGTTTGCTGGGATCAGCACACGTGTGATCTGGGTCATTCACAGGAGTGAAGTAGCGCTCCTGACTGCACAGTACACTGCTATTATCATATCAAGAACGTATCACTCACTCAAAATTCATTGTGAAATGGGGAAAAACCTCCTAGAAGTTAGCCTGTATGTAAGCATAGTTCTTAAAGGAAGATGCTATTTGTGTTCCCGTACATTCTACAGTTTCTAACTTTTCCCTCCTTTTTCGGTAAATGGAATGATAGTAAGGCAGTAATTGTCAGAACGTTTCTAGATTATACCAGAACTCTTTGCGTTACTGCTCCTGAATTTCCAGAGTGGTTGAGTAGTGAGGAAGGAAAGCATAGTTGCAGATTAACATAACAAGCCAAATGAGAATGAGAAACAGGTGGGTTTTTAATGTTAAATTGTCATTTTATATACTAAGAATCACTGGTTAAAAGAAAGTTACAGGGAAACTTGAAGGAATTAGGTTTAGGGTAAAAGCTACACTCCAGATGCCTGTATATACCATTAAGTTATGTGCATTTCCTGCTGACTTCTCTGTCTTACAGGAGAACAATATCCACTGTGTGACCTAAATGATAAAACTCATAAATGTTTTTGATTTTCAACAGCCTTCAGCAAATACTGCTACCAACCGAGTCATGAGACGGGTCAGTTCAGTGCCATCCAGAGCCCAGTCTCCCTCCTATATGGTCGGCACCGGCGTCTCCCCGTCGCGGGGGTCGCTGCGGACGTCTCTGGGGAGCGGGTACGGTTCTCCCAGCGTTGCTGAGCAGAGGTCCCTGGCTTCCCACGCGTACTCATCCACCACCCTGCCCGTGCAGCGGGCGGGGTCCCCGTACGCTGTGCACAGACCTGCCTCCCCCTCAGCCGTGCGGCGCGTCGGCTCGCTCACCTCCCGGCAGGCAAACCCCGGCAGCGGCACTGCCCAGTACCAGACAGCAGGCAGAGTTGGCTCTCCTCTTGCCCTTACTGATGTGCAAACCAGAGTGGGGTCTCCATCCCAAACTCAGCTGGGATCCTCTTCCCCGAAGCGTTCTGGCATGACGGCAGTTCCGCAGCACTTGGGAACGACACTGCAGAGGACAATTCATGACGTGGAACAGTATGGACAGCAGTATGATATCTATGAGAGGATGGTCCCCCCACGACCAGACAGCCTCACAGGTAAGTAACGGGCACAGACGTGGATAAAATGCAGCACAAGCCACAGCTGTAGAAAACCCAGCATGCAGTCATGGTGTTGTGGATGAAACGTTGTAGCACTGAGACATGATTGCAGTGGATGTGTCAGGTCAGTTGTAAATACTGATGTCACACGCTGTATCAGCAGCAAATTCCTTGTGAATACTGGCTTTCTCTATGATTACTAATTGCTGGCCATGCCTTGAATTAAATCCTATGATTTAAGTTGCTAAATGAAATTCTAAGTCTTACAGAGGCATGTCAACATTTTCAAAGATAAAAGTACATTTAAATGTGTGTGCAGGCTAAACATAAAGTAAAACATACTTGCCTGGAACTAATTTTATGTCTAGTTCTTTCTTAAAATATATAACTTAGTACCACTGAATAATAGGATTTTTTTCCACTAATATTTCTAGACTATCTCATCCTTCCAGTTAAATGTAGGGTAACCATTTTAATACTAGCTTAAAATAGAGCCCTAAAAGGTAGAATCTATTCATCTGAGAGGCAGTTCTTGTTAACATGCAGTTACTTTACATTCTAAGTTTTGTGTGTTACTGATTTTGTTCTGACCGTCATCTGAATGAGCACAGGCAAAGTGATTTTCCAATTAGACCATGTGCCCTTTGGAACTGATGGCAATTTCTGGTTTTTCTTTTGAACCATTATAGTGCAGAAAACTCCAAAATGCTCTCATTCCTTGGCAAAAGGTATAATGTGTCTTCTCCCTCACCTCTGTTTGCAAGACTTAATAACATGCCAATTTGATAAGGGATTGGGAATGAGTTTGATGGGAAAGGCTGTTCAGAAGTGTAAATGTGTGCAGGCCATTTGTGGTAAAACAGCAGTCTTGCCCTCTTAAAATATTAGTAAGGTACTTTAGCACTGCTTGCAAATACCACCTTGTCTAAACAGGTGAACTGGTATATCTTTAGAAAAAATAGTTATTAGGATAGTGAATGAGTGATTCAGAAACAGACACTTTAAAGTTAATGCTTTTAGAGTGAAAGAAGAAATTAGCAACATGGTAGTCCAAACTGAGAGAGCATCTTATTTTATAGCTGTCTGAACTGTAACCTTTCCAGGAAACTTGAAGTGCCCTAACTTTCCCTGTGCTTGATGTGACAAACTAAGTAAGAATTCCTCAGTATTGTTAAAAAAGCTCTTACATTTTCTAATATAAATTAATTTCTATGTGTCTTTAGAGGAAGCAGCTCAATATAACACCTGAAATCTGAAACTCAAATTCATATATGATCAGTTTTCTGAGAGGAAAGTTTGGATGTGGGAAAGGTTTAGGGTACTGTGGCAGCCTTCAGTATAATCCAGAGCTAGTCCCTGCTGTGTAAGCAAGAGGAGAGAATGGATATATGATCAGCTACTCTTCTGTGCTTACAGTCTCCATGTCCATGGGCTGCATGTTCTGGGAGAACAGTAATGTTGGAGATGACTGTCTTCACAGGAGATGGCATTGTCACCTGGAGGCGTGGACCCTGCTGCCCTCTTTGCCTGCTCAAGACCTTCTGTTCTCACCACCTGTAGATGTGTTTTCTTAGTGATGGCCCAAAGGTTTCCTTGCAGGCACTGTGGTAGAGTAGGTCTGGGATTCCGGGGGGGGGAAATACTCAGATGTAGGATACATTTGGTTAAACATCACTGCTCCGTTGTCCTTTTGAAGTTGTTCTGTAATCTCCATTGTTTCATCATCCTTGCATGGCTTACTTCACATATTCTGTTGCTTTGATAACTGCCAAAGCTTTAGTGCCTGCAGTGGTAATGCTGAAGTTGACGAAGTTGAATACATTTTATATGAAATATTAATATATAGCAAAGTGAAAAAAAATCTTGTCCAGCTGCAGCATAGCTATTTATATATACTCACATCATGGGCTATTTAAACCTTTATAAAGATTTTTCTCCATGTGCTTATGTTTCTGCTGCTACTATCAAGCAGATGTTAGCTCTAACTGCTACGGACTGTTTCAGTTTCAGTATTACAATCCCCTTTAGGCTGTGCCCTCTGTCACGACGGGATTTCAGTCAGGTCCATACTTACCCTGTCATTGCTGAATCTGTGCACTGCACCTGCTGACTCAGCTTTTATTCTCTGTGGTTTAGACTGTAAACGACAAAAAAAACTAAGTCAGAAAACTTCAAGTTGTCAGTGTACGGACAAAACTTTTGGTCAAGGAAGTGCTGCTTTGTCAGTGAGCCTTTCAGTACAGGCCATTTAATAATGGAAAAAATGTAATGAATAAGTCTTTGTAACTGTAGATTTAACCAACACCTTTTCTTGTCTAAAGGAAGAAAGATTCAATCCTGATGGCTCTGTTGCTTTGCTGAAGATGGGGCACGTCAGCATTTCCCTTTGCTTGGTTGCAGGCCTGAGGAGTTCGTACGCGAGCCAGCACAGCCAGCTGGGGCAGGAGCTGCGCTCGGCCGTGTCCCCGGACATGCACATCACCCCCATCTACGAGGGCAGGACGTTCTACAGCCCCGTGTACCGCAGCCCCAACCACGGCGCCGTCGAGCTGCACCACGGCTCCCAGGCCGCCCTGTTCCGCAGCGGCTCCGGTGGGTGATGGCCTCGGGCTCTGTCCCAGCCGGCTGGTCCGGGGCACGGGGCGTAGAGAGCAGGGGGGAGACGTGGAATGCCAGTGCAGAAGGAAGAACTCGAGGGCATCAATTAATGGAGACAGAAGCTAGGTTTGAAGGACTTAAAATAACCTGCAGGAATTAAAAGGCTCTTTTGATGTTTGCAGGGAATGCTTGGGGCTATATGTCACTGTCAGCCTGGGGTCAGAGTGTTTTCTGTTTGATAGCACGCGTGCGGGTACATCCCAGATAAGTGTATTTCATGACACACAGGATTTATTACTTCCTCTCTTGCATTCTCTGTGCATCACTCTCTTATGAATTGAGTCGGTTCATGGGGTTTTTTTATTCATCAATACAGTAAAACAAGAGCTTGCCACTAAAATTACCTACCTCATCTTTCACAGTAAAAATACTGTTTTACCCAACTTCTCAGCAGAGCATAATGGTAAATGCTACAGCTGAGGATTGTCTGTTGGAACCAAAATATTCCCCTAGTATCTCATAGAGGTGCTACTCATGTATTGTCAAGAGCATAGGCATTAGTTTAGTATTAGGATTTATTTTCTGTAGAGAGAAATGTAATGCATGTTGCAATGCAGTTTGTTCTTTAAGGTTGATTAATAATTTGTATAGTGGTTTCCAAAATCTCTTAAGATATTAGAGTGATTTAGTTAAGTAACTCTCTAGAAGTATTTATAGAGAACTGTCCAATTCATATGTTGTGTTTTCACACACTTGAAAATGCCTTTTTAATGTTTGCTAATGTAACTGCAATACCAGGAGAACAGAGTGCTAAAGGAGGCACCAGTTTTGCAATTCTCCTGCGTTTCACAAGGCAGAATAAATAGAGTTTGTCTATTTATAGAATAAATGGAGTTTGTCAGGATGTGCCAATGAAGAAATGTAATTAGAAACTGGAATTCTTTGTTTACTTGTCTACGTAATACCACTTACCTTGGAAGATCAAGAGCCACCACAAGAGCTCTGTTCAGACAGGAAGATGCATGTTCTTGTTCCCGAACCGCTCAGCTTCATCTTTGCAATGATCCACTTATTACCTTTTGTCAGGGAAAATGTACATGTAGTTAGGAAAAGCAAAATATCATATGAACAATATGAATTTTTGTTTACTTGTTTTTCCTTTTTGGTACAGTTGGTGAATTGATATTATGAACTTAGAAAACACTTTGCACCCAGATTTCTGCTTGTTGGCATGGGATGTTTTTCCTACTTTAAATACTTGTTGAGGGAAGCTGAGGCACAAGTCTGATCCCACCAAACCTTTCATTCTGTAACTAACCTCTCCATCTTCCATGGGACACTGAGGAAGTGCTGCCTGAAATCTGACATCAGCTTCCAACATGGAGCACAGTACACACTTTCAAGACTGATGGTTTTTTTGCTTGCACTGTTAAGTAGGTGTCGTCCCTTCTCTTCAGCAGGCACTTGTTACCTGTTTTGGCACTGTTTTGTCCTAGGCATGGGTAACCTGCAGCGATCCTCCAGCCAGCGTAGCACCCTCACATACCAAAGAAACAACTACGGGCGGCCCACGGCGGCCGCGCTGGCGGAGCCGCTGCGGGCGGTGCCGTTCCGGCTGCCCGAGCCCGGCTACGGCCGCCTGCACCCCGCGCCCGACGGCGGCACCACGCGCTCGCCTTCCATCGACAGCATCCACAAGGACCCCAGGCAAGTCCCGCGCCCGGGCTCGCACGTGGCTGCGGCCGGGGCTGAACGCGTTCCTCGCACGCCTGCGGCACGCGATCCCATCTGCCGTGGCTTAACCCGTCATGGCTCATGTAAATATTAAGACCTCTACCTTTATGGTCGAAATAGTGAGCACAGGCTGCTTCTTGCAGAAAGAAAAAGCTGCTGTTACGTATTTTATCATTACGTTTTTCTTTCACGTTTGTTTCTCTGGAGAAGTTATTACAGGAAACACAACTTTGATGAGATTTGCCTGCATTATTGCAAATATTTTTTAGTAACCTGTAACATTGTAGTGAGGTTTCTCTTTATATGAGTGGGAGTCGGGGCTTGAAAATTCAAAAGTACAGACCTAATTTATTTGAATGAATTTTTTATGAACAGCCTGCTTAAATTTCCAAACAAATAAGTGTTAAAACTATTTATAAATGTGCAATTTTTAAAGTGAACACGCATGTTTTTGCAGTAATTACTGGTTTGATTTTTTAAATGTCTGTGCACAGTGTGGGCCTGTGACAAGCGTAGCATCGTCATTGTCATTTACTATAGACACTGTGCACTAAAACCTTGTATTTAACCTGGGAGTATCAAAGCCCAGGCCATGCACAGCTTGGAGGGATTTATGTGTATGTTCAGTGTGGATTTGGTAGGAATTCCAGTCCCTCCTTAGATTGCTGGTTCACTGAGGAACCAGCTCATCCTGGAGGAGCTGGGCTCAGCCATGCCTTGAGAGCTGTCCTAGGGACATGTTGGGCACCAAGGAAACTTCGAGCAGAGATGGTGAGACTGGAGTGATGCCTTGATGGGGCTACCTAAGAACAGAGGCTAGACAAAATTAGGAGATTAAAAGCGGGTATATTTATAGAAGGGCCTTCAAGGTACACTTGAGGCAGTCAGAGCCCTAGGGCTACACCCAAAATGGACCACAGGGTCACAGGTTTCCATACTTTTATAAATTTGGTCCATTTGCATATCGGGGGTTAATCCTCCAATTACAATTTCAGGTAATGAAGTCATTTACCCCCGGTTTGCTCCCCCTTGATCCACTTTGTTTACATATTTCAGGGCCTGAGACAGTAAGATGTCCTTGAAGTTCAGGCCTAGAGAAGATTTGTTTTGTCTGACCAGAATGGGAGAACAGTAGCTAAGATGCTATATGGAGTCTTAGAGTTACACACTAAAGCATTGCAGGATATGAAAAATATAAAAGCTAAAATCCTAAGGCATCAGGAGCCTCACGCTGCATTCCCCTGGTCCTGTCTACAGCAGGCTCGTAGCACCAGGCAGTTACTCTAGCCTGGGCCTGTCCTATCATCTCGGCAGTGAAAATGCTGCTTTAATGGGTTTTGTTATTCTATTTATTAGTGGGAATTTATATATTTAAACTTTTTTAAATAGATATGGAGAGACTGAATTAATTTCATTAAACTGAATGGTACATTCATCCAAATGATGTTAATAGGATAATCTTACCTCTAGGTAGTAAAGCTTGGAGGCTGCCTGCTCTGGTATGGTGGCAAGAAGAGTTACTTACAGCAGGGATGTTTCTCATTCATAGCAAGGAACTTTAAAGAAACTCTGACTCAGTTGTCACTGCTGATGCACCTTTTTAGCTTGTAATCTCACAGTGGAATAGTTTTTACCTTACATTTAATCTGTTCCAGTTTCTGATGTGCATCTCATGCTGTGGCAGGGGTCAGGGGAGCGTGTTACACAGCCTCAGAGTGGGCTGTTAGGAAGCACCACCCTGGAATGAGAGTGAAAGTGACTAGTTTTACTAGAAAGGCAGTTTTCCCTAGGGTTTTCCTATCATTAGTACGGAAAAATAAACCTTCGAGTTGTTGAGCAGTTCAAAGTGGGCACAGAACTGAGCTTTCCCCTTCATGTGACTGTGAGTCCTGGGGAGACCTGACTGGCCAGGCCAGCATTAGTCTTGGAACAGCTGCTCAGCTTCTGTTCTTGGAACATACTTTGCTCTTTTTTTGGTTTATTTTGGTACTTGGATTCTTGAACGTGGGAAAACTCAAGATACTACTTTATCCTCCCCAGTCCTCCTTTACAGAAGGCAGATAGCCCAGCAAATATTAATGGCTATGTTTCTAAATCTGCAAACTGGGCATGTTTCATGACTTTTCCACAACTGGTCTGCACAAAATCGTGGTTTAATGAAGGAGATTTTATTTAATTATTTTAAATTTACAATCCCTGAATAACTCAAATCAAGCAAACTTCCTGCGTCTGATCCTGACAATAACACTTCAGGGTGTTTTGTTGAGGTGTAATTGGCTTCTGCCTAGGGAGAACATTAAGCACTGAGAGAAAAATGTGTGGAAGTGATGCCCCTGAGCAGCACTGTGGAGGGGGTATCTTTTGCATCATATATTTAACTTTTGGGAGATTTTTTGTAGGTTGAAGTGTTTGAGTCAGTGTAACTTTAGTGTTTATTTGTATTTGTGTGGTCCATAAGCCAATTGAAGCACATTAACTATAGCATCCTTTTCCAGCTGGAAGACTAAAAGGTGATGTGACCCATTGTTACCCCATTATACCTGGTTTTCCTTCTAGCCCTCTTACTCCAGAACAAAAGTGAAATTTTTGGAAAGCCCTTAAGATGCTCCAGTACTTGTACTTAGCAAATTCCCATACGTTTGGGAGTAACGCCTTCTCTCCATGTGTTGTCCGATGAAGGGAGTTTGCGTGGCGAGATCCAGAGCTGCCTGAGGTCATTCACATGCTCCAGCACCAGTTCCCGTCAGTGCAGGCAAACGCAGCTGCCTATCTGCAGCACCTCTGCTTTGGGGATAACAAAGTGAAAACAGAGGTAGGTGCTGCTTGCGCTTCTCTTCCAGGGCAACAGTAGCAGGCAAACTGGGCCTCTTGCCTCTCCCCATTTTTTTCATCATAACACAGTATTTGTGACCCTCTTGTGTTCCTGTGCGTACCAGATGGATGCTAATACTGAAGTACCCGGAGGTGTGTAATTATACACACAGTGAGATTCTTCCTGTCATAAGAGCTGCACGGAAATTCTATGGAATCTTTTACCTTGAAGTTGTGTCATCCAGCAAACTGTAAAGTAGGTTTGTCAGAGCCTGGCTTTGTGTAACCTGTTGATGGCTGGAGACTAGAACAACCAGGAGCTCTGGAGCGCTTTCATTGGTTTTAATCAAGGTGTTTTAACGCACTGTAGGGAATAAGTGAGCTGTCAGGCAAAGGAAAGGAGCCCGACCCTAGAGAAACATGGAGGACACTGTTTGTGTCACTGTGATGTGGGGGCAGGACACATCTGAGTGAACATTCAGATTATTGTTGAAATTTCGTGAAACTTTGCATTCAAAGAGCTTCTCTTTTTGCAAAGCAGCTGTGAGCTGTTGATTTGAGGGAATTTACCTTTTCATTTGCATCCTATGTGTGTGTGTTACATGTTATTTTCAGTATAAATTTTATTTATGTTAGTAAAATGTTGGTGCAACTTTTGTAAGAAGATAACCCAACATAATTCATTGTTGCTGGGAGATGAAAAGGTGGTGGTGGTTTTGACATTCTGGTGACGATCACAGTAATAATCAGCTCTTATTTCCAGTATTCCCTAAAAAGATATTCTGGGGTGTAGGAAATTACTTTTAAAACTGGAAACAAAACGGATGCAAAACAATTTCCTCTGAACACAGCAAGTGTCTGAAAATGACCCTCAGCCATTGCAGTGCTGGCAGGGGGGAGGTTCACGGGAATTTCAGTCCCATGTAGCAATCAAGTCAGTAAGGTTCAGCAGCTGTTTCTTCTGGAGGTAGAATGGGAAGTACTGTTCTCATAAAAACAAAAGCCTTTTATATCTGTGGAGTGAGGTGGGTGAGATCAGTAGGTGCTGAAGGTCCTGACATTCCACTTTCCAGGTCTGTAGGCTAGGAGGTATCAAGCACCTGGTGGATCTCCTGGATCACAGAGTCCTGGAGGTTCAGAAGAATGCCTGTGGTGCGCTGAGGAACCTCGTTTACGGGAAGTCCACTGATGAGAACAAAATAGCCATGAAGAATGTGGGGGGGATACCGGCCCTTCTGCGGCTGCTGAGGAAGTCTGTCGATGCCGAGGTCAAAGAGCTGGTGACAGGTAAGCTTGGAAGGGAAAACTAGCAGAGAGCTATAATACAAGTTGTTTTTCTGGCCACTTGTCTCGGTCAGTTAAAACAGCACAGAGCGTAGTCATTGGAGAAGTGAATGCTGAGGTAGTTGCACTAAAGCTCCACTTAGGGTGGCTTTTCCTTGATATGAGTCTCCTGCACGTGCAGCAGGTCTTGGACAGGTATTTCTTTATTGATGCTGAACATTTCTTTTATTACGGGCTTTTTTTATCTTTTCTTGACAACAGCTTTGAATAAGATCTTGCAGAATTCATAAGATGGATCCAAACTATGTAAATGTGTATGGTATTTAATCTGAATTATAATCAAGGATGACTACTTCAGAAAAAGACACACTTTTTGACACATACATTTTTAGGTTTTTAACCAGCCACAACACAATGGAAAGTTTTGCCCTGATCTCTCCTGGTTAAGGCCATGCCATCGCCCTCTGTTAGGGGTAACTCAGTGCCAAATGCTTGAGCAGAATCCACAGCAGGCTGTCAGAGCTCAGGGACTGTAAAATGCTTTCTTTAAATAGCAATACAAAGAAATGGAAGAGATCCAATGATTATTTGTTTAATAATTAGGAACTCCACCTATGTGAGAACTGAACCAGCAAAGCACACCCCGTTTGCTGTGTGCCCAGATTAAGGTAATGTAAGTACAGAGAAATCACTACCAGTCTGCACCACTGGAATCACTACCTGGAATTTCTAGGTTAAAATTGGCACTATTCATTACTGCTGTAGTTTATTCATATTTGTTCATACAAAATGGATTTTCCAGTGTCACACTTCTCAGTGAAGTACAATGCTTTTCAGTTTCCTGAGGATGGTCTTTCTTGCTTGGTGACTGAGTCATACTCCCATTATTAGCAGTAGCAATTGCCTTTGAGAGGTAACAGGTGGACCAGGAGTCATTGCAAGGGAAATTCATCCAGTTTGCTTTAAAAGCATTAGATAGATGAAAACTTGATTATTCCAGATAAGTGGAATTAGAATAACAGAACTTCTTGCAATCTGTAAAGATGTTTTTCACATTAATTCCTTTATATAAAATTAGTGAGGAATTGTTTAGTCAAAAGCAATCTTTTTACCTCAGAAATTATTTGGAAAAGTGCCCTAAAGATTAACTGTGGGAAGTTTGAAAAGCAAGCGTACTGGGGGGAGGGTCCAATTGCACAAACATGTTTTAGAGGAGTTAGAAGCAGTGGAATACTGGGGTCTATATTTAGTTAACAGTAACTGAAATGACAAGACTGAAATGCAGAGAGAGAAAGAAGTGGGAACTGGATAGAAAGTTACATTAAAACTACAGAAAGTGTAATTGCAGAACCACAGGGATGTGTAAGAGGGAAGCAAGTGATCTTGTTAATGGCTATAGAATATTCAGAAAATAAAATGTGCTAAATCACTTTTCATAATCATTACACAAAAATGAAGCAATACTTCTTAAAAAAGGTCCTTAAAAGTTGGTCTTAGGAATGCCCTGGAAGAGGAAAACTTCCCTGAGTTCATCCAGCTGCATCAGTACAATAAAAGACCTTTGCAAGTCTTGGTCTGAGTGCTTGTGGTTTATGTGCAGCTCAGCTATTTAAAAGCATTTTATCTACAGTTAAATTGGTGTGACATGTTTACATTTTTTTTCCATACTTGTGCTAAAGTATTTCATTCAAGAGCCACACATCCAGGGTTTTTCTGTTCTAGGTAATATTAAATATGCCCCAGAAAGTTTATTCTATTTGGAAAAGGCAGACAGATTCCTTAAATGTTGTTTTCATTTTTATTCTTATGTTCTAATCAATTTAAATGACTGGCTAAAACTTTGGACATGCATATTTGTGTTTGCTAAAAAATTGTGCTCCTTGTCACTTTAGAGGCCAACATCCAGGTAAATTCTTTGTCTTGTCTGAAATAAATTCTATGAAAAAAATGTCCAGCCATTGCTATAAAGCCCTTCTGTGGGTGATAGCAACTGCAAATTTTCATCTAGATAAGGCTCTCAACTTGATCGTGCTACTTATTTTACTTTCCAGACTAGGATTATCTTGGACAAGGTTCACAGAAAGGTGATTTTAGCATAAGTATGCCTGGGAGCTGTAAGGATCATAATTTCAGACCAAAACAGGGCAGGCAATCCCTGAGGAAAAAAAGATCACGAAAAGGCCCCCTTTTCATTAGAGCTACAGAAGCATTTTCATGTGGCATTTTAAACTCCTGAAAAACTTGCTGATTTTGGGGGGGGTTAATTTTATTTTTTTCCTGGTACTATTTCTACTGATTTCCTCCCTGCATTAGAACTACCTGTGCTTGGTAGTGCTGGTTGATCTCCCCTGACCCGTGTGTGCCCTTCCCTCCCCCGGGCAGCGCCAGGCACGGGCAGCACCAGGCATGGGCAGCGTGTGTGGGTGTCCTGCCGCGTGTGGGTGTGTGTGGGTGTCCTGCCGCGTGTGTGGGTGTCCTGCCGCGTGTGGGTGTCCTGCCATGTGTGGGTGTCGTGCCACGCAGGTGGGTGTCCGTGGGTGTCCTGCCGCGTGTGGGTGCGTGTAGGTGTCGTGCCATGTGTGTGGGTGTCCTGCCGCGCGTGGGTGTCCGTGGGTGTCCTGCCACGGGCGGGTGTGTGTGGGTGTCCCGCCGCGGGTGGCATCTCGCTCACCCGGCCGGAGCCCTCGGCTGGGCTCACCCACGCTCAGGGGTCGCAGGAGCAGGAAGCAGAGGCTGCTCTCCTTCCGCACACGGAGGTGCTGAGGGCACCAAGGCTCTCCTGGGGTGGGTCAATGGCCTCAGCACTCCTCCTGCCCCAGAGCTGTTTGTGCCTGGAATGTTCACTCTTCCACAATGGTGGAGGTTGCATTTAATGGCTGTTGAAAAATAACTTCTTGGAAATTCACCCTCTACCTACAGTTTCAGTCTGTCTCTTTGGACTTTGGACAGACGATTCCATAACAGTTAAGTACTTGTGTTTAAGTGTGCCTCCACAACCATGAGGAACAAAGACACGGTCTTGTTTCAATGACATCCAAAATTATCCTGTAATCCCTTTCCCTAATACAGCATTGCACCGGCTCCTACCACCTCTTTCCTTGTCTTTGAATGAAAACTTCCCAAATTATAACTGCTTCTGCCTTAAGCGTTTATTTGTAATAAACACTAAATTTGGTCTTAATTATCTTAAAATAAGCACCCTACAAATAATCAGTTTGTGTCCTCATTTTAATGTGAAGACTGAAGGGACATAAAAAGCTTAAGAGACACAGAGTCCTGGAGAGAGCTTTAGCCTTCACATACCGAGCACAGGGGTAATAAATCATTACCCATTTAACTGAGCTGCCTCTGTGCAAGTCTGGCCTCTGGACAGGTTTTGCCATGGGTACTCAGTGGAACTCCCACAATTTTCTCCCAGGCTAATCCTCATGGAGAAACTAATATTTATGGAAGTGTAATGGGCTTCTTGGAGGAACTTTTTTGATAAAACGCAACACAATTTCAGAGGGTACTTTTTGTAAAATTATATATTAATTACCAGTTTGTGATCAATTCCCTTTTGTTATACAGGACTTGCTGTACAGGAGCTGGAGTTAAGAATCACAAATAATACTTTTAACATGGCTCTAAAATGGGTCTGTGATGGTACTAAAAGTATCAAGAATACTCGAGCACTTAAACAGGTGCAGTATTTATTGTTGGTAGATCTTTCCTCCTTAGGGAGGAGTTTTGTCATTTAATCATATCCAGAAGACTGTCTTACAAGACTCTTCTTGCAGATGCCATTTCTATGAAAGTGCCTTTTACATCCAATCTTTAGCCAGCTCTGCTACAGGACTGTATAGGGCAGTCCCTGGAATAATCGGATTCTTCACCCATGATGTTGATCAATGCATTCAAACACAAAAATTATCTAGGGAGAGCAGAAGCACTCTGGGAAGACCTTCAGGACAGTCACAAATTCCCATCTGGAGAGCTTCTGCACCAGTTAGTCACAAGTTCTGCTGGAAGGTGTGAGGAGTTCAGCGAATCCATTGTCGCATCCAGGCAATCAGTGATTTAAGTGTGTGCCACAGACAGGTGCATCCCTGACAGAGCAGAATAGAGTGGACTGTTTCAGTAGGAAGGGACCTACAAGGGTCACCTGGTCCAACTGCCTGACTTCTGCAGGGCTGGCCAGAAGTTAAAGCATGTGGTTGAGGTCATTGTCCAAATGCTTTGCATTTGGGAAAGTTGCATTATTCAGGGACAGCCAAGTCAGCAACCACAGGCTTCATCCAAACATGTGCCTTTTGTGTGAGCTGAACCCCAAGATCAGGAGCTCTAAGAACCCCTGTGGAACATGGGAAAAACTTCGGTTGCCTGTAAATAGAGATCAAGATAAAGTCAGTCAATAAATCTCCTCATGTCTGTATCTCCCCCCATGGGGCCTCTTAATTGTTTTCCTAAAGAGAAGAAGAAAAGATGTCTCATGCAAAGATTTGTCTTTCTTCTTTTTGTGTGGCTGTGTAAAAAACTTTTTCTGTCTCACCAACTTTCGTTTTTGTTAGCTCTTGTAACATTTGCTGTCTGGTCTCCTCGTAATTTGTTTCTGAGGAAATGCATGTTCAATGTCCAGTCCAAGGGCAACCTGAGGGTTTGTAGCAGCGATGTCGTGGGGCTGTCGAGGAGTTCCTGCCCTTGGGTGTGCACAGCCGTGCAACTGCACAGTCAGTAAAACATTGAATGTGAGGAAAATATTATGAACGAGTACCTGGTGAGACTTCCGATGAACTTTAAGCTGTGTTTCATGATGAAAAAGAAGATTCAGTGCTGTGTTCAGCATGTTATTTGTATATACAGTTCTACTGGTAATTTATGTCAGATTTCATACTTCTGTATCTGAATGTCATGTATGGAGACTTTGCAGGGCAGAGGACTAAGGATTTCTGCCCAAGGATAAAAGATGGATAGCAGTTCCATGCCGCTGGTGGATGGATGGGACACATGCTCTGGACTTGTTGCTGTTGTTTCCAGGAAGAAAGTTTCTGTAGGATTTTTACATCCCTTCTTGTATGTTCAGCTCTGCTCCTGATTACCTGAAATCCCCGGTATATAGTGTGAGGTAGCAGGAATGTCAGGGCAGGCTATCCTTATCGTTGGAAAAAAACCCAAACCAAAGTCATGCCCTCCTCCACTGCTCACCTTGTTCACTTTGCTTTCCTCCTTTTTGGATGCTGGCTTTCCACATTCTGCCTGCTCTAGAATCACATCACATATTTAAAGTAATGTCTTTTAAGTTGTCAGTGTTGCTTCATGTTTGTTTGCGAAATCTGCTGACTTTACTGCACTGGAAATGTCTTCTAAGGGGTTCTCTGGAACTTGTCTTCATGTGATGCTGTGAAGATGACAATCATTAGAGACGCTCTGTCCACGCTGACCAACACTGTGATAGTGCCCCACTCGGGGTGGAACAGCTCCTCCTTTGATGACGATCATAAAATGAAATTTCAGACTTCCCTCGTTCTGCGCAATACAACAGGATGCCTCAGGTATTTGCTCTTCTAGAATACTCCCTTTTAAAGAGTAATCGTGTTGTCCAGCAGGTCTTTCTTGTATTGTAATTTTAAAGACGAAGGAATTGTTTTAGTCTATAAATTACGGAGTTCCATCGTGTTGGCAGCTTTTCCAATTGTCCTTTTTTTCCTAATAGAAAAATATGAAAATGACCAAGCTAGTCACTAAGAGTTGCTAAACAATTATCAATCAGCTGCATGAAGACCTTCTGCAAACTGTCAAATAAATGATTATCTATCTGTCCTGGCATACACCGTGCTCCTTTGTCATTCCAACCTTCAGGAACCTGAGCTCTGCTGGGGAAGAGGCGCGAAAGCAGATGAGATCCTGCGAAGGACTGGTCGATTCACTGCTCTATGTGATCCACACCTGTGTGAACACCTCAGATTATGACAGCAAGGTGTGTGCGTGTCTCATCTACAGATACTTTAGTGCTAACCTGTGTGTCTGATCTTGGGGCTTTGTATAGCTCAGCTGAGCATGATGGTGTCCTTAGCTCAACTGGCATTGCTTCCAGCTGTAGGTCACTGAGGCACAGCCAAACTCAGCTGTGTAATGCAGGGTCACCTCTTGTTTTCAGCAGTGCTGCAGTATCTGTTTCTTAACAAAACAGTGATGAGCTCTTACACTTTTCATTTTCAGAATACTAAAGAATAAGCCACTATAGCAGAGATCACTCTTATAAATATTGTCAGATTTGAGAGAGATTGCATTTTCCCGGAGAAGCAACAAAAACACGGCCCAAGGCCCAGCATTAGAGTTTAGCACTTGTGCTCCCAGCACCTTTTTGCCACTACTGAACTGGTTTGGTTTGGTTTGTCTCTGTGTGAGGAAGAACTGGTGACATGGTATCTGTCTAATTTTGGTTCAGACAGTGGAGAATTGTGTGTGCACCTTGAGGAACCTTTCCTACCGCTTGGAACTGGAGGTGCCTCAGGCACGGCTGCTGGGAATCAATGAACTGGATGACTTGTTGGGAAAAGAGTCGCCCAGCAAAGACTCGGAGCCAAGCTGCTGGGGGAAAAAAAAGAAGAAGAAAAAAAAAACTTCCCAGGAGGATCAGGTTTGTATTTTCCATGTAATGCAAATATCTCAGGTGGCATTTGGCTCATGGTAGGGGAGGACGTAGCCTGACGAAAGCGATCCTACATTGAATGAAAATGTAGAGGTTTTGTCTGGTTACAAATCTGCGTTCCTTTCTCAGTGGGATGGAGTTGGCCCTATCCCAGGATTTTCCAAGTCTCCTAAAGGGGTGGAGATGCTCTGGCACCCATCGGTGGTGAAGCCATACCTGACACTCCTGGCGGAGAGCTCCAACCCAGCCACTCTGGAGGGCTCTGCGGGATCACTCCAGAACCTTTCTGCAGGCAATTGGAAGGTATGGGAATTCCTGCTCCTCCTCCTCCTCTCATTGTACTCCAGCTGTTTTTTCTAGTAAGACCTTGGAATGTGTTTGAGGGAGACATGCCATTTTCTTGTGTGCATCTGAGTGTTCCCCTCTCGTCTGTGCATTAGTGCTCGTGTGCTGCGGTCATGTTTCCACAGTGAAAAGCCTTGGCAAAGAGCAGGGGCAACAGGAGCCATATGGAAACTGGCCTTTATTTTAAATAAACAGAAAAAGCTTCTTCCGGTGCATATCAGATCAAAACAATCTTCTGGCATCTTCTAGCTGTGAATTCTGGTGGGAAGGTGCTGTTGAAATAAGGCCAGGACAAATAAATTAACCTTATTTCCATATTCCATTATTTATTTCCATACGTTCTGGCCATTGCATACCATGTGCTACAAAAGCAGCACATGAGAACGCTTTGTGTCGTGTATTTGTCATGGAGAAATTAAAAAACACAGCAAACATTAATTGCTTCCTTTGCTTGCAGCAAGCCAGCTAAGCCTTTTTCAGTTTGACCATTATGAAATTGGTATTTAAAAAAAAAAATACAACAAACAAAACCCAAACACCCTGCTCTCTTTTCAGTAATTGTCATCTATTCAGATACTTTCTCTCTTTGTAAGAAGAATGAGTGAAAAATGGCAAAGAGCCAGCCCTTTATAATCATAGAAAAAGCACACATCGAACATGTCATCTTTTATTGGAAATGACCCAAACATGCTTGAGAATTGCAGTCCAGCCCGAGGCAGTTTCAGTCGCAGTGCTGTGGTGGATTTGTGGGTAACTGAGGTTCTGCGTCAGTTCGCAGCCTACATCCGCGCTGCCGTGAGGAAGGAGAAGGGGCTGCCCATCCTCGTGGAGCTGCTGAGGATGGACAATGACAGAGTGGTGTCATCTGTGGCAACTGCCTTAAGGAACATGGCCTTAGATGTCCGGAACAAGGAGCTTATTGGTAGGTACAGACCGTCCTCAAGTGAGCGCCAGCGTCGGGATGTCGGGCCTCGGGTGGGAAAATCCAAGGAGAGATTCCACTAATGGGAACAGCACACTGGATGTTTCTGTGTCACATCAGTTGTGTCACATAAATGAGTCCTTTTGAGAGCAGCAGCTTTCCAGAGCAATATTGCCATGTTAGTTTGCTGCTGGCCACCTTTCATGGATGGGAGTCACCTTGGCTCAGCCAAGCCAGACAGAAAACCCTCAGTGCCAAATGGGATGGAAACACAGCTCTGCTTCCTTGGAGCTCAGTGCTCACCTGTTTGGAGGTGCAGGTCTCTCACGCGCTCCTGGGGGATGGAACAGCTCTGCTGCCACTACAGCAGTGCTTTGTTTAACAATTTTGGACAGGAGGAGAGGGAAGAAATCTTCTCCTGGTAAAATATTTCCAGGAAAACACAGATACAGAGCAGCATCTGTGTCTTTGCTGAACTAAGTCATCAACAGGGGTGCTTGCTAGAAAAACTTACTGTCTTGTCAATTCAAATATTTAACCCTTTAAGCATTCATCTGTGCCTTTCTCATCTGACATTAAAAAAAAACCATACCAACAAAACAAACAACTGCCCTGCCTTTCCTGCCCTGAGGTTTCTCAGTCTGTTAGTGTTGAACATGCCTCAGCCTCAGGCTGCTTTGGCTTCAGTGAACCCTGCTAACAAATGGCGTGGTATAAAAAAAGTCTCATTTTTGTTACAAAAGCATTTTCTGTGTGTAGACTTGTGGGGTCAAGGATATAACAACTGTTTGTAGAGATAGGAGGATCATTATTCTCAAAAAGAGCAATGCAGGTGAACAGAACTTTGTTACCTGTTTCTGAAGCATCTCCATCTGGGACATTCAGAGCGTGTTTTCCTGCAGCGCGGGTGTTACACACATGAGGAATGTGTAGAGAGAATCCTATTCTATAGCACCAGCCCTGTGCAGGTCAGACTCAGGTGATATTCCCTTGTCAGGATGTTTTTTCCATTCCTGGCAAAACTTTTCAGTTCAGGAATGGTCCTTTACCTGCTCCCTCTCCCTGTCAAAGCTGTACCTCTGAAAGAATTTCTGGCCTCAGATACACTCTGAAACAGATTGTTGTATAAAACATTGCAAGACGTGAAGCGAGTTGTGCACTACCCAGTGCTAGAAATCCTCTTTAGGAGCTTCTCTGCCAGTGTGGGAAAGGAACAATGGGCTCACAGGGTCACACTGAAGGAGATGAGAGATGAGGACTCCAACAAATCGCAATAAATGTTGGAACATGCAGCATGTGGCTGAGCTGGCTAAAGGGTTGGCCATGGTGGGTATTGTTGCAGACAGCATTGTGGGGACAGTTTTCTACTGGGTTTCCTTTTGCTGCGGAATTCCTTTTTGTTTTTTTCTTTTCGTCTCAGGCACATTATGCAAATAGATGGCGAATGGCTTTGTGCAGAGCTCCTTCATTATTCACTGTTATGTACAAATACATGTCTGCTATAAAATCAATTAATCATTCAATTAACAGTACAGCCTAAACAGGAATAAACCTCTACCTTATCTTAGTTACTGTCCCTTGTGTGCAGCTTATCTCTGGCATCAGTCAGCAACTGGAGCCTGACAGAGCTGAGCGCTGACAGGTAGCAAACAAGGTGAACAGAACATCCAGAAGAAAGAATTCCCAGTTACTGTAAGGATTCCTTTAATCCTCCCATAGATGAAGCCCAGCAATGTGCACCGCTCTGTCAATCATAATAAGTAGCCTAACATTTTTCCTTGAACAATTCTGCTTTCTCCAAATAATTCTTGTTTATAATTGTTCCTCATTTAGTGCAAAATTCAGCTTCTCGCACTTTTAAGCTAAAAGGAAAAAAAAATTCAGAAATTGATACGTGGTCTCTCTTGACTCTGTGTAAAACGTGAATTCTTGGCAGGTTTTGGTACTGTGCTTCTCACTGCCTTCAGCTGTAGTTTTGTGCTGAGTCCTGCAGTTTCCAATCTGAAGGACCAAATTGTGGTTTTGAGCTGGTTCTGTGGGGGTGTGTTCCCAGGTAAATACGCGATGCGAGACCTGGTCAATCGGCTCCCAGGAGGCAGCGGCCCGAGCATCCTGTCGGACGAGACGGTGGCCGCCATCTGCTGTGCCCTGCACGAGGTCACCAGCAAGAACATGGAGAATGCCAAGGCCCTCGCCGACACCGGCGGGATAGAGAAGCTGGTCAACATAACAAAGGGAAGAGGTGACAGGCAAGTAGGCAGCAAAGGTCATACCTGAGCTGTTTGTGTCCATTTAAAATGCTTAAGAATGCAGGAGATGGGTTTTTTTGAGTGACAAAAAGATCTGCCTTTGCAGTCTGGGTCTGAGGAGCTGGCAGCTGGAATCTCCCTGGGAGGGAGGAGGTGCCAGTACTGCTGTCCTCTGCAGCGTTCTCTGTCCCAGGCTTCTGGAGGCTTGTACAGCTCCTCACAGTAACCATGGTCATGGGACCTGTTCAGGTTAAATGAGTTAAACAGTCACCTCTTAAACACCTACAAGATTAATAGGATATTTGGAGCTTTTCCAAGTCAGACTGTGCGGGCACCTTTTTCAGGATGTATCCCAGCAACTGTGAATTGTACCTAGTGCAGCCCTTTGGTCAGTGAAAGGAGAACTTCGGTTCAGTTCTCAGAACTTCAGGAGCCAGGGGGATCCCCTCAAACGGCATTGCCAAGCAAGTGCTGGCTGAGGGGAGCTGGTCCTGCTCACTGTGCCAGGGCTTCAGGGAGGCTGTCAGCCGAGTTCTCTGCTGGCGTTGTGGTTGTCTAGTGGAAATGAAACCTGTGAGCGTGCGGTGGGTCAGGAACAGGAGCATGTGATGGGTCAGCAGCAGGAGGCCCCAGGACGCTGTGGCTGTGGGATGGGGTAGCAGGAGCCCAGCCCGGGGATCCCCTGGCCCTGCTCAGCATCGCTGCTCTCCTCCACAGCAGGGCTGACACAAACCATCTCAGCAAGGCCTCCCGTACAGACAAGGCTGTCACCCATCTTCCCACGGATAGCGGGATGCTGGTGGTACAGTCAGCCCTGCGTGCTGTTCCCAGGTTGGATCTGATGGTAAAGGAGAGGAAGGGATCTCTTCTCAGAGATATGGGGCAGTGTGAATTAACCACACCACATTTCTAGCACAGTCTGTGGCTCACAAGGAGCTGGGCTATGTTTTGAGTATCCATAGTTTATACACTTCCTATGTCCAAGAGACACAGGCTCATTCCAGCTGCAGGTGTGGATGCAGTGATCTGTTCTACAACCTTGTTGCTCTGTGGAGACATCATGTGAAGTTGCATCTGCACTTACATTTATGAGTAGTTTGTTAAGAGTGCACTGAACAAGTTTAAAATCTTGTGAGCATACTAAGAATGTTTACTCACTGATTAACTCTATCAACTGCGTTTTTCAGTGTTTTCATACAAAAACTATTTGGATGAATCCTCACATTGACAGAAAAGGCCTGTTTAACACAGATGTCCATCCATGCTGTGGCATTTAACGTCCAGTCACTACTGCAGTACTATGCTCAGCTTACTCCATTTCTCTATGAAAAGACGCCATGATTTTATTTTTAATATTTGGAGCAACTTTTATTGTCTTGCTCTTGAGAGCAGAAAAGTGTTTTCCCAACCAAAGTTTTCAGTAGTGCAGCACAGAACTGAGAACGAGGACTCACTACAAGGATATCTGGAGGCTTTTACTAGCACCTTACTTTTATTTCTTATTTTTTCCTGCAGTTTGGGGTTTTGTACTGTGATGTAAAGTCTGAAGTCTCCATTTTTATGAAATGCATCAAATAGAATGTTTCTTTAAATTATTTTTAATTTTTGCAGACACTGATAAGTAGCTATTTCAACTATTCTCTCTGTACTCCACATGTGGGTGACCTGAAGAGAACATTCCAGACCAGAAAGGGAAATGATTGCCAGATTGATCAGGTTGTGCCCTGTCTCGTGGTGAGGCTGCTGGCTTGGCTGTGCTCACACTGGTGATTCAGGGTCTGGTTTGCCCCACAGCAGCAGGTTCAGGCTGTTATGAAGCTCAGGAACACTCTTCTTTTGAAGTGGAATTCAGTGGCTTTCTAACACTGCCATATTCTTCACTTCCTCAGGTCCTCACTGAAGGTTGTCAAGGCGGCGGCCCAGGTACTGAACACACTGTGGCAGTACCGAGACCTCCGCAGCATTTATAAAAAGGTAAATTATAAAATTAGCTTACACTGGAAAATGGTGCCACAAAAACTCCTCATTTATTTATAACTTTCAATTTATTCTGATTTGTTTTTCTTTTTGCCACTCCTCAGGATGGATGGAATCAAAGTCACTTTATTACACCAGTATCAACACTGGAACGGGAGAGATTCAAATCCCATCCTTCTCTATCCACAGCCAATCAGCAGATGTCACCTGTCATGCAGTCAGGTCAGTCAGGGAGGGTGAAGGGGACCTCCTCTCCCACGTTTTTGACTCAAACAGCCTCTCCGTTTGGTACTAATGCCATTTAAAACACAGAGGTCAGGCTGTTGCTCCTTGGTGTTTGAGCAAAGTACTTCACGTGCTCCGAGTATTCCCTGAGCTGTTCCTGCGAAGTGAAATCCTCAATGACCAGAGCTGGACGTTGTTACCAACCACTGCCCTCTTCAAAGCCGCTCCTCCTGCGCTCTGTGGGAATTGTGGACGTGGCCTCATGAAACATGGGGACCTGGCAGCATAAACAGCAACAGACCCACAGCGAGGAGCCCATTTTCATTCCCAAGTGTGTCATGCTACATTAGGATGAGCAATCAAACCCAAAAATCTTACTTTTCTGACTCCTCCTCGTTTATTTCTCAGCTTTGTTCCTTTAATGTCTTCAGTGCTAGGATTTAGATCTTCAAGAGGGCTGATACAAAACCTATCTGAAGCCTTCTATTTTGTCTTCATTTGGCATTTTATTTTACCTAATTTACTCTTACAGAGACTTCTAGAGCAGATCTCTATTAATACTGAAAAATACCTACCTACTGTGACTGCTAAAATTAGTGACCAGCTCCTACAACGCTCTTGTTTAACTACTTCTTTACATAAAAGGAACAACCCCCACACGTTCCTTTATGACATGGTTGACTTGAAAAACAAGGACTCCACCAGGGAGTTATTATCCTACAAGAAGTAAACCTGTTGTGGCTTTTGTGCCAGAGTTCCTCTCACCCACCAAGGAAGCAAGTACAGCTTAGGCTCAGGGAATGGCTGGATTCTACCCAAGTGTAAAAGGATATTCTGACACCAACTGTCAAATTTCTATCTCAGCGCTTTCTCTCCCAGGATGTACCAGCAGAACAACTGTGTTGCTCCAGTTCTTTGAATGACAAGTAGGAAGTAGATGAACAGCTCTAACTCAATATTCAGAGAATGTTGTACTTCAAAGAGGGTTTAGTAAAAATTCCTAATAGGAAGTGTCTGCTTTCCTACTCAGAGCACGACCAAGCCCAAGGGAATCAGTGGAAGTTGGTGCAAGTCCCACATGCCCAGAGGGGCTGTGCAGCACCGTGCTGGGCACAGCAGATGCCTGTTGGAACAGATACGCTTGGCCTGGAACCGTTGTTCTTGCTTCAGTCACTTCATTATTAAAACACGTTATTATGTTGACCCATGTCAGAATTGTAAAAACATGGCATATTTAGCCATGAAATGCCAGGAAAATACCAGTAATTAAACTATCCATAATAACACAGAATTGTGAGCTATGATGTAATGGATATGTCAGTGGAAGAAGATTATAATTTAATTAATATTTTGAAGCAAAATTTCTAGAAATTGTTTTGAAGTATTTTTCTCCCGTTGCTGGAGTCTTTCTGAGCCAACAAAGCCCAAGTGGTCTGTAGACCAGGGAGGATTTAGCAGAACAAACTTCTTACAACTGCAGTTGAGGTTCAGCTACTTATTGAGGAACACAAAGTGATGCCTTGCTGGGATCCCCCCAGGGCCATTGGCCTCCCGGAGCACACCATGCCCAGGATGCGCCTGTATATACAGGGGTCACTGAGGCCAGGCAGGCTGGACAAGTGGCAGGGTGGACTTAAGTATTGTGTTTAAGTATAACTTGGATAAACCATCACCATTAGCAGAGTATCATCTTCTGCCTCCACACAGGTGATGTCCTAGGCACGTTAAGGTCCCATATCTGGGCTGTGAGCATCACAAAAGTCCTGTATCTGCCTGAGAGCACCACAGAGCAGGGACTGCCCCTTGCAATCTCTGGTACCTTGCTGGCAGCTCTGCGGTGTTCGCCCAGGAATAGCTCCAACTGTTCTGTCCTTACCCACCCCCTGGCTGTGAACCCTTGGAGCAGGAAGTGGTGAGGAAGGCTGGGTGTGGTAAAGGCTTTTGTTGTCTATCCTGAGAACCTGTCTTTTCCCATCAGTTGGCAGCACGTCCTCATCCCCGGCTTTGTTGGGAATCAGAGAGCCTCGCTCCGAGTACGACAGGACGCACCCTTCTATGCAGTATTACAGTAGCCAGGGCGATGTCATTGCACATAAAGACATCTACACTGGTAAGAGACCAGCTGGGCATCTTTGAACTGGAACAGGGAAATATTCCTTGTGTGAAGAGTTCACAGTCATACACAGACAACTGCATTAGTGGGCTGGTCGCTGCCAACTGTTGCTTTCCATTTCCATTCCTTGTATTCCCTGCCTGTGGCATAGGGTAGGGTGTCACTTGGTTCTGCTGTTCTCTGTAAAACTGCCCAGTACCAGAGTAAGCACAGGTCCCTTTCTATATTGGGAGGTGAGAGGCAGTTGGAATTTTTTTTTTAATTTAAAATACTAGTACAGGAAATTGTATTATTATGTACATTATGTGATGATGATATAAATTTTAATGTGCAGTTGTATATTATTATATTACTAAATTATACCAAGACTTCATCTTTTCTCTGATCTCTCTTTTCCTTCTTACTATGCCACACAAGTAGCAAACCAATAGATGACAGTGACTAGAGAAGGAGACTCCTTGTTTTAGAGATTTTGAGTCTGTAAAATGAGAAACAGCAACATAAGCCTCTTGGCTTCACTGTAACTGCTGCTGAGGGACAACATTTGCTTTCATTCTGTTATTACATTATATCATTAGTAGGTACTGAAATCTGCAGATTTAGTAGTATGGGTGCTACATAAAAGGCAGGATAAAAACAAATAGACTTACAGCTGAATGAATTAAAGACTGACATTTATGCATTAAACTTTTTTCTCCCAGGTTCCAGCAAAGCTTCACCGATTTACATCAGTTCCTATTCCTCACCAGCGAGAGAACAGAACCGGCGGCTGCAGGTGAGCCCAGAGCTGTGTTTGGGTAGCGCTGCTGCTCAGGCTCAGCAGGGGCTAAGGGACTGGGAGGCTCTGGGCATGTGCCCTGTTCCAGCACCCAGAACAGCTCTTGAGTGCTGGGTCAGTGCCCTGAGCTGGCAGGGCCTCAGGGCTGCTGGAGCCTGGCTGGTTCCATATGAGTCACGTGTTTTAGCATCTTCTTACAGTGGGATCTAAGATCTCTTTTCTGGCTTGATCTGGGTTTGGGCTGGTTTTGGTAGGTATGGCCTGGTTCCGTACTTGCTGTACTTGAGCTCTAAAGTTGTGCACTTTTGGAGAGTTACTCCCTTCCCAGTGGTGTGGGAGGAGACATGCAGCAGGCTCAGGAGCGCTTCCTCCCGTTTCCTTGGGTACATTTCATGGAGGTTTGAAACCTGCATTACTGTCAGGGGTAGAGCTGCACTTGGGAGAAATATTTTCTCTGCTAATTATATTTTTGAAAGTTTATTTTGCTATCGTTTTGCCAGCAGCATCAGCAATTGTACTACAGCCAAGAAGATACCGCCAGGAAAAACTACGATGCCTACCGGTTGTACCTGCAGTCCCCACACAGCTATGAGGACCCTTACTTTGACGAGCGAGTTCACTTTCCTGCTACTTCAGATTACACAACACAGTATGGACTGAAATCAACCACCAATTATGTAGACTTTTATTCCACCAGACGATCTTCTTACCGAGCAGAACAGTACCCAGGCTCTCCTGACTCCTGGGTGTAGCACCAGAGAGAAAAACCTAGCGTGCTTCTTGTCTGGCTTGAGAAGGACTGGAATGGCCCTGTGTTGTTTTGGTTAAGAAATGTGAAAGTGAAAGAAAAGAAGGAAAAAGGACGAATTTTTTTTTTTTTTTTTTTTTGAGATTTGTCAGGAGAAAAAGCTGGCAGGGATGGTTTTGCTCTGCTTAGGTGTTAGGTATCATTACTTGTAGCTCCTGTAGTCTGGTGAGGGTGTGGGCGATGTGATGAAAGGTTTGAGAATTGAGTACGATGAATTTGGAAAGTGTGTGTAGGTCAGAGCAAATTAAAGCTGATTTTTTTTATGTGAATAAAAGTCTTGTTCTGATAGTTTGTACAGAAAAAAATCCAATGGCTGCCCTTGTTTTATTGCTATTACTGAATGTCAGGATTGTATGCTACTGCGTCATGTAAATTTCTTCGTTGGTGTAAATATGGAAATGCCACGTTGGTCTCAAGTGCCATCCATTTGTAATGCAGTGTATCATTGGAAAAGGAATTTGAAACATCATGCACAAAAAAAACCCCAAAACCAAGAAAGTGTTATGAATTCTAAGAGGAAAAAAGCCCAAACTTTAAAAAATGAATAGTGTAATTTTGAAGCACAAAGTTTGGTCCAGTATATCTACATCTCTCCCATTCCCTGCCTATTTCATAAGGAACTTCACTGCCATTTTCTATGCACATGGAATAACAATAAATATGGAAGTCTCATCCATGGAAAGCTGTTCCCTGCTCATTTGTTTCTTACTATTTTCTGTGTGTGATATTCAGAAACAAATACCATGAAAATGAAGTCTAATTGCATGTTTTTAAGCAGGTTAAATATATCAAAACATTTGGGCCATTTTCCCAGCTCTCTCCAGTGGAAATGTCCTGAATGTGTCAGGCTGGCAGCCCAAAGTGCTAAATCCAGCACCTTTTTACCAGGATTCCTCAGACTTGTGTTTTTACTTTTGGTAGGGGCAATCCAAGATATTTCAGAACTCTAACCTGTTTCCTTTCCATCACTCCTTTACGCCTCCCCTTGCTCTCTCAAGGAAATTGAGGTCACCTGGCTGTCCTAGAAATGATAGTCTCCACTCTGACTACATTCTGCTTGGACTTCTTTCCAATAAAAATGTTTGATTATTTTAAGTAACTAAATCACAAACTCTCCTGTGCTGTACAGTCTGTTACATCTGCACTGTCTGTAACCACCATTATTGCTCTGCATCACTGCATTTTCCTTGGGTTTTCAGGGTTTCCAGTATCCTGAAGAAGGGTTGTGAACACTGGGAAAAGCGTAACGAGTTTTTCTATCAGAGTCAACAGACTGAAGAGAATCCTTCTCCACCAAGGACAGTACTCAAGCATGCATTCTGCGTTTGAGTTACTGGATCAAAGGCTACCACTCACAAAAGGTAACATAAACATGAATGCTTTTTGAAAAACAAGGCAAACGTGACTTTGTAGCTACGAGTAGATTCCTGTAGCTGTCAACAACAGCAGGCACTGGGGGAAAGCTGTCACTGAGACGCACTGGAAAGTTTGTCATTTCCCATCACAGAGTGCAGGGATTCGTTTGTGGCCGTCGGGTAGAGGTGAGGGAAGGACTCGGTGCTGGCTTCCCCACTTGGAAACCTCTCCAAACACTGCCATGGAGGTGGCAGAAGTGACCGTCTGCCTGGAAGGCAGAAATCAGTGGCAAGGTTCTTCATTTGCTCTCAATTAGCATCAAAGTGATAGTTCGTGAGTTCCATTATCCAAAGACATCACTACTTTATTAGAGATTCTAAATATTTTGTATTGAGATGGATACAACTTACAGGGCATTCACTAGTTTAAAATGCATGCATTTTCAAAAAACATGGAGTTTTCTTCTTGCTCTTATTAAGGCATTTACCTCATCAAAAAAAAAGTAATATTTATTTTGCTTGCTTTATGGCATTGTAATTAAGAGTAGAGTTGATAATTACATCACAATTAGACAAAAAGAAAGGTTGACCTTGTTTCTTCCCCTGGCAGGGAGGTGCCTTTGCACAAGTGGCCTGCGGGCAGTTGGACAGTCCTGGCCTTGCTGGTTATTCTGCTGCTGCACCTATCGCGTTCTTTTATACCCACTTTGTAGACTAACCACAGAAGCAAGAACTTTCTATTTTTGCCGTTTACTAGCGCACCTGCCCAGGGAACACATCCATGCTGGGTCCTGGCCCGTGTTTGGAAGAGCTACGAGGAACGTTTCAGCTGTCCACATTAACTTGCCTGCCCTCATTCTGTGGCAGCACTCCTCGCATCTTTAAAGAATGTGTAGGATTTGAATTGACTTTTCATGTGGTTGGAACAGAAAGAAATGCTTTGAACATAGAACCAACACCTCAGTATGACGTATGTTCAACAATGGAATGGGCAGGTACATGTGAAGAAACTTGCATTCTCCTTTTAAAACTCCGGTAATTATTCCTGTTCCCATACTTGTCCTCATATCCCCCTGTAGAGCTTGCCTCAATGTGATTAATTCCTCAATTATCTTTTTCAGTGTCACTCTTTTTTTTTCGAACTACGTTCCACAGACAGGGATAACTGTTGTCTTAATTGTTTGCATGAGCCATGTCACTGAAGATTTAGTGTGCATAGTCATAGTATGCTCATTGCCATGCCAGTAGAAATTGATAGTGCTGTACAAAACAACGCAGGCATCCCTTGGGAGACTGCAGCAGTAGCATTTCTTCAGACATCCAAAGGGCTGGATCAGCTTGTCAGGGTCAGCTGGTTCACTGACCAGCGCTAGTCCTAGGGCAGGCCAATGATGTCAGGCACCATACCTCCTTAGTGCTTTAGGGCTCCCCAAATTTTAGTAAGTATCTTTACATGTACCATTTTATTGTATAAAAACATCACCTTCTAGTCTGTTCAACCTTATATGAATTATGCGTAAGAGAGTAAGACAAATAGCAGGATATGTAATGTGCTAATTTTCAGCCAGCTCTCAAAGTCAGAAAGATTGTGAACTATCTGCCTATTCATTGGCAAAAAGCAGTCACACACTGAGAATGAACTGATCTCCAATAGGATGAAATTCCAAAGGCCTCTGTCTCGTTACAAAAGCCTTATAGCCAAGTTTTACAACTGTGCATTTTAGCACAGTTCATTTAACTGTAGCCTAGAAGTATTCAAATTACTAACTGCAGAATCTGTCAGTGCAACCCCAGAATGGCCAGGGAGATCCAGGAAACTGATATCATCATACCACATGAAATGCTGGATCACTGCTGTTGACAATCTCCCCACTGTCCAAAAATCAATCCTTGTATACATTAAGTGCTTAATAAGGGAACAAAACATAAATTTCCTTTATAAGGGAGCAAAACAAAAAAAAATGAGTTTGGTTTCAAATTCTCCCGCACTCCTATTGATCCAGATCCTATTTAAAGCTGTCACTTATCCAGAGAAGTTACTCTGTTGTTTTAGAAGAGTATTTAGCTAATTTCAAGCATTGCACACAATTATAAACCCATAAAATGAAAGAGGGATAAGGTCATTCCTCAATTGTTGAAGAGGCATTTAGTTTGAATTTGTCTAGCTTGCTGAAATTATTAAATATCCAGATGTGGAAAGCAAACACAATGAATTTTAAATCTTGTAGGTATGTTAACCCCTGCTCATACCTGACATACTAAGGGTGGCAAAGCAAATTCTGTTCCCTTTTCCTTTCACACAAGTGCAACCCTCTGCAACATCCATCCTGTTCTACTGTTTACCAGTTACGAATTTTCATTAGGCTCTTCAAAAACACTACGAAAAACCTCTGTCATCTTTTTTTTTAAGCTTTTCCTATTTAACATGAGTAAACATCTAAGTGCATTTGTTTGAACAAGGTTGAAGATGACCTGTATTTGAAACCAAACTTGAAACCTAAGAACAGTGTTTGAGCAGAGCCTCCTGACTGGACCTACTACAAAAATGCAGGTCACTCTGAAAGGGCTCTCTGTGTCTTTATTTTTTGCAGATCTAGCTGCCATGCAATTTTCCTTGTCTCAGTGATTAACTTCCCCTGATCTAAGTGGTTTTGAACAGATGTGCCAGATATGGTGGAGTTAACAAGACCATGCTGCCTGTTTGTTCCAAGGGAACAGAAAGTGTTGTGTAAGGAGCACTATTCTGCTTTGGTGTGAGAGGGACAAAAAGTCTGGCTGTAAATCACGGGACCATCAGGACCATGTTCCTACAGCCCTAGAGCTGCTATCCTGTGGTGGGGACAAAATACTGAGATGAAGATTTCTCTCCAGACAGCACAGACCTGTCTGAGTGGTGCATGGGGTGTGAGAGCTGTGCAGTCCACAAAGCCTGTGTGCTCAGAGGAGCTGTGCAGGGTGGGGACAGCCCACTGAACTTACCAGCTCTGCAGGCCCACAGCGCTGGGGTCGGCTGCACCATGGCCCTCACTGAGCAGCAGCTCATCCATGTTGTGCATTAGGAATACAGAACACTTCCTTCTCCCTGTAAACACAGTACAGGCACATCACTTCCTGCCCTTTCCAAGAGCATGTAGCCAAGATCACAAAGAGGGTGTGCTTCCCCAAGAGGGGGAACTCTATTTCTAATATAAACACATATTATTTATACAACACAGTATCTGTGAGTGCCCATACACACTGACCCTACTCTGTAGTCTGACAGAGAAAAGAGAGGAATCCTTATTCCTCTATGTCCCCCTTATTTTCTTCTGACTAGCACCTCACAAGACAGAAGGATGAACCCACTCTGCAAAACATTGCCTTTGTAAAAGCTAAAGGGACAGCAGAGAGGAGACATGAAGTTACTTACCCTCAACCTCAGCTCTTACTCAAAGACAGACTGTATCAAGCTTGCACAATCAATCTACCCATAACTACTGCAACAACACACACAGAAGAAAAATGGGCATGCTGAAATAATTCTGATTATTCAATTTTAGCACCTTTGTATAGGTTTTTCTTCAAAGACTATCAATTATAACATTTTCCTCTTGTATAACTTCCATTTTAATTTCCCTGTGTAAATACAGCACATGTATTTTACTTCCACACAACTACAATGTTATCCCAACCCTGCTGCAAATGATAACCAGCCAAACAGGAGCAGAGCCAATTCACAACTCTTTTCCTCCATTTTCCAGCCCACTGACATGTTCTCAATGAGTATCCTGCAATCATGACTCTTTTAGAAAGCTGCTATTCCAATGGCACTTACTGGAGAATTTGTTTCTAACCCCCATGAAAAAGGTACATTTCTTGTTCACAAATAGGTCCAGTGTGAAGTTCTGGATGGTAAAGAATGACCATTCATTACTGACTGTCACATGCCTCCAGTGGCTGGTTGCTCTGACACAAAAAGCTGCTTTTCTGTGCTTGTGAAGAAAAATCAAGAAGTGACAAGTGATCGGAGATGACCAGCTCCAAGGAGTTCAACAGCACACAAAATGCAAAAACTGCAAGCTACTAAAAGGTATTTTTCTTTCATTTTCTTCCCACTATTTAACTCTTTTCTGAGGGTAAAAGTGCAAACTCATGATGAACAGGAAAAAAAAATGCAGTAAATTCTCATGTTTAACCTTTGAGGAAACAAGTGCTCCTGTTATAGTACAACAGAAATAGTGAAATCTGTGCAAGGGTTCCATACAGCTCAGTGTGTTGCAGCCTAATTCTTTAGAATTCATTCACTTATTCCACTACCCAGCAATACTTTTTTAAACATGGGCACTTAGGTGGATAAAACATGTGATGACAAAGGTATATCTTTTCAGTCCTTCTGTGAAAAAAAAAAACAAATCTATAATTAAAATTAGCCAGTAAGGTTCCTCTGCTTAATGATGTCACCCTTTACCTTCCAGCACCATCATAAGTGCCTGGACACTTCTTTTTGTCTTGTAGTCTGAGAAACAACTGGCATCCAGATCAGAACCAGGACTGAAACTTGTCAGGTTTCCTGCAAGAAACAGACAAGCATTACAGATGGGAAGCCAGACTCATCCTACAGATTTTGCCACATACATACTATACGCACTAGTGAACAATTATATCAATACAAACCCCAGTGAAAATGTGGCTGCCTTCACTTCTCCCTGCTCTGGACACTTAACACTAATGATCTCTCTAAAAGTATTAACTTTGTGCTGAACTACTATAAAACAGAAAATAAAACTAAGGGTGGGGGAAATTAAAGCATGTATTAATAAAAAATAAGCCATATACCTGCACCAGAATATTTGTTGTGTCCATTTGGCTCCTGGAGCATCTAAAACCAGCTATACTGACTTGTCTGCAAAAGGTGTTGGCTACCTATCACTGAGCTTAAGAGAACAGCAGTAGCATTTCACCATTCAATTGCCAGATATAAAACCAGTATCAGTTCATATCAGCAGCCACAATCCAGTAATTCTGACATTTGAAAACAAGCAATACTGGAAATAAGATAGAGAAGGGAAAATACTGCAGAGTCATGAGCAATAGATTTTAACAACAGAGAGATCTGATTTAAAACATGACACATGAGGAAGGTATTCCATATGTCTGCATGCTAACTGCTTGTTTTAGATGTGGACTGCGTCTGGTGTATAATTATGCTAATAGCTGTTAGCTGGATTGGAACAGACAGTCTGCTTGGGAACATATTGATTTTTGTTCCTGCCAAGTGACTTTTCAAACTTTGCAATCAGCTAACAACCTGCCTGTAGAACGTAGATTCTAAAGGAGAAACTGTCGGGAAATAGGAAGAGTTCCAGAATGCTCAGAGCATCACTCAGGAAAATTTTCTATGACTATTGTCTCTTTATCACAATTAAAATTCTGTATCTGCCCCCAGGCTTTCCCACATCTGCCTCTGTTATGGAAAAAAAAACATTCTGAAAATACGTAGAACCATTACAATATAAATTCATTTTTAATTCAGTCATTCACAGATTACTATCATTAAAATAAATCTATCCCCAGCATCAGATGAACATCTCTGAAGTTTGATATTTGTGTGATCGGGAAATGGGACTGAGGATGGCAGGAAAAGCAAGAGATTTCAACTGCCCTATCCCATGGACACAGAAGGATTATTCTCTTGCTCATTCTTCTCACCCAGACAAACCAACTTTTCCAACAGGTAAAAGGTCTAAATAAATGAAAACAGAAAAAAAGTATAAATAAATCATTAAATGAAATCAGATTTACAAATCTAAGCTAGTGCTGTGGCATTGTTGAGGTAGCGCCAAGGGTTGCCTGTCAAGAATAAGGTGCTCCAACAAGTACTATGTAAATATGGTTTCAATTCACCACAGCTTCTGGTTAAAAATATAACAAGTGACAGAGGTAATGAAGTAAAGAGGGTGGAAGAAAAATGAAAAAAGAAATTGTATATTATATTTAATATGGTAAGAAGTCAACATGAATTTACAGTTTTTATTTAAACCAAATTCCCATGCTTTTTCCAAGAATTCCTAGAACAGATGTATAATGGCACTAAGCCTTATCATTATTAATGCTTTAGGCAGCACACCAAAGCTGTACTACATGACTGCCTTGTGTGGTAAGTAATGAAACTTCACCTCCCCAATCTGCGCAGTTACAAACAACTCAGGTAAATAAACTGAAAAATCAGTATTTCTCTGCTGAGGCAGAGTAACACGAATATCAAAACCCCTTACTACTGGCCAAGTACTTCAGAGTAGGGTTCTTTTGTTATCTCTCCTGCAGATCATTTTATCTGAAGTAATTTATTTCCCCAATCAAAATTGCCATCATACACTTCAGGCTAAATGCCTATGGGCAGAGACATGAAGCACTATTGACTTCAATATTTGCAAAGTAAGTTGCTTTTCTAGGGAGGAAATTGCTGCATTCAAAACTATTTCCTGCCTCATACACACAGAATTAAATATCAGAGAGACCTCGTTTAGACTGGATGTCCTTTCATTTTTTCTGCTTTAAAGATCCAAGCCAACAGTAGTCATCCATAAGGTGGCTGTTGTGCTGTAAATCCCTACTGGTTTCTTAGTCTATTTTCTCTTCCATTTTTTTTACCTCATTTCCCCCTTCTTCTGATTCCACTTAATCACACCCTATTTTTACATTCCCTTTCTCCTTTTTTTTTAAATTGAGTTGAGATCCAATAATAAGACAATTCCAAATAAATCACGAGACTAACATTTATTTTCTTCTTTCATGCCTTGCTTTCAGAATTCCCTAAAAGAGGTAATTTTTGTGATGAAATGCTTTGGCATAGCAGAGCAGAACATGTTTACAGCAATCTAGGAAAACCTTTTTGACATTAAGCATTATGGTTTCAGCAGCTGCCTGCAGATCAGACCAGCCCAGCTCACGGCAGTCCGGGCAGACTGCTCTGCCTCGGCAGGGCCACCCTCCCCGAGGCACGAACCGCGAACAGTGGCCGCCTCCTTCAGCCGCCAGCAGTGCCCGAGAGACAACGAGAAACTACTTTTTATAATGTAAATATGGCTTCGCCCAGAAACTTTGTTGTCGTCCCTTCCTGGCACTTACATCCTTCCTGCTCATGCTGTTTCCCTCCTGCGTTTATGACGTGACAGGTCATTGATATGCAAGTTACTGCATCTTAGACAAAAATGCAACTTCAGTAAGGCATAGGCAGCAGGAACAGGATAACCCACTCTTGAAGATAAAAATCTTTGAACGTAAATAATGTCAGCAATGCATTGGTAATAAAAGATAGTGAAATCATCAAATAATGTAGAAACAAGAAGTATCATGAGGTATCTTAAATGTTTTCAAGGTTTAAGCAGGTTCTTAAGAAAAATGGGAAGGAGAATCATTTAGATAACTGATGTGGAAAAAAGGTGGTCTTGTGTTAGTATGTAATGACCAGCAGTCTCAAACTGGTTATGATGATATGTCAAGGTTTCAAAACGGATAGTAAAAAAATTATTTTAAATGTTTTGTTGTGTGAAACGTCAATGTTTGTTAAGGTCATGGATTTTTTTAAAGAGGGCACGTGAATGCCAATGTTTTGCTTGTCTCAAGCAGATACTATTGATTGAAGAGGGTAAGATTTACATCACTAAATCAAGTTCTTTGAATCTTTAGCAATGTTTTTAAAAGTCCCCGCCTTTCACACCTCCCTCACACCGCTCCCCGCCTCTCACACCGCCCCTCACACCGCTCCCCTCCTCTCACAACCCTCCC
>VWZW01006975.1:158400-206173 GCA_013397115.1 Edolisoma coerulescens | reverse complement strand
CCCGCCCGTCACACCGTTCCCCGCCCTTCACACCGCCCCTCACGCCGCTCCCCACCCCCCACACCTCCCCTCACACCGCTCCCCGCCCCTCACTATCGACTTCGTACCGCCCCTCACACCGCTCACGGCTCTCACGACCCCGCCCCGCCCTATTCCGACCGCTCCGAACCGCACAAGGCGCTGCCGCTCGTGCCGGTGCGCGGTTCTCTGAGCGGTTCCGTGGCCCTGCCCTGCCTCGCCCCTCCTGGTTCCCGGCGCTCCTGGTCCCGCCATGGCGCTGAGGAGGGGTGTCCCGCCGGGCCGGCGCCTTCCCGCAGGTAGGGGCCGGGGTCGCTCGGGGCGCGGTGTGGGGGGAGCTCTCCGCCACACCGTCCCACACAGATGCAGCTCCTCTGCGGAGAGGAGCGGCCATGTGGGACCGGGAATAGTGGAGGCGGGTCTGTGGTGCGCGGCCCGTTCGCTCTAGCACGTCCCGTACCCTCCCCATCACGGGTGCGCTCGGTCGGCGGGTGCGGGGCTGGCGCCGCTCGGTGATCAGGAACGCGCTATTGAGGGAGAGCGAGAGAAATGGGTGTCCATGTTCAGCGAAATGTCTGTGTTTAATGTTACAGCCTTATCCCTGGCCTCCTGTAATAACGTGAAGAATTTACTTCCCCTCCACCAAGCCTCCCCCGCCCCCATAGAGCTCTCCGTGAGGAAGCCTTCGAGCCTGCTGTTCTAGCCGCCGCTCTGCCTGTGTGGCGGCCGTAAGGATGTAATACCGGAATTTTAAGGATGTAGTAGCGAGTGTAGTATCGCTTGTGTTTGTTAGGGGAGCGTGTAAATGCATACAGTGTGAGCAGATCCTGGGCCATCCCGGGAGCTGTGAGGAGCTGCCTCTCAAACACACCGGTGCGTGGGCTGCGTCCCTCCTGCTCTGGGGCACACGCTAAGGTGCAGTTGGCTTAGCCTTTGGAGCTGAGGGATAGTCACTGCAAGGACAGTCACTGCAGGCGCAGGCTTTGAAACTGAGGAACGGTCACTACAAGGCTTTAAACCAGTTGGGGCTTCCCCTCGGTTCATTAGGAGCACTTAGTGCGTGAGGCGCACATACTTGTGTGTCTCCCTGTACCCCTAAGAAGTGTTTTGTTTTTTTGAAAATATTTTTTGTTCGGAGGTTTTTTTAGCATGCTTTTACATGAATTTGGGATGTAAATAGTTTTTTTCAGCTTGTCTCTAGTCTATTCCTGGATTTTTGTGTGTGTGGCAGGGACAGTTGAGCTGTACCTGAAAGGGCCTTTAAACCACTGTGGTCAGTGACCTGGAGCAGGTACTCGTCTTTCTGAACTTGCATGATAGTAAACTGCAACTTGTAGTCGTGCAAGTCTGTAAGTAAGTCTTGGTGAAGGTTACCTGTGACTTCAGTGGGGACCACCTTGGCCGAGAGGTGGAGGTGGCAGAGTAAGTGGTTTCAACCATGCACTTAGTGACCAAAGTTCAGGTGGGCACCTTTATTCTGACCAGTATTGAGCCAAGCTGTCTTTGTTTTCGCTTAGGTTTGTTTTTGTGTTGTTTTCTTGTTTGGGGTTTCTTTTTGGAGTGGGGAGCGTAAAAGGGAATGTGCCTCCTTACTTTCTTTTTTTGTTTTAGAAATACATGGTGTTTTAAAAATGGAAATTAGTAAAAATTTTAGCACTTAACTGTTAGATTATATGGCTAACAGGTCACTTATTAAAATAAAAAAATTGAACTCTGTATTAAAAGTTTGGCATACCTCTCTATTGCTTTGGAAAGCAAATTACAAAACAGCTTTGTGGTGCGTCCCAGGTGCATCTGTGTTTAACTCTTCCCCCACCATGGATGTGTGCGAGCAGATGGGACAGCTGTTCCTAGTGGCTAGTTTCAAGTCAGTGCAGAGAGGGAAAGGAAGACCGGTTATTTCTAATCACTATAGATAATGTTGTTTTGTGGGCCTATTGGTAGTAGACACAATTCCAGATTGTCCATGTTTCAGTATCTCTTCCCGTGCTGGGTATCTCTCTCCTTCTCGCCTAGCTCCCCTTGTGCCTTGTGTAAAGCCTCATAGTGTTAAAATGTCTGCCTCTGTCTGGATCTCCTTGCCCTGCTAAATTAAAACTAAAAATAATGCTTGTACCTAGAAATTGCCAGTCCTGCATGTGTGGGAAGGTCCCAAACCAAAAGTTATAGATCTAGGTTCAATTACTTTTTTTAAATCTAATTCTAAAATTTTAGTGGTTTTCCTCTTTGTGGTTTGACTGGTTCCTAAAAGGACAAGAGCCTAAAAATCTGTGGGAGAACACTTAGGGTAACTTGCGTTGGTGTTCTGGATGAGCTTATTATAAAGAGAAATGATGTCAAGAAGATGTCTGAGATCTTGAAAGATGCCAGGGCTTTTTTTGTGTGTGTGTGTGGTCTGGTTTGTTGTTATTGATGTTTGGTTTGGGATTGTTTGATTCTGTTTGGGTTTTTTTTACATGCTTTGTCATTCTAGTTTGAAGATGCCTCAAAGACAAGGAAGAGTTTCACACCTGGTGAGCTGAGGGTATTTAGAATCTTAATTCTCTTCACTGGTAGACACTTGGAAACAAATGGTTGAAACTTCCATTTCAGATACTTCTAATTTTGCAGTTAGGCTGCCAGAAGGGTTAGGTTCAGTCTAGGTCTCCAGTGTATTTGCAGCTGTAAGATGGCTGGGCAAAGAATTTGCTGCTTTATGCAGCAGTATAATCAACTGTATGTATGTCATTTTAAAAAGAGAAGAAAAGCCAAGTCTAGCTATAGCATAACTCTGATATTGTAGTGCTGCTTTGGACATGACTGAGGGAGAATTTTTGTTTCTAAAACTAAACCTGCAACCAGGTAATACAAGCTCAGGAGTCAGATTTGGTAGAAAATGAGTGGTAGTTACAGATGGGTTCATCTGCACCATCAAAAATGGCCAAATGCATTTCTCATGCTAGCTAGTTAAGTAATTCTGGAAACCATTCTCCATTCCCTATTCTCTCCCGCCCCCAAATTTAAACTCTAGTCTTGATTAGGAGTCTTGCTGTGAGATGAAGCAACTTGTTCAACAGGATGAGAAAAGAACACTAAGGTTGTTCTTTCTTACTTACAGTTTTAAACCTTAAAATGCTCTCCTGAAGAGGGAGAAAGTATTTCTTTCAAGAGAATGTTTTAGATAACTTTACGTGTTCTTTGTTCCGAATTAAATTTTCAGACATGCCTCAGAACTTAAATTGTTACTGTTAGGTCGCCTGTAGCTTAATTAGTGTTAATTGGTTTTGTGATTGGCAGATATGTTAATAAAATATAATTAGCATGTTGGAACACAAGTACAAGATGAGTATACATCTGGTTCTTATCTGCATTATTAGGCTTATTCCGGAATACCTTGAACTAATCATGAAACCCTTATTGCTGTTAGTCACATTGTTCAAAACCTGAAAGTTTTCAGATGGTGGTTTGGTTTTCTTTTTTATTTTTAAAATACACATCTGAGATACAGTAGTTTCTGGGGAAGAATGCATATTAACATAGTAAGGTGTTAAGATTTAATATAGTTAGCGGTGACTGAAACCACTCTGATTTCTTGATTTATGGTATCTGGAAGTTGATTTGAGTCTGCCATGACACAGAATTTTGAAGCCTTTGCTGCAACTCTTTAGCTACTCCTGTGTATGCATGTGTACAACTAAAGCATGGAGCTAAATACTGAAAGATAATTTCTGGTTAATGGTTATCTGGGGTAAAAGTATTCTCTTCCTTTCTAAGTGTATGTAGTGTGGTATATAATTCTGTAAGTATTTTTACTTACATTTCACTTTCTTCTTGCAGTTAAAGCTGGAGGTATGAGAGTGTCTAAAAAGCAAGAAAATGGACCTGTTGAGAAAAATGCTAAACCTCCAGGAAAAGAAAAGTCAAGGTATTACACTGCAGGGCCTTTTCACCCCTGCCCCAATAGTTAAAGTTCATAGGTAATGGGCTTTGAAAACAAAAATTCTTATTCTACAAGAGTTTAATTCTTAACTTAACTTGTGCAATTTATAGATAAAATAGTATCAATAAAATAATATTGATATTGGAGTAATTATCAGCTTGAAAAACCCCAAAGCCCAACAACTTCAAAACCCAAGGACAGTGCCTTGCAATGAAAGGCAAAGGCTGAATGTCATCTCTATTGTAGTATTTTATGGAACAGAAATTAAAACAATGTGTTGCATACCTATGCCTTATAAAGGAATGGTCAAGCAGTTTCCAGTGAAGTAGGAGTGAACTTCAGGCTGTCCACATTCTGAAGGAAATTAAACCCACATCAGCTACCCCCAAGGAAGAGTCTTATCTCCTGTATAAGCTATACCCCCTATTTCAATCTAAAATCTAATTTGGCTTTTTCTGTTTACTACTTTTTAAGGTTAATCAAGCTGTTTTGCCCCCAAAATGAAGGCATGCTTCTATTTTGAATAGAGTAACAGTGACCAGTTGATGTGGTCATTTAAACAAGTATTTTCTTGCAGCTTTTTCAAAGATCAAACATTTTTCTTAAATACCTGCACTTTTCTTAAATGTCACTTAACAAAAAGTTAAGTTGACCAATATAAGGATATGACAGTAAAATTTGAATGACTTGTGGCATTACTGAAGTTTTTGATTTTTTTGTTGTTTTCTTCTGGAATTAAAAGGTTTTTATTTTCATTTATTGCCAGGCGTCTGAGTGTAAGTTTGCAGCTGTCTTTCCCATAGCCATAGTTACCTAATGGTGTAAACAGATGTTGAATAACTTATATTTGTCAGTGTAGCAAACTGTCAATTGCTAAATTGAAATGGCAGTGGGAAATGTCTTGTCTGATCCACAGAATCATTAACTTAACTAAAGCAATATCTGCTTCTTCAAGAGTCACGTTTATGGTATTCGGGGTTTATAATGATTTTTCCGTACTCCATTGTAAACTATAGAGGTTGTCAGTGATTATAATGGTATCATCAGAAGAATGTGCAATCTGAAGTTCTTCCTGTTGTTGAACTAAATTATTTCATAGCCACAGATTTGTTTATTTGTGGAATATTGGTAACATGGTGTTCTTCATTGGAATATGGAGAAGTTAATTGGATAATCTTGTGGAAAAAAAGGTCTTGCTAGACAAACAGTTGCTGTGAAAGGAAACCCTCTCCAAAAGCAGAGGGTGAATTTTTTTCATGGGTCTAGGTTGGAATCAAGAAAATTTTTTGTAGATCAGGGTATCAGTGCTCAGCTTCTGTGAAGTTATTTCACAGTGTACCAAAAAAAATCCTTTTTGAGATATTCAAGGATATTTCATATACAGATTTTTGTATATCTGAATAAAACAGCCTGTCACACAGATTTTGTGTTGTGAAACAGCATGCCTTGTTTGATATTATATAGTTTTTAATGTGATGAAAGGATTTAGCTCCAAACCCTAAATTTATATTGCAAAATGTTTTGTATTAAGTCTGGAAAATGAAAGTGACAAGTGCTCAAGTGTTTTTGTGAGATGGAAATGATAAATACTTTTTTCTTCTGCTTTACAGTGCTATTGTCAGTTTTTCAAATCCTCAGAACATGGGTGTCTTGGTAGCAGAAGCACTGAACAAAGTAAGTCTGGAAGAAAAAGTCAGGGTTTCTTCATAAATCTAAACATGAAAAAAAGTTAAAAATTGAATTTTCATTAAACTGGTGTCTGGCAGTTGCAGGTTTTTCATCTGCCACTAAATATTCTTGGGATAACCTCTTTCTGTAGTGGTTGTGTGGCTAAGCTGCTAGATGGCTAAAAAGTACCTGGCCTTCTCTCCTTATTCTGGTTCCACTCCTGGTTACTGTGACGTGCCCTGGGGCAGTTGTGTACACCTGCTACAGAGAAGCACAGACAGTGAGGTGTCTCCTGCTTGTAAAGTGGTGAGGTGCACTAGCTTTAGTGAAATATGGGGAAGAATTACCAGGGGCATGTAAGTGTCTGGCAGAGCTGGGATTACAGTGCAGAGCAAAACCTTGTCTCCAGTGCTTTATCCCACCGTGGAAATCACTCTGACTTCTGTGAGGGTCCAGCAAAAATACAGAGCTGCTTGAGGGAGGTGGGTGGCATCACTGGCAGGTGCAGGGGACACCAGGATGGTGATCCAGTGTCCTGCTCTGTGAATGATCCCCTAGACAGCAGGCACAGCATGTCCTACTGCTGCCCCATATCTAGCTGTTTCATCTGAGGCCTGACATCAGTCAGTCAAGCACCTTTCGACTTCTCCCTTGGGAATACTACGGGATCCTGTAAAATCTTGTATCCCACAGCTGATAACGGACCCTTCTGTTTATCACATGCTTATAGCTCCTGCCCTGTGTCTCATTAGGTTGTTGGTGCAGACTTACACCTGCACTTCGGAAGAGCTGATTTCACAAGCAGCTCCTTGGTTTGCATGGTAACCCGAAGATCTGGCAGTTATTGTCTCTTTGTTACACATTTGCAGTTTTCAGACTCTGAAGCATACAGGAGTTCCTCATCCCTAGAGCTCAGTAAAACATCAGTTGCATCATTTCAACACAATTCTTTTATCAACAGTTGTGTTTATAGCTTTAGCCTGTAGATCTTGGATTTTTGCTTAGACTTTTTAAAGGAGGACAGATACACCTCATCCTGCTTCTCTTCCACCTGTCCTCATCTTCTCTGTTCTGACCTACCATTTCCTTCTCCTCTTGGTTTCAGAATCTTGTATATGAAGCTTCCTCACTAGTTTAGAATGTGATCATTAGCTACTGTAATAACGATGATTTTGAATGTGGGAAAATGAGAATTTGAATCAACTTACTGTTAACTCTGGCATACTGATTATTTGCTGTGTTTTCCTCATCTTGGAAGCTCATTCTATGAACTACTAAACAAGGGAAAAAAAAAATTAAAATTCCCTAAAGGTAGTCAGACTAATGTCACATTGAAAACAGAAATTATAAGTAAATATACCAAGTTACCATGAGTTCTATGTATTGATCACTTGAACTTTTTGTGGATTTAGGTTTTACTGCTCCTTTTAAACTACTTTAATATGATAAAATTTAGAAAGAGAATAGCTGAAAAGCTGTATTCTATCACAACTTTTTTTCTCCCCCCTTTAATGTTACAGATGAGCCACAAAATCCATGCAGCAACATTACAAGTGGCTCACCAAAAGCCACAGCCTACCTTGGAGAAGTTCATACTGCCTAAAAGAATTTACATTATTCAACAGCCACGGAAATGTTAAGATACTCATTAAAATACTTATGTTTACTTAAAAGTGAGTTTCTGTTCTATACAGCACTTAGCACACTGTGGTGAAATGCTGAAAAGCTGTGTGCCTTGTATCTTGCTGTGTTTCTGTTACTGACAATAAAATAAAGAGTTACTAAATGTACTCAGGATTTATTACAATATCATGGCTTCTGTCTGACCTGGTGTTACTAGTATGTAGTAATTAATACCAAAAAGTCTAACAGTTTCACTACTTTGCGAGTTTTGACTGAAGGAATGGAAACTGTCAGCCCTGTTGTTTTGCGGTTTTTTTAGTTTAATGGTAGCAAAGCTGATGTGAACTTGATTCTAAGAAAGCAGTTCATGACTGAAAGACATGGGGCTTCTTTCAGTTGAGCCTGAGGTTTTCCATGCTGAATGCATGCCTGGGGCTTACTGTTTAGTTATACATTGATTAGTTTCTAATGCTGGTAGAGAAGACCACAGAGGGTGTTCCAATTTGCATAAATCACTTGTGGTTATGCTCAGGTTATTTATAAGTACTTCAGCATCTGTACAATTTAAAACTCCCAAGTCCCTGTGATTCCAGTCACATCTCTTCTTGTCCCTTTTGGAGAAGTGGGGGTTTGCCCATGTAGCTAAGCTAACCGTCTTGCATGGGAAGCACTTAAGAATGGTGACCACATTGGTTTAAGTGTACAAATATTAATCTGCATTGCTAGTTCTACTTGTTTAAGAAACCAAGGTGGATTAAACAACATTTGTTGCTGATCTGCATTTTTGATCACATGGTCCAATTTCAAAAATTTGTGGGGATAGAATTTTCTCATCCTTTTTGACCGGGGCAGATGTAGTTGTTTTGGTTTCAATAATATTTATCTTGAGTTTAAATGTTAGTCCCACATTATGGTGGTCCCAAAGGCACACAACAAAAGCAGGTTTAACCAGGGTAAAATTGTACCAACAATCCCACCTTTTGGTGGCACAAAATTTTGAGTCTTTTGCACTTGGTTCTGTTGTATTATTAGACATTGAAATCTGAGTGGCTTTCCCTTATGTAGATCCATTGATCATTCTGCAGCCTATCTGAACTTTTTCTTGGGTTGTTCCTTTCAAGTGAGGAACCCAACGATATCTATCCCAATCCTACCCACATTCTAAAAAGATGCTTCAGCTCCATGCATAACCAGAGTAGTGTAATTGTACACTAAAATTGTATACCTAAATTCATGCTTAATGTGAAAGGTGATACTCCAAAAATGGTTATATTGTCAATGAGGCTTCTTTTTAAAGTGTGCTTTCCACATGACTGCAGTGGAAAGCTATTGTGAACATATGAGACACTCCCTCTAAAACCAAGGGGTCCTGGGAAGGTTACCCAGAATTAGTGTTGCCATTTAACACTAATGTTTGTGTCTTTTCATCCATTCATCAAATGTAAATACCCTTGTGTTGATTAAAGATTAAATTATGATCTCAGGAGGTGGTGATTAGTAGCATGTGCAATAAATCATTTGGTTACACCTTGAATAAATAGAAAAAAAAAAATACTGCTTTTCCTTTGAAGACGACTATTTTTTGTTTCTGGTTCCATAACTGACTGATTGTGACTTGTGAAATATTATCAGTGTTTTCCTGGACAACAGCAACTTTATGGATGTTGAAGTTGTAGATATGGGATTTGGAAAACAGTTAGTCTGCTTTTATATCTTGTATAGCACACTTCTATTCCCCAGGCTGGCTCTATGGCAGTGAATATTGATATGAGTGTCAGTGAACAAACGGGACTTGAGTTAAAGCTGTCCTTGTGTCAAATGACTATCCACGCTCTCAAAGCCAAAAATAGCACAGTGCACTCTAATGTATCGATGGCCAATACATACCCTATACAAAGAATATTCGTAAAATCTTTAGAATTCTAATATTTATGCTTTTTGTTTCTGAAGAAAATCAGTAACTAGTGAAAAGTTGTAGGGTCTGATTCTGCAGGCCTATATGAACATCACTTTCTATGAAGCTGAATGTTATTTAAAACAGTACGTTCAGGGAGGGGGGGATGTGTTTGGTGTAGAAGGGAGCTGTAGTAAATCCTTTTGTGGCATAAATCAGGCAGTCATACAGTGCTAAGGACGGAACAGTTCTGTTAAAAGGCCCTAGGCACTGCTCTGTGCAGTGCACGCTTGGCAACTGCAGTCCCACAGAGACAAACTAAGTACATTCAGTCACTCGAGTTTCTGGCAGGACAGTGGGCAAACAGGAGTTCTGCAGCATGGGCTCAGCCTGTGTATCGAAGCTGCGTCAGTCCCCTCAGCCCAACAAACCCAGGTGTGCACTGCAGCAGTGCCAGAGCTCCCGTGTATGTGGAACACTGCTGCAGGGTGGGGTGGGAGTGCAGAAAGTAGGCTGGAATGGAAAGGATCTTCCAGGTACTACCTGGGTAAAACTTTCAGGTGTAAAAACAGGTCCAAACAAGAAGTTACGAGGTCTAGTTTTGATAAACTCTGTTTCATGGGTTTGCTAAATGTAAAGCAGGTGCGATCTCCTGCTATAAGATGCATCTTGCAGAGCAGGAAATCCTGGCATGTGTTCTGTTCCATGTCCTGCTCTTGTCAGGTGGTGTCCCCTGTGGGGGCATTACAAGAAGCATTTCATACTTGCTTTTTGTGTCAGTAGCACTTACTAGTCTTTGGAGGGATTCTGAAAGATTTGTGTAGAGAACAGACTAAACTGTTCTGTTTGAATGTTTTTTATAATTAAGAACTTTATATACTTAAGAGCACTTCCTTTTCAACCAAGACAGTCTTTTACTCTTCTGTTGTATTTTGACAGGTGCACTGTCAGGTGCATTATTTTCTCTATTTTATTTCTGTTTATTAAGGTTTCCTTCTTATAATAGTATGATTAATAACAAGAGCTAAGCAAGAAACAAAAACTGTATTTTGAACTTCTAAATAACAGACAACTTAGTTTTTCATCCTGTTTGTGCCTTCCATTCTGTAGTTTCAGTTTGTGTTTGCACCATCATTGATAATACTGTGATGAGGCTGTTGTGCCTTCTTTTGCAGGGAGTTTGTTTTATTTAGTTCAAGCCTTAATACTTTGCTATCATCATTTAAATATGAATTGCCGCCAAATTCAGAACATAAAGAACAAATACAGTAGGTTTGCTAGAAAAATCAAACACCTGCAGAAAGACTATTTTCAGGCTTCTCGCGGACTATTTCAAACAATGCAGGCATTCAGTGAGAAGGATGTGATTTCAGGAAAGTATTTCTGTGGCTGATCTTCATTTCACCACGTTGGAGGACACAATGTTGGTTAATATGCAGTTGTTTTTAGCTGTAGCCCTCAAAACACCTTACAGAGATGGGAAGCCAAGGGATGATGAAAGCTGTGAAAAGAGATTTTGGTACATGTTGGTTGGTTCAATGTCTTTGTCAGCTTGTTAATGTTGCATGTGCTGTTTGATGGCCTGAGACACACATGTCCTGTTGGACTTCTCTGCAGGGAGGAGTTTCCTCTGGGGCAAGGAAGAGTCTCTGCCCTTAAGCTCTTGGCGCTCCTAGGTTGGGTGGTGCTTGACAGAGCTGCTTGGGAATCTGGGAGTGCGCAGCTTGTAACTGGTCTAGCAGGAGCTACAGTATATGCTGTTCAGTGCAGAGACCAAGGCCTGAATTGAGACCATGGGATTCCTGACTCTTGTGTGAAACTGCAGCAGATGAAATGGCAAAGAAATTACACATGGCAAGACTGGGAAGTTACAATAAAAGAGAACTATAGCACAAGACTTAATTTTAGTAAACAAATATTAGCTGTTGTTTAAAGCCTTTGTGCCTTCCAGGATGTACTTGTTCAGCCTGTTCCTCTCAAAGGGGTATGCATAAATCTGTAAATCCTTTCAAGCACAGTAACCTCTGCCTGGCATATAAGCCTCAGAAGTCCTGGTAAGTGGTGCATACATAAGCCAAATAATTTCCTGGGTTCACCTTTAATTCCAGCAGTAGAAGACTATATTCCTACGGTGTAAAAAAAAAAAAAAAAAAAATTAAAATTCAGGGGTCTAATCAGTGTCATCTGCCATACTCGTATTGTTCCTGTTGTGTGCAACTCCCACACCATGTTCCCAGGAAGGCCCCTCTTGGTTTGGAAAATCTTGCTGTTGTTGAGGACCCTTGTTTCCACATGTTGTCATTCCTCCTCTTCCTTCCCTGCACCTTCTTGCTGCCCTTTCCTCCTCAGCCTGCACAGGACAGGTATTTGCAGCTGATCAGGTGGCTGGAGGAATGAGTACCTTTATAGTATGTTTATGGTTCTTGTCATACATGGCCACAGATTCTACTCCTGGCCATTATGCCACTCTTGCTCAATTTTAATGAAAAACTTCTAGATTATATTAGTAGCAGAAATTTCAGTCTGACACTTCGTTTATAATGGGCTACCAATGTTTAATTCATTCCAGAACTGAAGAGAAGGACTATTACAGCTGAAGTCTGAGTATTGCTGAGAGTCCAGCAAATGGAGACTCTCCAACTCTCCAGTTGTTTGTTAAAGCAATTTATAACTCATATCAAGAGTAGCTTATGCAGTTTCAAAGGTTATTAATTATTACATGTGCACTGGATTTGCCACAAGAGGTTGCTGTATGCCTGCAGCTTGTTCCAGCTCTGCCAGCCGAGCTGCCCTCAGAAATACAGCTGTTTTCTGACAAGGAGGTATATTTTAATCTGCAGGAAAATTTTCAAAGAAAAAGAACAGGTAAGTTTATGAAAACATCATTTGGTATTTCATGGGGGACATGACTACCTAGAAGGTGTTTAGATATAAAGGGCATAATTCCATGGTAACAAAAAGTGGTATCAGACTCCCTACCCTTCCTCTGGTCTCTGGATTCCCTGCTGGAGTCAGGTACAAGTGAGACAGCACAAGGAACAGGAAAGAGCGGAGACTGCATTGGTGTTGGGTACATTCAGTGTGATTTTCTCCGTTTGTAGATGCTTACATAGTATGTTTCTGAATGTGTTCTGTGTTCACTTCAGAACAAATTCACTGCTTCATGAGCCAGGCGACATTTGAAACTGGGATATAGCATCCCACAGTCAACAGTTACGTACCAAGGGATGAAGTTTCTGAACCCGGCTCTATACACAGTGTTTTTCTTTTATATTTGGGCCTGATTTTTGGAGAGCAATTCAGAAGCTATAGTTACGTAAAGGAATGATTAAGACTTTTCTTAAGTTATGATAAAAAATGTTTTATATAATAGGTATCATTTTAGTTGCAAAATATGTATTTACCATATACTGAAATGGAACAGTCACTAAAATGAACATTGATATTAAAATTTAAATCCAACCTTCTACTTTCATTGTTCATAACTTTCTTAAATGCCTTCTAGTTTAAATTTTTCACATTCAGTATGTTTTTTCAAAGTTAAAGAGCTGGAAAAAACTGAGCTATCTTTAAGCTACATAAGCCTGAAATATTTGTTCTTTATATGTTACAATCAAGAAACATTAAATAATGAAAAGTAAGGTTATCTATTAAAAAAATAGCTGAAATTGAAAACTCTTAATTTGGTTTGGCCTATGGATCTCAGCCTTAAAAAGCAAAACAAGTCAAAAAGACAAATTTAGACTGATTTTGCTGAAGCTGGTCACAGGTGCCAGTCAAAGGTGACAGGCGTGTTGCTCGTCCATGGTGTGTGTGCATTTGAACTCTTCTCCAGTAAAGTCTGTTGAGGTTTCTGTAGACAGTACTTGAAAATATGCCATGAAGAATCCTCCAGTTATCTTGAAAGTTCTAGCTGCTAGTTCTAAAATTGGTCTTGATGTCTTGAATTGTAATGAATAAAAAGGACAATAGAGGGGGTGACGGGGAGGTGGCAGAATGTCCCAACACTTTGCAGACCTGGGCTGTAAGGAATTCAGGAATTTGGCTGGCAGAAGTGGCTACACTGCACACACCTGCTGATTGAAGTGCATATACTGTTCTAAGAAGCTTACAGCTCATGAATAGGACTTCTTTTTTCTTGTCTCATGCTCTGCCTGTGAGGAAGTTCACAAAGGAAACTGGGAGGGAGCATAGCTAGGACAGGTGACCCAAACTGACCAAAGGGATATTCCATACCATAGAATGTCATTCCCAGTGTATAAAATGGGGGAGGTACCAGAAGGGCCTGTCTAGGTTCAGGAAGGGGGGTGGTCTGGCATCATTCAGCCGATGGTGAAGAATTGTATTGTGCATCACTTGTTTTTGCCCTTTTTATTATTTACCATTATTATTGTATTTTACTTTATTTTCAATTATTAAACTGTTATTATCTCAACATACAAGTTTTACTTTGATTCTCCTCCCCATTCCACTGGGGTGGGGGTGAAGAAAGGGGGTTGAGGGAGCAGCTGCATGCTGTTTCATCTCCAGGTGGGTTTAAAACCACAACAATCTACTACCTTAAAATCAGTAAATTGAGGATTTTCTACCAAATTATTATGTTGCATGAGAATGAATGTGGTGGGATAAAAGCAGCTACATTGAATGGAAGCCTCTAAAATTTACAAATTACCTTCCATGAAGGCATCCTCCAAAACCAAGATCTGGAATAGTAGGTTAAGATGAGAAGCCTAAACTAACACAACACTGAAGCTGAGCTGAAAAAGGGAGACATCTGATTTCTAATTTCTCTAGGCTCTAGCATGTATGTTAATACAATGAACACTGCTGCCATTATATTTCAGTGTGGTCTGATTCCTGTTTTCCAAAAATAAAAAAGCTACTAGAAGCTTGTATGATAAGTGTGAGACTGAGGAGAGCCATAACCTTTGTGAGAGGAAAGAAGGAAAAGCTGAAGAATTTCAGTGGCTAGGAATGGATAAATCATCTGAACAAATGAGTGGAAGGAGCAGAGGGCAGAACAGTTAAAGTAGAATAACAGCTGTGAGCTAAATTCTTCCCAAAAGGAAGCTACTGATGAGACCAAAAATCTTTACATTCCTGATATCAAAAGCATTGCTCTACTGAGACAAATAGGGAAGCACTAGAATTGATTGTGAGCTTTACCATGAAGCAGCAGGACCTAAATCCAACTGACTGTAAATACTATTTCAAAGCTTTTGCGTTTATATCTAGAGGATGAGAGTGCGAGCACTGAACCTGCTGAGGAATAGATCCCACAACGGTGGAGTCATAGTTCAGTTTCTTGTCTCAGATTTCAGAGGCAAAGACAAAACCATAAAATGTTGCCCAAACTTTGACATTTCCTCTGAGAAGGAAAAATCCTTTATTTCCAGATATAGGCCTCATCACACTGGCAAAATGTAGGGAAGAGAATGTGATCAAGAGGATTCTCCATTGGAGAAGAGACACTGTGTGCTGCTGGCTGAGGTGCACGCAGCATCCTCCCCTTGTTTTGGAACCAATCTTCAGCTACTGCTGAAGTGATGGTGAAAGAAGAGTAATGTCACTAATTGCTGTTGCTCTTGTCAGCCTGAGGGCTTTGTCTCCAGTTCCTCTGCTCTTCTAACACAAACAAGGCAGTTATGGCGAATGTGCTGCTTGTGTATCAGCCTGTCACTTCTTTCTGAATACGTACATGGATTGTCTTGTGCCCCTTACAGACACATTGGAAGGCATTCTGTGAAATGCTCGCATAGTGTGGAAAATGTTCTAGAATACTCTGGCACTGTAATTTTGCAGTTAAATTCAGATTTAGTTTTTCCTGATGAATCACATATGAAAATCAGAGTTTGCACAGAAAACAGCGAATCCTTATTTATCCATTTATAAATGTATTTTAGATTGTCCCTACATTTTCTTTTTGTTGGTGTGAGGAGGATTCATTTTTGTATTTAATTATGTGAAATTGTAGAGGTTGTAGCAAGGCTAAGCACTTTGGCCTCTATGCAGGGAATAGCTGCAGGTTTGGGCACTTGGGGTGGAAGAAGCAAGCAGCTTCAGGCTGGGAGAGAAAAACATGTCAGCTGAGTGTTTCTGCTGAAATTTTTGATTGATGTGCTAACAATGGCATGCAGATCACCACTGCTAAACTTGTGTTATACTTAATATAGTTAATACTTAAAACCACCGGGCACTTCAGTGCTAACCCCATTGATGTGAGACGGTTATCTACATGTGACATTCCCAGCCAGATAATGCTGTTTGGTGGCTACTTTGGTACAGCTCATTGCAGTTACCATGGGTGCCCCACAGTAAAATTACCAGTACCTTGGGTTTTTTCTCATAAGCTGCCATCTGAACTTTTTGAGGAGCTAAATATTTCAACACTCTTGCTGCCTGGCATCATCTTCAGCCTTCAGATCAGCTTTGTGGATTTCTTCTGCACTCTCTCATTTTTCAGTATCTTGGAAAATATGGATGGATAGACTGGGAACAGTGTTCACTGCTGTATTCAGAGGTAATGCTTGCTGATCCCTCCTTTGTACAGGTAAAGAACACACTGGCTTTTTTTGGAGCAGCAGCATTGATGTCGTGTGGCTTTGCCATGGCAGCCCCAAACCCTTTCAAAGGTGCTGCTTTCCAGGACGCAGTTTGTCTTTTTCTGTGATGTGGGCAGGGCCACACTCCTTGTTCTGACACCTGGCATTTCTAATCTGGCTGTCTGAAATGTCTCCAGTGGTCCAGTTCAGTGGTCCAGTTCAGAAAGTAATTTGAATCAGTCTGAGATCTTCACAGAATCACAAAATCGGTCAGTTTGAAAAGGACCACAGTGGGTCATCTGGTCCAAACTTCCTGCTCAAGCAGGGTCATCCCAGAGCACATGGCCTAGGATTGTGTCCAGACGGTTCCTGAATACAACCACCTGTGGAGAGAGACTCCACAAACCTCTCTGGGCAATCTGTTCCAGATCTGTCGTTATTATTTATAGTATTTATATTTTTTACATTCCACTCATCTTTTGCGGTGTGCAGCTTTTATAAGCTCCGATGCGATTGCTTTCATGTTCCTCATGGAAGGCTGCTTTGGTGGAAGTGGATGGCCTCCGGTGCGGGGCTCGGGGCAGGAGCTGCCAGCCCCGAGCTGTGCCTGTGGGCTCTCAGGAGCGGAGCTCAGCCGGGCAGAGCGCACGGATGGTGGGGCGCTCCGAGAAGCACACGGTCCGCGGCCCCGGGCCCGGCTCTGCGGGGCTTTGCGGTCGGTGTTTGTTGAGCGGGACCCCGGCTCGCTGAGGAGCGGCCCGGCCGAGCGGGCACTGCCCGGCTCTCTCGCTCCGCGCTCCAGCCCAGCCCGGCCCCGCTCCGCCCCNCAGGGGGCAGGGCAGGGCGCGGAGGGGCGCGGCCCGGGGCCATTGGGGGCGGCCCGCGGCCCGTGAGTGGCCCGGGGTGGCCGGGGCCGGTCCGGTCCGGGCAGGCGCTGCCCGGGCGGGGCCCGGCCGGGATTTCCGCCTCCTCGGCCCGCGCTGTCACATTTCGGTGACTGGGGCGGTTTTCGTGCCTATAACAGTAAAGATTTGCGGGGAAAGAAAAAAAATGCTCCTTTCTGGAAAACTTGGTTTCTTGGTGGTGTTTGGATTTGGCATTAGAAGGTGAGGAAGAGCCGCTGAGGGCGGGCACACGCCCGGGCAGAGCCGGGGTGCGCGTTCGGCCGGGCGCGGGCAGAGGCGGGAATGGGGTGCGCCACACGTGCGTGTCTGTGGGCAACGACCTTGTTTTGACGGCTGGAACAGAAGGTCCTGCCCTAGAGGTCATCAGTGTTCTGCTGTGATCTCAAGCATAAAATGATAAAATGATAACTTGATTCGTTTTTAATATGTGAGTTACTAATAGGATATAGTAACAGTGTATTTTAAAACGTACTTTCTAAAGCTTTCTGATTTCTCAGTACTTGTTTGCCATAGCCTCATTATGCATATTTGTTGGATAGGGGACTGGGTCTTGACTTACTGTTTTCAGAAATAGAGTGTGATTGGAGATACCTTTCTGTGAGGGTGAGCCCCGGGGGGAAGAAGGAGGTTTAGATCCGCTTCGGTGTGATGCGGAATGTGTCCCCTGCCCGTGTTCCCGGCTCCGGAGCCCCGCGGGGCAGGGTGGCACTGGCACTGGCACTCGGCCTGCTCTGCCTCACATGATGGTGTCTGACGAAGCCAGTGCTGCTGCACCATTTGGAAAGCCAACAGCTGAGGATGTGGGAGGTTTACTTTGGGCTTCTGTGACTGCTGGGTGTAAAAACAGTTGGCAAGAGGTTCATTCACTTGATCTGGAGTATTTAAAATGTTTTACTCATCCAGCCTAATTCAGAGTTTTGCAGGATTATTCAGTACATGCAGAAGTTCTATGTTACCTCGTATTTTTGATAGATGTTGCTTAAAAATAGCCTGATCGTTACAAAATTGAAAATACCAGGGAGTAAGGGAAATAAATGTGATGCCTGAGATCCTAGAAAATTTCCTCCCACTGTTGTTTAATATACAGTGGCCAAAAATGAACCTTTCCCATTTTTTCTGATGTGCTGCTTAAGTGCTGTTTAAGTGGAAAATGGTAATATACTATTAAATAGTGCCAGTGAGCAAAGTAAACACAAATACTGTTTCTTTTTGCCAGTGCTTGGGTAGTGTATTTAGAGCTTCATTTACATGGATGCTCTAAAGTGCTGGTTGCCTTGCTTTCTCAGTGTAGCTAACCATTGGAATGTCCAAATGGTGATGAATTATATCTGCTTTAGAGCCAAAACATATTTGGTTCGTGGCCAAAGTTGCTCAGCTTCCCATAAGAGTCTGTAGGAAAAAGACATTTTGTGTGTCTGACCACAGTCCTGAAGTTGATGCCATGGCAACTTTGTGATCTGAATTATATGTTGGAAGGCAGCTGAGCAGTCTTAGTAGAGGTGTTTGTTTTTCTTTAGCTGAACTTCTTCCTCTCATCAAGATTAAACCTTTCTTTGAAGGTGAAAGATTATTTAGCAGGACTTCAGACTCTTGTGCGTGTAAGAACAGCAGCCTGATCTGTTCATTATTTGTAGTGACACCCATAAATATCTGTAAATTGTAATTTATATCCACGATTTTAAAATTAAGGTTTATCTGTAGAGATGCTGTTTTGACTAAAAAGTGGTATTTCATGCTCTGTCAGGAGCTAGATCTTCATGTTTTCCAGAAAAATAGAGAAATGTCAGCTTTAGGTTTTGTGTGTGGGAAAGTTTGAGAAAACTGGGTTAGTTCGTGTCTTTTGGTTGCTTTCAGCTCCCAAGACTTGATGTGAAGGTTGGTAAGTTTTTTTATCACAAAGCTGTGGTAATGGAAAAAATCTCAGCATATGGCCTAACAAATGTGTAAGGTCTTATTTCTTAACAATACATTTGTGTATAGGAAGCACCAGTGTTAGAAAACTGATTCCTGAATATATTGAAGGCACAGTGTAACACAAGACTGAAGAAACGCCAGGAGCAACCTCTGAAACATTACGTGATCCTCACTGCACTTGGTTCTGTGTTTAACTTTAGTTTGATAAGTGCCTCTTTTTTTTTTTTTTTTTAATAAGTTTGTTTTTGTGGAGCCTTAACCTCTCTGATCTTATCCTGAAGGGAAGTAAATAAAGGGATCAGTTGCTCATTAATGCAGAATATCTATTATGTGGTCTAATGTTAATGTGTCTGCTTGCTCTGCTGTCTCCTACTATCCTTTCCTTTTAAAATTCATTGTTTAGCATGACTGAATTAATCCTTCAGTATTCATTGTGCTTGAGAAGTTCTGTAAAGGTGTTTCAGCATGCTTAATTGACTAGATTATTTATCTAAGTATAAAACTCTAGAGTTCATGGGATGACCTCTATGCTGTATTTGGGCTCTCCACTGACATGTCGGAGTCTCCTGTGGTGTCCGTCTCCTGCTCACAAGGATGTAGGAGAGTCTGAACTGGAGCACAGGTTTTCTTTCACTCAGTTTTGTGCTTCAGTCAAACAGGGTGCTTTTGGTCTCCTTTCATAGTTAAAATGTCCTCTTGCTCCCCCTCGCCGTCTTTCAGCTTCATAAACCTTCAGAGGTTTATCCAGTGCAGTGATTTCAGATTTCTGTGCTGTGTAGGTGATACATCACTGTGTAGGCTTTTCTCATCCGTCATTGTCACTCCTGCTTCTTGAAGTATATGCATTCTAGTTCATGTTCATGGACTTACCTTAACTTTTAAAAGTCCTGTTTCTCTTGCTGTGTTTCAGGAATTCTGTTTTTGCTCCCCCTCTCACCGAGAAGAGGCCTGCTAAGCTATAGGCTTAATCTGTAAAGGTACTTTGTTACTAGAATGTTCAGCTTTGCAATATCTTAGCTTCAGTGCTTGGCCTCCTTGTGTAAAGTGTGGAGCTACTCCTGTGCCTGAGGGATGTTCATTAGAGTGTGGAAGCGAAGGGCCAGGCAACTGTGCCTGCAAGTTATTTCTCCACTGTGTGACTGGGAGGGTTGCTGGGACACGGGCTGAGCTAGTGTCACCAATTTAGTATTTTGTGTATTTTCTCCTCTCGATCTGGAATACTAATTCCTGATGAGGGTGCCAATTTGAAAATGCTGGCTTTCGGAATGCATAGCTGTGCAGACCAGCCAGCTTGGCAGAGGTGCGGTGTCTCGCTGGTGTCTTGTCCCGCGGGGCGTCAGTCTGTGGGCGTTGGCAGAGAACGGTTTGCTCTCGGCCTCACAGGCGCTGTAATATCTCACCTTGGGATTGCACCTGGGCTGCAAAAGTGATGTTCAGTGATGGCAGTGGCGAGTTCTGCCACAGCCCGTAGCAGAAATTTAAATGTTTGCAGTCAAATCAAGAGCTGCCTTTACAGTCTTGATGCTGTTGAAGTTGGTGGCAATGCTCACTGAATTATGCCTATCTGACCTTTTTCTGTAAATACTCTGTGTCAACAGGTGCAGGGGTTATGGTTTGCAGTGTTTGTGAGGTGACTTACTTGGTGAGGCACTCTTTGTGAAGCACCTCCCAGGTGCTTTTGCAGTCTAAATGGCCAAAATAATTTTGAGAATGCAGCTGATCCTGAAGTCATCTAGTTCTTCCTCATGTGCATTAGGGAATTCAGCTGTATCTAGATGTGTATGAAATTGGAAAACTACATGCAGCTTAGAGGTCTAGTGATCTTAAATATTATAACTATGTAATAAATATATACAATATATAAAATATATACAAAGTTACAGATCTGTATTTTGAATATCTGAGTAGTTTTTATCAACTGCATTTAATTCAAGGTGATGCTTTAAAGTTAGAACTTGTGAATTATTACATACAGATTTCCTCCCATGTTTTAGATTTCTGTAATACAGGGTGGTGTTAAAAGAGAAAAAAACTACACGGCCTCCAGTAGAATTGTTTGCAGTCTCATTTTGCTCTGCGGCGGAGTTTCCCCCGGTTAGTGATCCAAGTGTTAGTCAAATTTATCACCTTTTTATTTTTAAGAAAAGATGCCTAGTGGCCCAGCTCTGTCGGAATTAGCCCGTGTGGAGCGTGTGCCAGGTGAGAGTGGCGCGTATCCCGCCTGGCACGGAGGCGTCGCAGCTGGGCGGGGGCCCGGGGATGTTCTGGGGGTAACTCAGGACAAGCTGTCGGCGCACAGGACGTGGGGCACTGGTGGAGAGTGGACACGAGAGCTCATGGCTGCAGGCAGGAGCCTGGATGCTGGAGCTCCTTGTCTCTGAGTTGTTTCTTACCCTTCTACCTGTGTATGCTTCTATCTAGCTCAGACAGATCTGTAATTAAAATATTCAAGAATTATCATGTTTGTCACAAAGCCTGAAGACTTTGCAAGGAACCTTTTTGGCTTGGTGCAGGCTGTGGTGAGTCCTCCCACTCCGATGGCCCGGCGCCCTGGGCCGCGGTGGAACCTCTGCCTGCCCTGTGGAGGTCCCTGGCTGTCACATACCCCACCTGAACAGGGGGAGCTGCTGTCACCGGTGCCTCGGAGCCCTTACAGCGCAGTTTCTGAGGTGTGGAGGGTGAGAGGGTGAGGGGCAGCTGCTTGTTTGCTGCCTATTTCATATATTTGATAATTAACTGCTTTAAGACCAAAGGGTTCTGTAAAACATTTGCTGCATTACACTGAAGTTGTGTAAATGGTGTGGGTTGGTTTTTTTTGCGTTGTTTCTGTTTGTTAGTGGGATTTTTTTGGTTTATTGTTTGTAGGTTTTTGGCTTTCTGTTTTTTTAAGACTGGGTCTTTGTCTTGGTTAAATTTAGCTCCAGCAGGAGAGAAGCTGGAACTTGTTAGCAACAGGAAACGCCCTGACAGGAGGTTTTTGATGTGTGTGTTTGTGTATAAATGTGAACTCTTCAGCTCCATGATGGAGTGAGGCCTGGGGACCTTTGGGTAGGTCACAATGGTTTTGCATCTTTAAATGTTGTCTTATGTTCTGGTGGAACTTCGCTACCTTGAGTATTAAATATCTCTTAACTTGTCAAAAGCTGGTAGTTTTAAGTTAAATCCAAAGCTATCGCTCTTAAAACAGCAGAGGTGTTTAATTGCTGAAAAGACAGTTCAGATTGAACTGCTTCAGCTTTATCTGGAAAAATACTAGAATTTGTGTAGTCTAAAGATTGTGCTTTTCTCTTTTCAGTCATTTGCAATTAAACTAATCCATTTCTGTCTTAGCAGATGTCCCTTCCTTAGGATCTATATTTCTGACCATACTTTAACAATTAAGTATTTGAACGGTATCCAGGTATGAGTAAACAGAAGCACAATATGACCTTTGCTTTTTGAAATTTAAATCAGGTGGAAGTTGGTAGAGACTTTCATGTGTGGGCTGGATTTGATTCTTTTTCTGTTGTGGGGTTTTTTTTTCTTTTTCTGTGTTGTGTGGGGTTTTTTGTTGCTTGTTTTTTTTGGTTTTGCTTTTGAACAAGAATAACAAAACACAAAATATTCTTAGTGTGAGTTTTAGAGGGAGACTGGTGTCGTGTTTTACACCAGAAATGCCTTTGAGTTCAGTGGATTATTTAGTTAATATGCTTCAAGGTCTGTTTTACACTGGGCTGAATACCATTGAGGTCACAAAGGGATTTTTTTTGTGTTAGTAAGAACTGAGTTCCTGGATTTTTCTACAAAATTTGCCAGCAGTTGAAAGTTTGAAGAGGAATATTACTGCCACAAAGTGTAGGCATGGTGAAGTAAAATTTTCAGCACTTCCCAGCTACTGATACAGAACGTTTGTGTTCATGCAAGAATTGCTTTGAAAAGTTAGGAGACAATGTGACAAGACATAAGGGGAAAACTTTGCTTTACCCTCAGATAAATTATACTTGGCAAAGGTAGAATGGAGTATAGGAACGTTGTGCCTTCTAGCATCATGTACTAATCTGTTGTGCAGTTTCAGAATTCATTGGTATATTCAAAATTCTCAGAATACAGAGCTGGTGCATATGTTTTTGTTTATTTATTCTCTGTCTAAGCCATTCTTTGTGCCACTGTGGTATGTCACCAGATATTTTCTGTGAGTTTGCAATAAGTCACACAGTGATTGATGGGAGCAGCTTATAAAGTGTTTTACACTCATTTTGAGGTACTGAGCGTAGTTTGAAAATCTGAGGGAAAAAAGACCTAATTAGCATTGGGTGTTTTCCCTGACCAAAAATGCTGCACTTTGTCCTTAAAAGACGATAAGGAAAGGAGAACACAAGTGACGTTAAATCATTTTGTTCTGCTGGAGTTCAAAGCTTTGTAAAAGTGTGCACCAGAGGAATATGCTGAATGGTTTGTCAGAGAGGACTTTTTTCTCTTTTTGCTCCCCCCATGCCCATGCAGAAGGTTCCCCCAAGGCTCTTGCACCCTCCGTGCAGTGGGTGCCACCAGAACTGCCTTGGGTCACTCTGGGGATCTGGGCTTCTCGAGAAAGCTCCTTTCGTGCATCCCAGGCATCTGCCCTGCTGGCATCTGAGTAATCTCACACTGTCCCTCAATCTGGTAGAAACAAGTTTATCTTCTTCCTGTTTTCATCATCTCTGCTAGTAGGAAAAACAAGTGCTTTTCTTCTTACTGAGCCTTGCTTGAGCCTCCTTTCTTCAATTCTCAGCCTTTCCCAGGAGAAAATCTGAATTTTGTTTCTTTGCAGTTTTTCTTCTGTTGGCAGGATTTTGAGCTGAGTGAGTTCTTGTTGGTGTTGCATCTCTTCTCTTCGTGTATCAGTGAACTCGACTCGTGATGTACAGTGGGCTTGTAAGCGTCTCAGGAGCAGATTAAGGGGAGGCAGTATATACTGTCTTGGCAAACTTGTAAAGATTTACACAGACTTAAGATTTTAATGAATAATTACTTGGGTTTTTTTTGAAGTATAAAAGTTTGTATTCCTCTAGTAGTCAAATTCTGGTTGTGAGGATTTAAATTTATTTATTTATTTTGGACACTTGCCTGTGGAAGGAATGCTTTCTGGCATCTGAGTTAGAAGCTTTGATGGTGCTTGGCTGTTTAATTACTGAAAACAACAGGACAACTGTAGAATTTTAATAAATATGGGCTTGCCGGGTATTTCATATTTTTGGTAAGAACATGTAGGATCTTGTCTACACCAGGGAGTTATTGCAGGGTGGGGGGAGGGTGTAAATGTGAAGCACTTTCCCCCTTGTATAGACAAGCCTTTAAGTTTTCTTGAGTGAACTCTGGGATGTTCTGGGTATTCCATGTTCTTGTCTCTAATTTGAGCTCTGCAGTGGCTGACAAGGAATTATTCCTAAAGTGTGTGTCTAGTTCATGTGAATAATCTCCCTGGTTTGGGATCTGTGTGTGTAAAGAGTCCACACGTGCCCGGCTGGGGCTAGGGAGGCCTGAGGGGAGGTGCGTGAGCCCATTGGGGCAGGTGCTGCCTGTCGGGAATGTGCAAACAGCTGATATTAGCGCTGTAACAAGGTCTCTTGATGCGACTGCATTGTACATTAAAAGGAAAAGTGCTTCAAGGGAAAAGGAATTGGGAGAACATGGATGTTAGAGTGTTCCCTTGTAGTTTACACTACAGAAGAATGCCTGAGTCTGGTCCGTGAAATAACACGAGCAGGTAATTAAAAACGGAACGTTTACATTTCACAAGAGACAGAAAAAGGCAGCATCCCAGGATCTGAGGTGGAAAGCAGGGAGAGTAATATTTTTGTTTTGCCACATTCCGATGAGTGAGATTTCAGGAAATAGCCAAGCTAATCTAACAGTTTGTTGTGATTCAGGGGAGTGGTTTTCCTTCCTTCTGTACCTGCTGTGAGATCCTTCTTTTTTCCAATGATATCTCCTCTGTAAGCACAGAGGAGATGAATCACAGCTGGCACGATACAGCAGGACCACAGGGCTGGCCCCACTGGCCGTCTTGTAAAGGCTCCACCAGTATGACCTTGAGAAAACGGGGCTTTGCTCCTCCTAAGTGAAATGGAAATAAGATTGCTCCCCTTCCTGCAGGCTGCTGTGAGCTGGCGTATGTTCTGAGATGCTCTGAGGTTGAAGAGGCAATATACATACCCAACATACCTTCTGGAGTATGTGACTTAAATGACTGTTCTTTAGGCATCCTCAAAAATGTTAATGCTTAATTCCAAAGTTTGCTAATTTATTTTGTCCACAAAGATATATACCCTTCTTTTTGTGTGTGTGTGTGTAGTTGTGCAATTGTGCTAACGTGTCCTGGACAGTCCAGTATGTTTGAGCTTTGTGTTCTTTGTGTTCCTGCTCATTCCCACATTTTAGGGTCACTTAGCACTTGCATCTTTTATTTTTTGGGGGAGGTTGCAGGAGATACTGTCATGTTATATTAACTGTCTCATCCAAAACCGGCCCAGGGATCCATTTACACAGCTGCATTCTCTGAAGGAAATAAATTTGGTTTGTATTTTTGATAGAGATTTCCAAGATTTTCTTGAGTGACTTGCCCTGACCAGGGGGCTGGACCAGATGACCTCCAGAGGTCCTTTCCAACCTCAGCCGTTCTGTGACTCTGCCCTAATCAAAGACGTCCTAATGAGTGCGTTTCCTTTCTGTCACTCTGAGTATCTCAAGCAGTTGTTACACACATACCACTCTACCTCTAGTAACTAAAGCTAACGATAGTTATCCTAAGGAAGAAAGCATCAACATCAATTTGACATCAGACTGGTGTATTTTAAAAGCCACATTAAAACCTTCAAAAGTGTTTACTCAGTAATAAATACGTTCATCTCTGCCTGTGAGGCAGGAAGTAAGTAAGGTATCCTTTGTGTAAAGATTTTGGATGGAGCTCCCCATTTGATTTCTAGCAAAAGTGAGTGGCTGTGATTCTCAGCCATTTCAAGATCAGGTATTTTATTATTAGGGTTTATGGAAAACATACTGTCCCAGAATTTCTAAGGGTAGCTGACATGGGGGAGAGAAGATAGACCAGAACACACACCTGTATTTGGTGTCAATGTTTAAATAGAGACCTGTAGTTTTAGGAGAAAACTATTAGTAAAACAGGAGGAAAATTCCATGAAAAAGCAGAGAATAAACTCCTGAAAATACCTGATAAGAAGGATAAAGAATATAGGAGATTTGGAACTAGATATGATAAGGAACTAAAATAGAAATAAGCTTTGAGTTTTATCAGCACCATCTTATATTATCATTCAAGGAAATACAGCTGTCTATATTGTTGTGGTGTTTCTTTAAAAAAATAAAAATCTCAGGCATACTAGGTTCATTGAAAACCTGGAAAGTAGCTGTGATGATGAAAAAAGTCACCTCTTCTGTGTTCTGGACATAATACTGACCTGGTTTGGGGTTTTGTTGGGATTAGTTTGTTTTCATTTTGTTTTATAAGTCATAACTGAAGAAAGGGAAAACTCTGTAGAAAAAGGTAGGTGGCTGTGGTCTTGGCATTTTCTCTGGAGGCTCTCAGCAGAATGGGAACAAAAAGGCTAAAACACCTCTGCTGAGGTCGGATATTTTCCATACAAGAAAAAGCTGTGAAGAGTTAGGATTTTCAGGTTGTGTTGACAGCTGCTGCTCTTCTTCCCCAGTGTAGACAGACAGCTGATTCCACTTGTGATTCTCCATCTGCATGATTGCTGAATCCTTTTGGTTGGTTCAAACAGGTGCTGATGATCTTCGAAGTGAATAGTTCTGTTTTCTGAGTGTTCTCCCTCTGCTTCAGTGAAGATCAGTTTCCTCAGTGCTTCGGGTAGTAACAAGTAGCTGGGGGACAGTAATCTCTGAAATAGTGATAAAGAGTGATTTTTGCAGTGTCTGGCACCTGCCCAAGACTTTTGGACTGCAGTCAAGTGAAGTGACCAGCTTTTTCCCTGTGTTGGCAGTCCTCAGGGACACTGGCCAAAATAGTCAGCAATTTGGTAAAAGAGTAATGTAGCAGAAAACTGGGTGATTGCAGGGCAGAATAGTTACATCTGTGGCATCTGGGAAATGAAATCTAGATCCAGAGTGGTGGGAAAAAAGCTACTGCAAAAGCACGTTCTAACAGCTAACATGATAATGAGGTTTTTCTCACATTTCCTCATCTTTCACCTCTTACTGTATTTTAATAGTGCTTCAGGGCATAATTCTACTTCAGAAGTGAACAGCAAACTGGAAACCTTGCTCTTCTTTTGCAGTTTCCTGTTAAATGGCTGCATAGCTTTCACAGGGTCAGATGAGAGGGAGAAAACGGGGAGTATCTCATAGGTAATTTTAATAATAAGTAGGTGATTGAGTGAGGAGCAAGTGACATAAATGCACTACAGCTTGTCAGTTGTGTATCTGTATTGATCTTTCTGCATAAGAAGCACCTACAAAGGGTAAAGACCATAATTACTCAGAGTATTGTATAAAAATATTTCAATAATAACTATTTAACTTTAGTGGATCTGACTAAATATAGCCTATTGGGAACATATATGCCACTTTCTACTTGGTTGTAGGGACAAAGGGTCAGGGACAGACCTCTCCAGTGTATGCTTTATCATTTTCATTCATGCATTTGCATCATAATAACACAAATATATCTGACTTAAAAAAAGCGAAAAGTAAAATATCTCATCTTAAAAAAAACAAACAAACAACACTATTCTCTTCAAATGTCTGTTCATTTTTGAATTAGTAGTCTCATATCTGGGGATATGCCCTCTGTTTATTACAAAATGCTACATACTGTGTTGATGCCTGAGATGGCCACCTGAAAACAGAGACTAGACAGGACTAAGGGAATATAGGAGGTATTTATTTGAAGGGCCTTCAGAGGTACACCCTGGGCAGGCCAAAGGCTGCACCCAAGATGGACTGCAGGTCACAAGTTCTTCACACTTCTATAAGTTTGGTCCATTTGCATATCAGGATTAATTCTCCAATTACAACAATTAGCTCAGGTGCTTACGTGCCATTTGGGATTAGTTTACTTGACCTCTGCAGGAGTGATGAACTCATGTGGGTAGACCTTTGAAAATAACCCTCTCCGAAAGGTAAGGGAGTGGAACAAGAGCTGTGAATCATCTTGTTCCTGATGTTGGTGTCTTCAGTAGTAGCTTTACATGTAAAACATTCCCATGCAAGGAAGTTGCTGAGTTTTAGGGAGAGACTTGCAGGTGAGTGAAAATGTGGAGAGATTTTTCCACATTTGCTTTTTAGAGGGGATTCCTCAGGTAATGAAGTACTTAACTTGTAAAGGTTGAGAAGTGAAGTGAACTGCTGCGTATGCCCGTGCTCCCGACTCTTTCCATGACCTAAGATTTGTGTTTTGTAAAGCTGACAGTGTTTTGGAGTCGTTAATAAAGAAGCTGATCATTATAAATTCGTGATCAAGGGACTTTCTGCCCTTTCCCTTCATGCTGTGAGCAGGAAGCAGTTGTATGGAATGTCTTTTGCATCAGAAGACAAACAGTTGAACTGGTGGGAGGACAGCATCCGTTTGAAAATGCTTTTGGTGTTGTCAGCAGCTGACAGGGTCTTCAATTCAACAAGCAGAAGAGTTCTGTTGAGACATTATTAGCACTCTGGGATAACAAGTCCGCATCTAATATCCATTTTAAAATGGAAATTATAGTTTTTAAATCTTAAAAAAACCCCAACAAACAAGTGGTTTCATGGCAGAATTTAAAAATTGGAGTTAAGAAAACATAATCTGGAGTTGTTTACCAAAGTGAAGAAATTGCAATAGCTGAAAGGGTTCCTGAAGTCTGAGTCAGGGAATGATTCTACATAAGCTTAGCTGTGAGGAGAGAGAAAGCACAATGTACTTAGAAAGACAATGTGCCAGCATTACTGGAAAATATCCTACTAATACAGATATCATTAAAACAAAACAAGATCTAATATCCTGTGCCTGGTTCAAGGGATGCGGAACTATAAATGCACACTATTGCTGTTCACTTTAATCAGTGTTCCTGAGGTGTGAACAATGGGTATGAATAAATACGTCACCTGAAGTTGAAATGCTTTTGGATGTATGTCAATAAGTGTCACGGTAGGCACAAATAACTTTGGTACATCTGTTGGGTTTGGTTTTTTATTTTTTAAATAACACTGTCTGTAGTATTTCTGAGCTGTAGTATTTGGTTTGTTCCCCCAGCGTTCACCTGCACGCTCTGGAATGCGAATGATGTTATACTGGACCCAAGGTGGTGGTTTTAGCATTACTTCAGAAGACAACTTATTTTTTGTACCTTTCAGCTTGCAAGCACAGAGCACTGCTATTGCTTTGCTGTTGCAGCCTTTTGGGTTAGCTCTGTCCACGTGCATAACTCACATAGCAAAAGGTGAGTTGCTTTGGAAGTGCTTATCTTTCATTTTTGCATTTCATTTTATAGGGGAAAAGGAAGGAAGTGGACTTTATTTCCAGGTAGTAGGCACTTTTTATATCTACACTGAATGTGAGTAAGCAACCATCTTGCATGCCAGTTCTGTTCTGTGTTGGAATAGATCCTTGAAGAACTGTTTGCACAGTAGGGAAATTGGCCTCAATTCCAAGAAGAGAAAATCTAGGATGGAATTGTCCTTGATTCCTTTTGTTTGATCTCTCATTAACCCTTATCTATATTCTAAGAATAGGAATGACATATACTGTAAAGTTTCAGTTCTATATCAAGCCTGTCTGTTCTGGTTAGTATAAAATTCATAGTTGTCGTATTTGCAAAATAAGAAAGTTAAATATAATACGTGGCTTTTCAGGTCTTCTTTTTTTTTCTTCCCCCTGCCACTCTATTCTAGCTATGTATGTAAAATACCTTTCTTAGATTCTGAAATTCATTAGCATCTTCAGATCCTACCATTGCATAATGCAGGCTTTCTAAGATGGTGGATGGTTTTTGTATGGAAAAAGAAAAATTATTAATTTAAAAAGCAGTGCATAACAAATACATTGAGACTTCTGGTTTTTTTGATGTCGTAGCTTAGGAGGTTGTCTGGGGGAGGGTGTTTGTGCATCTTTAGAAAAGATGCTTAGAGTTGGTTTTCTTTCCTTTTGGAATCTGGTAATTAGGATTTCTAGATCTTGTACTAGGAGGCATATGCCACATTAAGTAAGATGCAGTGAGTTAGAATGCGCTTTCTACTGCAGTACAGTAGGCTTTTGGGATGTGTTTATTCTGGTGTGTGCCAGGATGTTTGCTTCGGAGCAGAAGGTGCCCTGAGCTAGTTGTTGACAGCTCCTGCTTGGAGTTTAGTTTGAGATGAGTTGTGCTGGGGAAAGGGAATGTAACTGAACTGACCAAAGAGAGCCACAGATTATCTTCACGCTGTTCCATCACCCTCCCTCAGTACGTCAGGTACATTTCAAGAACACTTCTCTGGGTTTGAGTGTGAGTGGGGGTTGTCTCTTGAAAGCTGTGCATCCCTGTGTGCTGTGCATTGACCTCCCGGATGGACGGACTGCAAGGGAGCAGCGTACCCTTCGTGGTGCCCCATGAAACAGGTGCAGGACGTGGTCAGTGGCACAAAGTCCAGTGGAAGGTCAGGAACCTGTGGTGTACCCCAGGGGCCCATATGAGGCCAGTCCTGCTCGGCCTCTTCCTGAATCACAGATTGGTTGAGGTTGGAAGGGTCCATGGGAAGCTGCTTTGTCCAGCCCTGCTCAAGAAAGGTTTTCTACAGCCAGTTGTCCAGGACTGTCTGGGTGGCTCTTCAGTACTTCCAAGGAGGGAGGCTCCAGAGCCTGTCCGGGCACCCCATGCCCATTGTGGTCACCCTCCCAGTGAGGAAATGTTCCTGATGTTCAGAGGGAACCTCCTGTGTTTGTCGGTGCCTGTGGCCTCTCTGTCCATTGGATTCCTATCTGCACCCGTTTTTAACACTGGCTTTTTTTAAACTCACATTTCTTCTCTCTCTGAGCTGCTGCAGCGGGTTTCTTTTAGCACTGCACCTGTTTGAGGTCCTGTAAATGTTCTTTTATTTTTACCATATTTGTCTTAAGAGCCAGTTCTCCTTGCAACAATGTCATTGTCGTCACTTGCAGTAAGGCTCCCTGTGAGGATCTGCTCTGTGAAACTAAATTCTTTCCTAATTGCCCTCTTGCATTTTTTGTTCTGATTGCACCACTAAGCTGCATCACTTCTGGAGAAAAAAAAATAATTAAAAAATGCATCTGATGGTCAGATCTCAGGGCAGAGCTTGATGAGACCCCCTCTGTGAACTTTAACAAGAGTTCAGATAGATTATTTCTTCCTGTTCATGTGGTGATACAAACTGAATTTTAATGAAGTCAATATTGTTCTGCATGACTTAAGAGGTTTTTAAAATGCCTGTAAGTAAAATTTATCATACAGAATACCAACAATATACAATACTAAGTGTTTATAGGGGAAACAATGTTTTGAAGCTAGGCAGAAGTTAGGGAATATCACATTGTTTCTGCAGCTGTAATTAGACTTCCCATTTTTCTACATATGCATTATGTTTCAACCTTGAATTACATGATTGAGTGCTGTTTTCTTCACTAAATATGTCTAATTGTCAGGGGTGTTTCATGCTCTCAGAAAATTCTTTGCTGTTGTGGATCGTGTCTGTATCTAGCTCATGCAGACAAGAGAGGAGGGGAGAGTGTTTCCTCATGTTGCATTTAGTTGTTTCTCATGGTCTTGTGTTTGAATTTTAGGAGACATTTCCTTATTTAAAAAAACCTTGAGCAGTGTTCAGGGGGCTGTCATTATCCATGTTCTTTCAGTCCAGCCTTGTGGACATTGCTGGACGTGGTGAGAACTGGCACGTAGCCTTTGCCTGTAGAACGTGGCTGGTACCCAGACACTGATGTAAACACATAGAGTATCTGTTAAAAAAAAAAAAAAAAAGCTTCACCTTCCCCAGCTGGCATTCAACATTCTAGTGTAGTATGGTGATGCTTATTTTGAATAATTTATTTATGCTTTGTAGCCAATAAATAATCATAATTTGCTTCCTTTTAGTGTATTTCATTTTTCGATTAGATGATCCAATTTTGGGGGTGTGTTTGTGAGCTTTTTCAGTTTTCTTGATGCTGAAATTGGAGAGGGCTGAGTAATGACATCCTTTGGGAAACAGCTGAAGGCGTGGCAGAACCTGTTTGCTGTGAGCAGGGGCGGCGCTGGCGGTGCCTCTCGGAGAGCGCTGGCGGCAGCCGCAGCGTGCGCTGCCGTGTGCCCGCTGCGCTGCCCGGGAGTGCCGCTGCCCGCAGGGCTGCTGGCCGTGTTCCCTGCCTGCTGGGAGCCAGCCCTCGGCCGCCTGGCTGCTGCCTGCCCAGGCTGCCAGAGACCCGCGCGCGGAGTGTGATCCAGGCTCTGGAAACCTTCCAGTCTTCTGGTTAGGGTCAGTTGTATGTGCTGCAGGTTATTCATAGGAGCTGAAGAATTCTGTTGTACTGATTTATCTTTCTCTGCCTTATTTTGTCAAATGAAGAGAACTTTCTGAGTAATCCATAGTTTTTGGATGGAAGACTTTAGCTTTTCCTGTTGATTTCATCAGGTTGGGGTTTATGGCAGTCTGTTACGTAAGACAGCATAGCCAAATTACTTTCCCCCCCGCTTCTCGTTGCATATTCTGTACTGCAAATTTTTTAAAATGAGATACCTTTCAAATTTTTCAGTAGAGAAAACAAATGAAATTACAATTCATAAATGCTCCCAGAAAGCTTTTTGAGAAAGAAGTGCTCTTCATAATTCCTTTCATTCTGTTTTCCTTGCTCTGTAACTGAAGTTACTTATGTGAAACAACTTGACTGTCTTTCAGGTTTATCAGCCCAAATATATTTTTCTTATACTTAATACCGCTCTGAAATCTGCAGCTGGTGCTCACTTGAAGTTGATTCTTAAGTGTGGCATGTGGCAGGCAGAAAGCATTGCAGGGATGGAGGAGTTTGTTCCTCTGTTCCTCTATGTGCTTTGTGCAGGGACAGAACAGGGGGTGGTACCACGTCCTGCTGCTATCCCGTTTTACAGTTGGTATTCGAGCTGGCACCAGGCTGCTCCCATTGCTCCCAGTCAGGTTGCTGAACTCCAATCAGGAGTTAGAGCTTGATTTTAATTTATTTTTGCTGGACTGTCTTACAGCAACTTACTCAGGTTTAGTCGTGTAACTGTAATTGGATGTGGAATGTGGAGAATGCTGCATTATTTTTCTGTACCAGAAGACAGCAAATTCTTAGTTGCTTAGTTCAAGTATTAAAACATTCCTTGTGCATCAGTACTTTGCTTAACCAAGTCATGTTGTAAGAAATAAAAGTTTCTCCTAATTACCTCACTGTTTTATTTGTATTGATGCTGTCTGTATTTTGTTTCCACTTGTGTGAATGGCCATTGCATTTACTTTTGTTTCTCTCCATTGTTCTCTAGGAGCAGCATTTAAAATGTTAAAGGCCGTTCTAAAAAAGAGCCGAGAGGGTGGAAAAGGGACCAAGAAAGACCCAGGTATGAGTGTTAATGCGATGTTGTGTACCCCAGCTGGGCTGTGCCCTGCAAACCCAGGACTGTCCGTTGTGCGGTGCAGCGGTGCCCGTGCCTGGGGCAGCTCTCTGCCCACCTGCCCCGGCTGCTGCCCGCGGGGCAGGAGCTGCCGCTCTCAGCCTGCCTGGCAGGCAGGTGCCGTGCCCTTACTCCTGCATCACCCCGGGCAGGACGGCTGAGAGCAGGTTTTCCTGGGTGTTGCCCTGGAAATACTGAGAGCAGGCTCTGTGTGCTGTGCCGCCAGCTCCTACACAGCCCGGGGCCGGGCCTGCCGAGCCCTCAACTACAGAAATGCGCTTTAAACTGCTTATTCGTTACGTTCTAAAAAGACTCAAAACTGGTTATGTATTATGGGCAATAGAATTTTTATTAGGTATGTCTTTTGAAAAATTATTGAATTAGTGAGAAGTTATTAAGCTGGTTATCAGGGTTCTACTGTGTTCTAGTTTTTGCTTTATTACAGAGATTTTTTTGAAGGTAAAATTAATCTTTATCAACAAATCTTACTTAAAATAAAACTTATTTTACTATTAACCATAAATGTAGTAGGCCACTACTTACCTGCATTACTTTCCAGGAAGAAGGGTAACTAAGAGCTCTCATTTCCATTTTCAAGGGCAGAGAAGGCCCAGCAATGCTTGTTGAGGAGGAGCAGCAGCTGTAGATGTGCAGGCATTGGGGGCTGGTATGAGCCTGCCTGCTCTGTGCCAGGCATGCTGAAGTCTTCGCTGCACTGGCTGCAAAGCTCTTGGACCTGAGTGAAAGTTACCTGTTTTTCAGAGTTTTATTTTTAACTTCAGGCTATTAATGTAGACTAACATTCCTGATTTTCTGATGAGCTTGATCCTAAATTATCCATGACAGTAGATTTATGCTCTTTGGCAACACAAACTTCTTATTCCCAGAGTAAAATATAAGTAAATCTGAATATTTCTTAAATGTATAAAGAACAGAGCATAATAAAGCTGCCACATCCTTGTTTATTGGAACTTTTAAAACAACACAGTCCTGTTTTCTTGGAAAGCAAGTTATAGATGTGTCTTGCATCGCAGCTTCTAATACTATACAGTTACACTGAGTCCTACAAGGGGAGGGTATTTTCACTGTTCTTTTGCAAAAAACAGTTCTGAGTTCATCTGGCAGGTAATCTGTCGTTCTTCAGGAAATTTCTGTGGTCTTGTGAAGTTTGCACTCTGCCACAGTTCCTTTCTAAGTGACTGAATGGTGGGAGCTATGCTGATTAGAAAAAGCATTGACACTAGATCAGAGATGCACAGAAATGATCACAGAGCAAGACGAAAGGCATCCTGTTAATTTTGTGTGTGCTGCTGGCTTGAAGTTACCAGCTGGGGTTGTTTAAACAGAGTGGGCCAAAGATTCCTGTGGTGAGGCTTTCACTGGTACGTTTTTCCTTAAAATACTAGGTGGAAGTTGGTTTGAGCTCAAAAAGAATGGAGCTCTGACCAGGCCTTGACTAAAATCTGAAGCTTGGAAAAGCCTTTTTCCTGTCGGTCAGAAAGCATGTTTTTTTTATTTTAGGATCGCGTGACATCTGTCTGGATTAATGTGTGCAAAAGAGGATTTTTCTCTCTGTTTTTGCAGATACGATGCTGCAGTATTTCTGTGCAGGAAGGGAAGAGTTAGAGCGTGGGAAGTTTTTTGGTTTAATTTTTGGTTTGGTGGGTTTGTTTGTTTGGGAGGTTTTGCTGTTTTTTAAGCAGAGCTCTAGAGTTTCATGTATTAATTAGATGTTATGGAAACCAAGTATTGGGAAAAATTGGTGAATAATGCCTGACTGGTGAGAGCTAGAGCAAGGAGGAGTTCAGGAGCAGCTTTTTAATAGAAAGTAAATATTTTATACGTAGGATTTCAGAGATTTTGGCTTATTTTGTATTTGAAGATGATGTGAAAAGTTTGAAAAGAGGTGTTTGCATTTTGTCCTGTTCTATGTTACATCCAGGACTTCCTGTAAAGTTATGTCCAGTTTTAGTTTTCTCTGTTGTTCCAAAGGACATTCCAATTCTTTCAGCTGTAAGACATTTCTCTGCTTTTAGAAAAGATGTGAAGCAAGGCAAAGAAGTCTTGTAGAGCCTGTTTTTGCTCGCTCGTCTCCCTGGTCTTTAAACTGAAAACAGTGAGAAATGGAAGGGGTTTTTTGATTGTAGAGTTGTCCTGCTTCATGGCCCTTTGGATATGGAATAGCAACAACAGCTTAAAATTTCCTGCTCTCTGAAGAGAGTAGAAATGCACCCCAGCAATGGGAGCTGACTAGAGAGATAAGACAGTTAACCTGGGTATGGCCATTCTCAAACTGCTGTTGGAGAGAGGAGTGCAGTAGTAAATTTAGATGCTTCTCTCAGCTCTCTGGGCACACGGACTTGATTTTTTGCTTATGAAGTTTTGAAAAAGTTTTCAGGTTTTTCAGAGCTTCTGAATGTGGGAGGAAGGAGACAGCGCATCTCAGTAGGGCCACCCCAAACACAACTGGGAAGACTGCCGTGGTCTTTTCTCAGTATAGTCATGGTTTAGGAGCGATGCTGAGGAGTAGAAGGTAGTAAAATCTATGTGGGTCATAGTGGGCAGCCCAGCCGGCACAGGAGGGACACCAGGGTGATGAGTTACAGCTGTTCCATGACCACATGTGACCATTTGGAGTCAAATTGGAAGGGGTTTAGGCTAAACTGCAACAGCTTATTCTTAAACTGAAGTAACCCCAATTGTCCCATGGGTTGCATGAAAGGAACTCCTGGAAGTCTGTAATTCAGATCCGAGTGGGATGATTCCTGTTCGACTGAATAGAACTTCCTGTTTGTGTGTTAACTCTATTTTATGGGTTTTGCAGCTGGGTAGGCTTGTGGAACTAGTGCAAGTAGGAATGGTGATGCTTTTTTCTGGATTGAAGACAGGCACAGCTGTAATATTAAAAAGTGTAAAAGGGTTAAAGGACAAAAAGAAATTAGGACTTTTCTCAACAGTAGCTTGTGTGGATTTTAATGTTAGAATTTCTCATTTGCCCTGACATAAGGGCTTAAGAGCTGAAGCTGTGCATAACGTTTTTGAAATAGCTGCTGGGAATGTTGATTGCAGTTTTTAATAGATTTTTAAATTCAGGGTTATCTTGAAAAAGAGGGTTGCAAGAATTAATATTGATGCTTTGAGAGAGAGACTGAAGTGCTCTGCCGAAGGGTTGTAGAACATCTTTGTAGAAATAACTTTGGCCTTGATCAAGTGGAAGGCTGTCACGTGGGAATGTCACTTTTGGGAAAATGATGCCTCAGGAAGCACCAAAAGCAGTAATTAGAGGTACATAGTTGGGCTCAGACCCTGCAGTTGCTTCAGCAGAAATCTTCTACAGTCGTTTTGTTAAAAAGGGGTTTATTTAGATGTGGCTGAGAGGCATTGATAGCTAGGTAGGTGGCTGTTAAAGAATTAGGTAAAATCAAATGAAGCAAAATCAGTGTTTCAACATGCACATATGTAATTATCAGTTTGTGCAAACATACATGAACACAGGTGAAAAAAGCTGTGTTGGCAGCAAGTTATGTGTAGAACAGCTTTTGAAAGCAAAACTTATGGAACTTATTTCTAAATGTGGATTTGAAGACAAGGTGGTTGATATCCTACTTAGGTAAACAGATGTGCCAAACAAAATTTCAAACAACCCAGTTTTTTTACCCGGACGTACAACTTTTTCTGCATCCAGATTTTTTCTGGTTTTCTGCAGCATGAAGCAACCTGTCTTTACAGCCCTTCAGATGTAGTTATTTCCGTACAACAGAGATAACTATCTGTGAGTTGATTTCTCTTTTGTCTTCTCCTTCCTTGCATTAGTGATGTACATACTTGGTAAAGGACAGAACCTGAGGGGGAAAAACCCACAGTCTGCACCTGTAACCTTAAAGTAACAGAAAACTATCTGGGGAATGTTTGAAACCAAGCAGGAAGAGGGTAAACAGGAAGATTATTTTTTGTGTCCCGGAAAGTAATCGGTGGGTTTATGTGTCTCACATACATTGAGCTGGAAACGTACAGCAGTTACTCACACAGTTTCCCCTTGTTTCTCAAGGTTTTTAGTCAGTCTCAGAAACAAAGTAAAAAGTGGTACTTTCTCCTCTTTGTCAGTTTATTGTCGTCAAATAAATATTATCTCTTTAAACTCTTCTGAAGTTTCCAAGTCCTCTAGAGATTTCCTGGGAGGTGTCTCTCCAGTGGGATGTGGCAGAGCTGTCTCGCCTTGTGGCCTCTGCTGAGGGCACGTGTTCTCTTTCCTTGCTCTTTGCCTTTTGCTTTGCTTTGTTAATGGATTTTATTTTCTAGGTTTAAGGTAACCTCAGCTCTTTGTCTTTTTCTGCCCTGTGTTTCTTTCTACCTACCAGAGAATTGTGTCTTTCTGCTCTCCTGTGTTTTCATAGTTGAGGTTTACTTGTTGTCCAGTTTATTTCCTTGAGGTTTTTAATTTGACCTCTGTAACCACAAGGAGATTTTCTGCCTCTGGCCTCAGCTGAAAGGAGCTGGCTGTTTCTATTTTAATACAGCACAGAAATTTTGTGTGTTAGTGACACAGTTCAAGCAATCAGAGCCAGAAGACCATTGTTCAAATTCAAGTTCTGCCAGGTTACCTGTAAGTCCTGTCTGTGCCTGTGATGAGGTGACAGTATAAAGAATATACATAATCAGCTTCAGAATATAAACAAAAAACACTTCTTCATCATGATTGGTTTAGGAATTCTACAGAGCTACTCATTCTTAAATGCTTAAAAATGCTTCAGAGATAAATTTGTATCAGTAATTCCTGTTGGATTTCTGTACTGCCAGCTGCTTTCCAGTATATAATTACATTTGTTTTCTTTAACTGTCCCACAGTCAGCAACTTGCCTGCATTTGAGAATCTGCTTTTTTTTTTTTTTTTTTTAACTTACTAAGCAAAAGCTCATTTGGTATAAAGTACATGTAATATTTTTTAATTTAAAAAGAAAAGAAAATCCTGTATATTGAGTTTCTATGGAACATACTCGGTTATTTCAGATGGCTTTCTAGTAGCATGAGCATTGTCGTTCTGTTGACCCAATATCAGGCCTGAAGGAACACGAATAATGGCAGTATTGTGCTTAGTTTGCAGTGTTCTTCCTGCACTAAATCCCATCAGAAGTTGAACATCAGATGTAGTACATGGTATGCATGAAAACTTCATTGATGTCAGTAGAAATTCAGTGTGGTAAGTAGTTGGGACTTCTAGGTTTTCCAGCTTCAAGGCTTGTTAGACATTAATAGTAGTGCTCAAATAACAAGGGACAGATTATTATGTCAACAAAAAGATAATGTTTAGAACGTAGCAATGTAGTGCTTTAAAGGCAGAGAATCTGGAGAATCAGGATGGGTGGTTTTGATTTCTGAAATAAAAGTTACTTAAGTGCTTATGGATTCATATGCATCAGACTTCTGGTGATTGACTGCATATTTAGATTTTTTAAATTTGGTCTGCAAAAAGGGTCCGTATTAATAAATCTCTCTTGTGTCTTGTTTGATTCAGATCTGGTAGATCAGACTTAAATTTTTACAATACTCTTTGAGACCTAGTTTGCATTTGCAGTAGTTTCTTTCTTCTTGTATTCAGGTATCTTCGTGTAAGTATCTTTGACTTAAATATGAGTGTACAGACTTTGGAATGTTTGTATAGAATGGATGCTTTATTTCTGCATTATATTCCATTGTAGACTGGCATATCCTTAGTTACTTTTGTTTGTCTGCCGTGCCCTTTAAGAATATTGTATACTGAACAAGTTGGATGAAATCTGTGAATTTGGAATTTCCTATCTTGTATTCACATCAGATACAATTAAGAAATTGAGATTATACTTAGTATTCTTTTTCATAAGTAAAATGTCTTTCAAAGGCACGAGCTGTGATTGCTTATATGAGGTTCCACCATCCCTGTTTTACTTTCTCCCTTTCCTTTCAGCCAAGGCCCCTGTTAAAAGCCTCATGTGCAGCACTGGGGCAGCACTTGGAATGATAAACAGAAATGTGCTGAATTTCACTGTCACTGGGTTTTGAGGGTTTTGGTTTTTTGGGGTTTTTTTTTTTTGGTTTGGGGTTTTTTAGAATTTATTTATTGTTTTCATTGCTACTGGCAACTAAGTTGCTACTCTCAAAGAAAAGTGAAGTTGCTATGCAGAAAAGCCTAACCTTTTCTTAAGACCCAGACCCAGTATTTAATCCTTATTTTAAAACTGAGTGTTTTAAGAATTACTTACCTGTAGCAGTAAAGGTTTGATTCTCAGCTGACTGCGGTCAGCTAAATGCAGGTTTGAACCCCCCTGTCTTGCGTTACATCTCACTCAGCATTTCTGGCTAATACACTCTGAACCCAGCTGAGACCATCAAGGCTTCAGGTACCACTCTGGAAAATTGAAAGGCCATTAAATAAAATAAGTTTTAAAATCCAAACGTGCAAATTCAGTTGGCTTTTTCTGTCCAAATTAGGCTTTGAATTTTAAGAGCAAAGGCCATTTGTGTTGCATAAAGTACACATCCACTATCTGGAACATTGAACTTGGAATGAAATACTTTTAAGTTTCAGTTTGACTTTTTGTTGTTACTCTAAAAATATCTTGCAACAGAAGAAGCATTGTTTCATGCTTAAAATATGGAGCTGGTTTTGATTATCCTGTGTTGCTTTGCCCACTTTTGGCTGCTCTTGTCAGTTATTTAAGAGCTTAAGCTTTTTTGCTGAGCACTGAGTGTTTAATGTGGTGAATGTCTTTTCAGAAGCTAATGCCAGTGATGTATCCCATATAAACACCCCCCCTCAAAAAAAGATCCTGCCCTTGAAACACATATGCAAATTACTTCAGTGGTCTGAATAACCTCTGTTTTTCACTGTTTTCTTTAAAAATTGATTGGTTTTTTTAAGAGCTACAGGAGAACATTAATATTTTGTGTACTGCTCAAGTAATCCAGGGTGCAGAAATAAATGCCAGAAAGTGAGCAAATAATGTCAAGTACGAGCAGAGTTGGCAAAGGTTGGCCATTTAAACCATTTATTCTAAATGTGCCTGGGTTGTTTCTCACTCAGTGCACTTCACTGCTTCCTTTACTCAGGCAGTAATGTGTTTTCTTCCCATTCCATGCTAGTTTCTCTCTTTTTCTGGTCTTTCCAGAGTCTCAGGAGCAAAAGAATTAAATGTTGCTCTTCCCTCATGTGTGTATTTTCCATGCCAGCAGCCTGTGTCCTGTCCCAGAAGGCTGGCTATGGATGGCTCCACTTGGCAGGAATGGTTCTGCAGCTGCTGGTCAGTGTTGGTAGTGGTGTGGCTGGATTGCCTTGTCCTAGCTGGACAGACTGGGACACTGGGCTCCCCAGGCCCTCCTGGATTGCCCTCTCCCGAAGCTGGGCTGGCTGTGTGTGTACAAGCACACGCACACATGTAAGCTTTTCAATTTTGAAAGACGCAGAACCTTTAAAGGGCAATGGTCAGTGTTTTACAGTAAAAATGAAGCACCTTATATTCAGTCACTGAGCCATGTTACAGAGTTCTGTGTACACTTGCCTGTCAGTTCTATTGAAAGAATATCAAACCCACTGGGTTCAGTAATTCTTAAACAGTTTCTTACTACTTAGACATAGAGAAGGTGCCTTGTTCTGGACGGGGCTTTCCAGTTTGGATGGCTTTCCTTGTTCTTAAAACTGGGGTTTTTTTCCCACTAGTTTCCTTCTGAACTTGTCTGTAAGGTCACATCTTTCCTTAATATTTGTTAGGGTGAAATACATCCTGTGAAGCAGAATGGAGTTTGTTAAGACTGTCAGTAGTAATGTGTGAGCACATTGGAGTGCTGGATGTGGTAGTGCCCTTCACACCATGGGGCTCACAGGGAGCCTTGGTCAGCAACAGCATCCTGCAGTGCCAGCCCTTTTTTTTTGTTTTTAAAACATCTTAAGCAGAGCTGCAGAATTGAAGATTTCTCCTGTTGTGACACAATTTTATACCAGATATTTTTCTTGAGTGGGTTGAGAGTCTTGTTTCACTTTAGTAGAAAGGTTAAGGGAAAGACAAAACAGGCTATCCCAGAAGGGCCTGTTGAGGGAATCCATGGAACAGAGTTTGCTCTGTGGCTGCTCTCAGGATCAAGGAGGCTGCATGTTCGTTACTTTAGCTCTCACTGTTGTTAAGGTTGTGGTCCTGTTCCTTCATGTTAAAATGATCTGAATTCCCACATCTGCACCAAACTCAGTTTACACGTATTTTGGTAACGTAGTTGGCGTTCTTCTGGTTTCTAAGCAACTTAAACTGAATGAAGAACTAGATGCATTTTATTATGTTTAATACTGATATAGACACTGTGAAGGTTTCCATTTTTGTTATCCTCCCTGTTCAATAGGATTAGTTTAATCTTAATGTTCAAGTCCACTTTTAGAATATTAAGCTCTACAAAATCATTACTGCAGTCAGCCATCCTTGTATCTTTTTGTATCTAAAGGAAAAAAAGTAGTTTGTTAATCAGATTATGTCATTCAGTTGCATCCTTAGGTGCAGCTGAAGTGGGATTTGATTTTCATTCTCCAAGCTTTGTGTGGTTTTTAAAGCTTTTAAGTTGTTTCTGTGGTTACTTTGACCACTGAGTAAGAACTCCAGTGTTGGTTGATGCTTATGAAAGGTTTTTGTCCAGAGGCTGCTTGGCAGTGGAAAATGTACAGCTTGGAGGTTTTAAAAAAATGAAAGTGAGGTTTCACAGGACCTTCCCTTATGTGTTTGTTTGACACTAACAAACTTGTGAGAGGTCATCTTCCTTCCACTCCACAGATGATGTAGCCAGTTTTATACTCTGGTAGACACCAGGCAATATCATGTAATTTTCAAGTATTGTTCTGGTAGCTAAAATATTTTAAATTACTAACCTTTAAGTTAGTAACAGGTAATTTTGGGGTTTTGTGTTTATCATTGTGTGGCATCTGCTAGTACCTCGGCATTGTAACAAATTGTATTTTGACAGGTATTTCTTAGGCATTTTTCTAGTATTGTTTCCCTAATGTTAAATTGCGGTGTGGGAAGCGTAATCTATTACCGGGTGGATCCCACAAGCTTGGTAATTTTGGGTCTGTCTTGTCATGTGTAGATCCAGGTATGTTGCGGGAATTTTCTGTTATTTGGATGAAGTGTGAAGATTCATCATCAGTCCAATTTACACAAAATAGAACGTGCAGGATTAGGATAAATAAAATCTACAGGATAGATTTAGAGACTTAGGAAAGGATGATCTAAGCATGTAAAAAGCTTGCCACCCCTCATTTTCCCCCGTGTCACCGGACTGGGGACAGCCATGGATGCCGTTCCTCGCTCCCCCGTGTCACCGNATGTCACCGGACTGGGGACAGCCATGGATGCGGTTCCTCGCTCCCCCGTGTCACCGGACTGGGGACAGCCGTAGATGCGGTTCCCCGCGCTGTGGCCGCGGCCCCGCGGGGCCCACGCTCTCGCGGGTCCCTGGGAGGTGCCGCTGCCGGGGACCCCTCGCTCCGGGAGGCGCCGCCGTGGGAGCCCCGGGCGCGGCGCCGGCCCTGCTGCTCTGCCCCTGCGGAGCAAAGGGGAGCCCCGGCCCGCCTCGGTGAGGGACGGGGCTGCACCAGCCTTCCACCGGAGCTGCTCTTGGGCCGAGACGGGAGCTCTGGTGGAGGAGCCGTTTGTGCCTGCGGCTGGGGCAGCGTTCCAGGGACTGTGGTGTACATGCTCCGCTGGTTCCCTGCTATTCCTGGTGTGCATGGTTTCTGAGCTCCCGAGCATGGGGTTGGTCCGTTACCTTGAATTAACAGCTTTTCAGAAAGGGCCTGGAGAAGCAGGGTTCCGTTCCTCCTTTTTTGGAGTGATATTTGTCCAATAGGTGTCTGCTGCTCTCTAGTATCATAACCGTTGTACATTTATAACAGGAGTTTTCCTGCTTCAGCAGAGCACAGTACTGTTCAGACACATTCATCATCACTGCGGATACAGCACCCTTAGGCTGAAGCCAGTACGGTTGGGTTTTCTCAAGGTGTGGGTTTTGCTCCAAAGAGCTGTTCTGTCTGGACACCATGGAGATATGAGTGGTAATGTGCAAAGGCTTACTGTAAAATTAGGAAATGAAGTGATTGAAAAGAGAAATTTCTGCGGTACACATTTTAAATTTTTGTCTTTTAAGTCATACTGCTCTCAGAATCTGAGTCATGGAAGCCTGCTCTCTACAGCATCAGGAAAAAGGAAAACCAGAGTAGTGCTGGAACAAAAATTGCTAAGATGCAGTAGTGTCTCTACATATTGACTGTATAATATCTTTGCAGTTACTGTCATGATCAAATACTCTAAACTTACTGATTAGAGCTATTTAGCTCCATCCAGCTCTCTTCCATGTTTTAATGTTTCATATACAACAGCAAAGGATAAATTATTCAAAATTCTAAAGTCTACTAAGAAGGCAATGAATTACACAGATTGTGCCGTCATAAAAGGCAAAATAGAAATGAAGGAATTGCAGGTGGATGAGTCAACCCTCTTGTACCCCCCACCCCTCAGCAGTCCTCCTGGAATACTTACAAATTACAAACTACAGCCTGGATATGTATCTAGTAAAAAGCTGTTAACAAGAATTCCAGTATTTTCTAGTTATATTTAGCTGCATTACCATTCTACTGTGTTTTTCAACACCTTTTGAAGCAAACTCACATATTCTGTATTGAAAAATAAAGAATAATGTCTCCAGTGTTAAATCTGTGTTTAAATCAGCTGTTGTTAAAGTTTAATTTTCAGAAGAACAGAGAAAGAAAATCCTTAGTCTCTTTATTCCCACTGAAAGTAGAAAAACAAATCTTAGACTGCCCATCTCTGAGTGTACCTATTAGTAATCCACCTTTTCATTGCATGTAAGGGGTAACCCAACCCTCCTTTAACTCGTTCAGTAAGCAGGTGGTCCTGACTTCCAGGCTATTACAGTGATCCTAAAACACCTTTTTAGCTCAAAAATTACTTTTATCTTCATAGGAAACTTGATGTTAACCCTAAGAATGAAATCTGAAAAGTACTGACTCTGTTGAAAGTGAGGTTTTTCTTCCCTCTTTTTGTCTTTATTACATTAAATTAAACTGTTGCTTACTTGTATATTTACATTTTCCCAGTGGTTATCTGGATTCTGCAGTGGAGGGGGCACAGTAGGGCGAGTCATGCTCAATTGTTGCTGTCAAATGTTTTCCTGTGTTACATACTTACATTTCAATGCAACTCTAGGCTGTTTATTTTGGCACATCACCTAACGGATGACAAAATTTTATTTTTAGCAGGTGACTGCTGCCCAGAGAATGCCTCGCAGGTTACAGCAACATCTGGCCACAATGCAGATTTCCCCACTGGTGACCAGCCAGGCTCCCAGGACACTTACAGAACTAACTTGGCCAAAGGAGTCTCAATGTCACTGCCGTCCTCGCCTCTGCTGCCACGCCAGTCCTATCTGATGCAGGCAAGAGCAAACAAGAAGTCTCCAGGTAAGATGAAACAATGAGCAACTAAAATTTTCATAACGTGTTAACTCAGTTATTGATAAGTGTTGCATAAAACAACATACTAAAACCATACTAAACTTTTGCAACAAGAACAAGAGCAGTGCATGTTTCCAGGTTAAAAGGTAATTGGTTATTAAATAGAATGTATTATTTCATGTGGCAAAAATTTATTCTAATTGGCATTGCAAATACTTAAACTGAAGTGTCTGGATATGTTAACAACTGGTTATTTATGGTTAGCGTAATGGGTGGAGGACTGCTGCAGAAACCTTTGTTTGTGACTGTAGGAGTGAGTGTTGTTTGTGGCTTTTGCAGTTCATTTATTTTACTTGTATCTCCATACACAAATGTATTAATAGATAAATTGCTGTGGAAGTGACAAGAAAGTTGTTAGTTTTCAGCGGCTGTGTCCGCAGTGGTGCCTGCTCACTAGTGTGAGCCAGGCTAAATATGGGGCTCCGCGGGGCTCCTTTCATCAGCATTCTGTGCATAGAAATCATTCCAGCCCACCGGCATCGCTTGGGTTCACTCGGGTCAGAGCGGCAGAGACAAGTGAAACTCTTCATATTCCTGTTGCCTGTGGAATCACTCAACAGGTTTGAGGTTATAGGGTCTGGGAAGAGAGTGTCAAAAGCTGGGCTTTGTCAGCACAGAAAATGCTGAACAGTTGATAAGTTGTGACTAAAAAACCATATTCATGATGACTGCAAAGTCATTCCACTGTGATCCACAGCCAAGGGAAAAGATTTCCTAGGATTCTACAGTGCTGGGAGTGCATTGGCACTTACATATCATTATTTTGTACAAAGACCTAACCAGGTGATAGGAGGTTGACGGAAACATTGTGCTATTCCTTTGACTTTCACCAAACTCTAGCTAATGGAAGATGATTTAATATAAATTAGCTGTCTAGTATCTGGGACAAGGGTAGTAACAAGATTATACTAATGTCCTGATTTCAAAGCTCTCTGTTTCAGTAGCATGACAGCAAGGTACAGATCTTTCAGGATATGGTGGGTGAAAGAAGAAAGGATTGCACAGGAAGCTGAAATAGTGTTCTGAAGTTGGGTTGTCATGATGGAGTTGTCTAACAATGGTAGAACAAAATTCTAATTTCAGTCCTCTCAGTTTAGAGGTGAAGACAAAGCAACCACTTAGAGATGTGGTTCTTGGTGTCGATTAATATCGTTAATATTTTTTTAAGTCTTTGAAACTGTGTGATAGGGCAGAAGAAAAGATTTGTCCCTTGACATATGGTTATTGATTCTGCCTTTGTTCTGTTGATATGACCCTGGCATGTTAATGGTCAGATATATATCAGGTGATATCCTTGCATAATTTATTTCCCTGAAATAAAATTCTATTTAGTAGCTATTAGACTGAAACAATACACTGTATGTATTCTCAATGGTAATGATTAAAGAGTATGCTCACTATGAGCTACTCGGATTTTAGTGAAGAGTTCTTCATAATTTTTTTATTGAGTCTGAGTTGTTCTAGTAAAAATTTTTGGTTAGTAAATTAAAAATGGATTTTTCTGATATTGTGTTTCACGGTTATAAATTAAAAACTAAAAGTTGTAGTTAATTAATACTTACTTTCATTAATGTTCATGAAAACATCTGTATTTGAGAGCTTCATTCTCAGTACATTCCTACTTTTCTAGGAAATTTGTCTGCTCTGGCTGATGTTTATCTGCTCCTGCATCTCTGTTTGCTGATCTTATGTTTGTATAAGATACGTTATATATGTTTGTTGATCCACGGATAAAAATTGTTTTTCATGGTTAAATAATGCATGGAAGAATATTCTGCAGTAAGAAATGCACTGTATAGTATTTTATATTTTTGGGTAGCTGGTATCGACATTCAGACTCTTTCACAGAATTAACCTCAAGTTTCACAGAATTAACCTCACCAACTCAGGTTGGTGATGTCTAGAGCAGAAATATCTTAAATGTAAGTTAATTTAGTTACAAGTTGCTCTTACTGCTCTTCCTTTCATTGTCCTTCCTTTCTGCATTTTTCCAAGTGTGTGTTGATCTGTAGCTTCAGAGGTGTAATTTTGCATTTGTTTTTTTGTTCTGATGGCACTTCTGCTTGGCTTTGCTCCTGCCTCAGCCACAAGTATTGCTGTCCCTTGTCATTTCTTTAAAATGTGTTAGTATTTTACTTGGGACTGGAGTAAACTTACTCCTTCTATTAATGCTTCATCCACTTGCCATCTGGTTATCCATCACATCAAACTGTGGAAAACCAGCAGTCCACCAAAAGTGATCTATCTAATGATGAAAGGATGTTTTAGACCTAATTTTCTTACCTTTTTAGAAAGTTGCACACTCATAGATGGGGCTTAAAAGAATCTTAGACTGTGTCTTGTTAAGCAAAAGGTATTGCAAACATTTTGAACAACTTAGTAAATTCTGGTAATTTACCATTTAGCAGTAGGACCATATGAAAAACAGCAACAACAGCAATAGACGAGTTGTAAGGCCAGTTTGTAAATTTACATTCAAGCACTATGTAAGTCCAAACAGAAGCTGTTCAATTTATAATTTAAAATAATGGAAAAGTACTCTTCCCCCCTTCCTGTCAGACACTTCTTACTCATATGATCATTTGCTAATTTTGAAGGTTGTTTTACATTCTGAGTTGCTTCAGGGTTTTTTTAGTTTCTCTTCTTTAATTAAAATTTCAGTGATGGGAAAAGAATGTTATGCTTGGAATGCTTTCTTCAGTGAGTGTTGTATACTTGTGTAGTTTTCCACTCCAGATGACTCAGAGGAGGATGCTTTTGTGGGTATGGATTAGCTGCAGAAGTACTGTGGGGAGAGTAGTGTTTTCATTCTGTCCCTTTGGATTAAGAGGATTTTGTTCAATCATAGGCATATTTGTTGTATAATGTAATTATCAGTTCTCAGGTGGCTCATGAGAAAAGCACTCGGGTACCTTGAGGTTTAGCAAGTTCGAGGGGTCTGTTGGGAGCGCACAGATTGATTGGGAAGTGGCTGGTCCAGGGACCTCTGGACCAGGGCAGCGCTCTGCGTTTGGTGTCTCTTGAAACTGCTGCCCTGAGCTCTGGTATCCCGCCCGGATCCCCCGCTCTGGTGTCCCACCTGGATCCCCCCCGCTCTGGTGTCCCGCCCGGATCCCCCCCGCTCTGGTGTCCCGCCCGGATCCCCCGCTCTGGTGTCCCACCTGGATCC
>VWZW01006975.1:108202-158342 GCA_013397115.1 Edolisoma coerulescens | reverse complement strand
GGTGTCCCACCCGGATCCCCCGCTCTGGTGTCCCACCCGGATCCCCTGCTCTGGTGTCCCACCCGGATCCCCCCCCGCTCTCCCTGCTGGCCCCGGCTCGGCTCCAGGCTGAAGCCTGAGCTGCTCAGTCCCTCCATGCTGGGAGCACAGCCTGTCCCCACTGGTACGAGTGAGGGTCCCTGGCCCGGCATGTGGGCTCACCAGGGCTGCAGCGTGAGGGCAGGGGCGTGCACAGCCCATGGGGACACTGCAGCGTGAGGGCAGGGGTGTGCACAGCCCATGGGGTCTGAGAGCTGCGCAGTCCGTGGGTCAGGGACAGACAGACAGACAGACATACGCTGTGCTTTATCTATTTGTATCGAAGGTGGGAGCTTTGCTCTGTGAGGAGGGCTCGGCATTTACGAATGTTCCTGGCCGCAGTTCAGTCCTCAACTCTAGCTATGAAAAAAGCAAGGAGAGAAATTACATCTTAAATCACTAAGGAGCCTGAAATCATTGGCATGCTAAGCCTGTCAGTTCATTTGGAATCAGAAACTTCCTTAACAAAATAGTTCATTGAGGAAAAGGTGGATAAAAGAGCAGAAACAAACAGCAAAGAAGAAGTTGTCAGCAGGACAATCCTGGGCAGGGGAGTGGTACATGAAAAACTGTCACAGTAAGTTGAGTTTCTTCTACTACAAAGCTAGAATGAACATTTTTTGGATAGGTAATCTTACAGGTGTGCAGCTAAACCAGTATTTGTTGTCTTAAAGGGGTAATAATTGATTGTAGTCTGATTTAGGAGGCTCAACTAAAAGAATGAAAATACTGATTTATAAAGGATGGTCCCAGAAAATGGATTGTAGAGTTTAAGATATGAGTGAAAGATGCTGCTGCTGCACTTGAAAAAAATGTTTGCTGCCTTACATTAATGATACAATAAATGCTTGAGTAGAGAATGGTTTCCTTTGAAATCAGTGAATTTCCATCAGTGAATGCCAGAGGTGACTGCTGGGAGAGTTTTGCATAAATGTACAACAGAACTTTAGTAAGTTTTGATATTAAACTTCAATTAAAACTTCTAATTAATAAGCAAATTAATCCTCATACCTGATTCTTGAGACTAGACTAGGTCAGAGAACTGGTTTCATCTCAGGCTGCAGTTCTGTGCCCTACCCTCGGGAGCCCGGGGGGCTGTTCCCCCTGCGTGCACTAAGCTGTCCAAGCTCCGGGGTCACTGCAGCTCCAGATCCACTTAGTGCTGATGGGAGGGAAAGGATGGAGGTGCACAAGTTACAACAATCTTCTGAGAAATCAGCTCTTCCGCAGTCAAAAAAGCATTAAGAATTACTAGCAAAGCAATAGATGACTTTAAAAATGTGTTGTTATGGAATTGTATAAATATGTAGTTTGTCCTCGTTGGGAGGAGACTGGTGTAACTCTGGTGATACCAGCTTTAAAAATCTGGAATAGATTTAAGGCAGAGCTAGAACAGGCTGCAGGACTGTCGGTGTGGAACGGCACTGAAGGAGAAGTCATGGTCATAGACTGGACTGGTATTTGTCTGCCTGGAAGAAAGGCAATTGTAGTGAAAAGGAGACAGTGCAGTTACTATGTCCAGCAGTGTTGTGTTCACCTGCAGATGTTGCAGGTTGTGAAAGAAAGGCTGGGAGTAGTTCCTGGAAGAAAAATCCCTCTAGAACTCTTAAAGAGCAAGTGACCGCTCCTGCCTCCGGAAACGGTAAGGCACTCAGCAGCAGTCACGAGAGCATGGCCCGAGTGTGTTTTCCCTTACTTAGGTTCCTCTGCAATTTGCTGCCGATAAAGCCCTGTCCTGGATGAACCTTCCATCAGACCTGGTTCAGCCATCTTACGCTTGTGGAAAAGAGCTGCTGTTCTGCAGATGCAGTTCACATTTAAATGGGTCCTTTTCATCCAATTAATTCATGTGTCCTGTTTTAGATTAGTGCATGAAAATAAACTTACCATGAATTCTCCTGCCTGTTGCAGTGTTGTATATCAGGTTTGCAAGTACTGTAAATCACTTCCACAGCAGTTTGTGAGGAACAAAATTCAGTAAAGGGTCTCCTCCACAGCTTAAATCATGAGTGTTAAAAATACATCCTGAAGGTATTTCCATGCTGATCTAATTTTACGACTGCTACACATTTTTTTTTGTTCTTTTAGAATGAGTGCTTTTTGTTGTCCAACTTTGATATGTTTGATTATACTTCTGCTTACAAATGACAGGTGTGGACTGTTGTCTCCTTAAAGAATGTGATTTTGTTTCAAAGGAATATATTTTTAGCTGCTTTCACCTGGGCCAATGCCCCTTATTTTTGTTAGACAGTAGCATTGGAAGAGCCCCCTCTGGTGTTGGTGCCGAGCTGTTGGTGTAAAAAGTGAAATCAACTCAAGAATCTCTACTAGAGATGCAAATATGTGTTCATGTAGGACTGACACTTCCTGCCCAGTATTTCTTAGCTAAGAAATTAGGTTGTCACCATGTTCCCATATTGCACTTCTAGGTGGAAATCTGAAAGAGCAGATGGGTCCACCCCGATCGTTCTGGGCAAATGATGCATGTTGCCCTGTGATGGGGTGGCCAGGCCTTCCCAGCTCTGTGACAGTGTGACCCTGGGAGCCTGAGGCTGCAGAGGAGAGATGCAACTTGTCTTTAAAAGCAGTCATGAGTCTTAAAGTGCTCAGGAAAATGAGCAAGGAGTCAATGTAGTTTTCAGAGACTTAATGTACCATCTGAGGCTGCTGCCAAAAGGAAAGATGGGATGCTTAATGTGGCTGAAGTGCCACAGCCTACATATAGGGTGGGGTTTTAATAAACAAAGTGTGAGAGAGCTTTTGTGTGCCCTTGAATTCTGAGCCAAGGAGAAGGAAGCTTTTTGAAGACCCTAACTGAAGAAGGGGAAAGCCCCTTTATCAAGGGCGATGTGGGACAGTTGGCATCAGGCCCACAGTCCCTCTGCAGTGCTCCCTGAAGGGGTTTTGCTCTGTTAGCGTGGGAAGTGCAGAGCAGGAGGAGGAACAGTTGAGAGCCTGAGGTGTAGTCCTGAGTTACACATCAGCACTGAGAAGAGGAGGGAGACCACCTACTGGGGTAACATGCAGCTTACACACCACGTACATTGGGTTTGTTTTCTAGCAGACTTTGTGTTCTGAGTAGCCTGGAGCATGTGTTTCTCACAAGAGTGGAAGTGCAGCAGCCTGCTGATCTTTGTGATAGCAGCTGTGTGTGTAAGAAGTAATTTCTCTGCTTTTTTTACATCATAGAGAATAGATACAGGACACAGGAAACTTGTGGTCCATCTGGAAAGAGCTAGAGCTCAGCTCGTTCCCATTGCAGGTCCGGTCAGGAAGCCCAAGTATGTGGAGAGCCCCAGAGTGCCAGGTGAGGCAGCCCTGCCGCTGCGGAAGGGGTCGGAGCCAGGAGAGTCCAGCGCGAACGGTGAGTGCTCAGCTGTGCTGCCACATCAGCGTGCCCTAACGAGCTGTGGGATGAGGAATTCCATTCTGTATTGGGAAGAGTGCTCCCAAGGAGGAGGTGCTTGCCGTTCTACCTACGTTATCTTTAGAGCTGTCTCAGTTCTTGGGGCTGGTCATGCACTGCAGGCAAAGTGATGTCCCAATGTTGTTGACTGCCACATAGAGCAAAGGCCTTCTAGCATTTTTCTGAACTTGCTTTTTATTATGAATTGACTAAAGTGTGTAGCATTGCATTCCTTGCAGTGCTTAATTTTAGAAATTTTGTAAAAGTTTGCTGACTAAGGTGGTAACAGTTAACTCCTGTGTTGGCAAAGCTGGAAGAAGCCACCTCCCTAGAGTTAATTGGCATTCTTGGAAAGTTTCATGTTGGTTAAATCTGACTAGTGCATGACAGAGTGTGGCTTTTACAGTGAATGTCATGGCACATATGTCAGTATATGTCATGTATTTTTAGATTAATTTTTCGGTTTAACTAACCTCATTAAGGTCAGTGGATATAACTGATGATGTTTCAGGTGAAAATTCTTCTGTTTTCCTTTTGTTTCAATTTTAAAGGAAACTACAGTTTAAAAAGCCAGTGTTTTCTTTCTAAAACATAGATGCTTTGTAGCAAAAATAGAACTATTTGAAATTGTTTTCACCATCCATTTGATACGGTATAGTGACCCTGGTTGCTCTTGTGCCTTCATCTTCACAGCCATCTTGTAGTGCTGGCATTAAAGTTCTAGGTCCAGCTGGGAGGGCAGGTAGTCTTCGTCCCCCTAATCTGAAGGTGACCGTGTTGTGATGTTCCTCCTCTCACAGAGCTGTGCTCCCAGGTGGGGAGGCTGCTGGAGATCAGCAGCGGGTTCTGGTGTTTTAAGGATCAAACGGTGGATGCTGAGTTGAACACCTTGGGCTCTTAGCTTTGGTCTCTGTTACTGACTGAATTTGGTACTCTGCCTAACATTTACTGAGACTTGTCAGATGTTCTAATTTAATAATAATAATAATAATAATAATAATAAGGTCTGCAATTTTGAGAGAAGAATGAAGATGTTGATTTCACAAACTGTAGTTTCCAGGATTGTGACTTAAAGATTAATTGTAATCTTTAAAATGGCTATTTTTAAGAGAAAGTTTATTTTCTAGGCAAATATTTGAAGGTCTGCCCATTGTGAAAATTCTGACATAAAAAAACTTTTGCTATCTACTTGCATAGACTTCTTTCTTTTGGGATTAAGTGAGAATCAATTGCAGAGTAAAATCTCAAGCTGTCCACAAAATTAAGAAATACATGCATTCAAGTAGACGTTGAGCTGGAGTGAAATAAAGACAGAGGGTTGACTAGTAAACTGCTCATGTTTGCAAACATTGGGGTTTATGTCACTCATAAAATTGGGTCATTGTTGAAGTAGTGCTTATGGTCAGGCTGTTCAGTTACAGTTGTTATTTTCTGTATTTTTCTTCCAGTCTGCAGCTTGGAGAAAGTTGCTGCTTGCAGGTACCACTGAGTGTCAGCTGTGTCTTACATGGTTAGAGACCATGTGCTCCTCACAGAGAGTAAAGACCGAGCTGATCTGGCCCGGTGACACCGTGAAGGGAAGGCCAAGGGACAGTTCAGCTGGGTTTTTTTGTGGGTTCCCCCCTCACCCCAGCTCCTCCCATTGGTGGTGCATAAGGTGCTGCAGCTGAGGGCCTTGTCTCTCCTCTCCCAAAATTCATCTGTAAGTCTGGGCACCTGCTTCTCTCGCCCGCTGAGGCACTCTGTAGCAATTGGGAATTGTTGGTTGCACAGCATCTCCAAAAGCTGAAGTGCTAGAGCTCTTTGGGTGACCTTGCTGACTCCCAGCAGTGTGGGGTGGCACCAGCAGCCCCGGCGTGCTGGCTGGGAAGTGGCCGCACAGCTGCTCCTCAGTGTCCCCCTTGGCACTTCTGGGGATAACAGCTCCTGCTGGGAGCTGCTTCTCCAGGTGATTGGTGCTCCTTATTTAATTAGCTGTTTATACCTGAGGATGACACAGGCTATGTATATATGTATTTTTTTTAATAATGGACAAAAGAAATAAATGCCCTGTAAATGTTCCCATCAGAGCAGATGGCCACAGGTTGGTGGGTGATGCCAGACTGCTGGCATCAAAGAAGGAAAATGGCTGGAAGTGCTTGTTTGTGAGATTCCATTAGCAAGACTATGTGCCAGGGCAGAGCTGTGCTTGGCTGCTTTTGTTGCAAGTTGCCTCATTTTGAATTTTTTCGTGTTATGTCTGTTGGATGCCAGAAGACATTTCAAAGCACTCTACTGATAAAATTAAATAACTTTGCACCAGAAGAGCTGGGACATTTAGAACTGGTGTCACATCTTTTCCATAGCAAGGAAAACAAAAATGTATGGTACTAGTTCTAGTGTTAACTGTGAGATTATAAAACATCTGTGTTACTAACCTCTACTCTCCACATTTTTTATATGACAGAAATAGAATTTCAGCTTGCCACTAAGCTTTGATAGCTTTGAGCTTACTACTGCTGTTAGGAGAATCATTGTGTTACCTTGCTCATCAGTCCAGTGATGAACTGATTGCACTTAAACATTTCTGGTTTGACTGGCAGGTGAGTTTTTCCTCCCCTAGATTTGTGCAGTTATGCAGAGGATCCAAGACCCACCGGCAATTAAAAGTCTGATGGACAATTTGGTTGTACTTTTTCTACCTCTTTTAACAGTTTCCAAATATAAGACTCTAACCTTCAACTTTTTTCCTCCCAATCCAAAGCAAAGCCTGACAAAGACTCAAGCTGTTCTCCTGCAGCACAAGAATTGATGACAAGATTGGGGTTTTTACTGGGGGAAGGGATCCCAGCTTCTGCTCACATGGAAGAGAAAAGCGAAGTTATGGTAGGATAATGGCATATAATATGTTTGATGTTCAGCCTGTTTCAGAGAGGACTAGTGTTATTTCCTCTATCTGCTAGTTGCAGTTACTTGATACCTGCCTAAATACCATCCATTTTAATAGAGATATAGCAATAGAATTGGACTTCAATTTTTAACCAAGTTTGTTTTCAAGAATGCAAGATCAATTCACAGTTTCAAAAAACACAAACTGAATAGACTTCATAATTTCTGGAGGTTAAATCTAATGTACTGTGAATGTGAATAGCTTCTAGAATTCTTTCTGCTTTTAGTATTTAGGAGGAACTTTTTGCCTTCTGTTTTCAATGATTTCCAAGAATGGAAAAGGCCAGTGTTTTGTTAAAATGGGAGCATGCTTGGGGAGAGGGGTGTGTTTGTTTCTTCCTGAGAAGTTCGATCAGACAGTCCTTCTCTGTCATTTGGGATTGGAGAGAAGCAAGCAGCTACTATCCACGTGAAACTCATCTGCCAACTAAAACTTCACAATAACTACCAACCTCTGCTCCTTCCCCTTACTCTCTCCACTTTTAGTCCCAGCCCTCCTAAACCTTAGTGCATCAGTTTGGGTTTTCACACTGATAGTGAAAAATTAATAAGACTGCAGTTCTAGGTTTTTTCAACTCAAAGAATACATACAAGAGGTGGAGGGGAGGGGTATCCAGTAAAGTGTTAAATAGAAAAGAAATCTGCCTCACTGCAGCTCTTTCACTGAACTGTGAAATTCCCTTTTTTTCTTCAGCAGTCCCTTTTTAAGAGTAATATGAAAGATTAAGATTCCCAGTCTAGACAAAACTTTACTTCTTGAAGTTTTTACTTGAAGAATGGGTTCTTCACTTTGCTCTTCTTCTACCTCATGTCAAGGTCTCTAGTTTTCAGCCCAGCAGTGTCCTGCCTGCTGTGCAGTAAGTATTTCTTGTTCTTCCCACGGCAGCGTGCGGTCGCCAGCCAAGGAGTGAGTCCCTGTTCCACCCTCACCAGCAGCACGACGTCGCCCAGCACCGACAGTCCCTGCTCAACCCTCAACAGCTGCACTGGCAAGGCAGCAGCCAGCAAGGGCAGTCCCTGCGGCACCATCAGCACCCCCAGCTCCACCCTGGAGAGCAAGGACAGTGGGATTATAGGTGAGCATTTTCATTAGCAGTGCAGGTAGTAGAAATTACTTTCCTCTTAATTGTACAAGTCTGAACAGCTGCTTTATGTCACTGTGTTCTCTTTTACACTGTCTATGGATCCCATTTTGAAAGATGGAAATTCTGTTCTTGGCTGTAACAGCTGCTGTTGTTAGGTGTGCATTTTTCTTCTTTTATTTTCCTGGTGCAGTTCTAATTTCTCCACTTTTTCCTTTGAAATAATTAATTTCCTCTGTTTTTCTCCATTCCTTGTTTTCTTACACCTTTTTTCTTTTCCATTCTAGAGGTCTTAGCAGTGCTTTTCATAATGGTGAAGCACAGCAGAGCTTGAAGTTGGTGTAATTTCCAGCTCAGGAAACAATAATTGATGTCATTATTTATGAGAATAGCCTAAATGAAACTGTTTAAAAACAGTGCAGACTTTTGAGTAACCGGCATGAAAATGAAGCTAAAATGGGACATTGTGGAGGAGATGAAATGGTGAGATCCTCCGTTAAAAGATGGCTGAGTTGAGGGTATTTGTGCATCTTGTGTGGGGAGTCACTGACCACTGGAGGCAGCCACCCTCACAGCCCAACTGTTACAAGCTCCTTGTACCAACCAGCTGAGTATAAATCATTTTTACTGATCAGTTGCCCTAAGAGACATTGTTTGTCATGGGTCAAAAGACTCTTGTATAAAACTTCAGTGTTTCAGTTGAAGAAAATGATTTTATGTACTCATTCCATGTCAGATTGATATGTGATCAAGCTTGTGTAAGATCTGGTTTTGAGATAGCATGAACATCTTGATATAAAGGAAAGGATATATCAGAATTGTTATTTTGGGAAAAGAGTACAAATGTAGATACTGATATGAACATACTAGCCATGCTTGACAAGCTTGAAATAGTCCAAGAGTATGTCCATGTTCTAAATAAGGTCAGAATGGTGTCATGTTTGTTTAAAATAGTGTACTGGCATGACAACATCATTATTGTATAACCTTGTAAGTACCAGTATTTTAAAGAAGATATTTTAGAACAGTGATAAAAGTTGCTTATTGAACTACTGAAAAGGAAGATGAGTGTGTGAGTGCAAGAGCAGGGGGAACTTCCTTGTGCTCCTTCAGTCAAGTACGTGCAGTTCATGGCTGCAGGACTGCGTGAAAATCATCTGCCGCTCCTCTGCAGAGCTGCTGTTCATGTCTCAAATTCTGGGAAAATTTGAACACCCCCTGTCTCTTGGCTACCTCTGGCAGCACCCCTTACATCTCTAAAGGCATGAAACCAAGAAGGGAAGGAAGAGGCACCTTTCTGATAAGCGGCCTGTGGTTTTGGTTTCTATATAAAAGTATGTCTGTGCATTCAAATTTGTTGGTAGCACATGTGCATTTTAAATTACATTTAGCAAGTATATGTTTTCTAATGTCTTTGACAGAGTTCATCCAGCCATGAAAATATCTTGCTCTTTCATGCTACTTATGTGGGCCTCCTTTGTATTTCTACTCCCACTATGTTTTCCAGACCAACAGACTGATGGGAAATTGGCCTTTTCTCCATTTTCCTCTTTTTTGCTTACAATTCAGGTTTCCTTTAGTTTTCCAGTGTTTTACTGCTGTAGCTGAATTCTTTGCTTCTATTGAGTTTGACATAATAGTAGTAAAGGCAGGTTTTAATCTTGCAAGGAGCTAAGTAGGAGAAAAGATTGGGCTGCTGGCCAAAATAAAAGCTTTGCTGGATTCTTGCTGCTGTGTCAGTGTGGAAATCTTGAGCAGCCAGGTTTCCTGGCACTGCATTTCCCTCCAAGAGGAATCGGAGTCCTAAAGATTTAATGCTTCAGGAGGAGCCAGATTTTTTTGATGCAACAATAAAAATGAAATAAATTTGTCGTATGGAAGTGCAGTCTAAGTGTGTGCAAAGATTAGTGGAGTGCCTGGAAAGTTGGGTTTTTTTCTTCTACTGCCTCTAAATTGTATGTCATATTAGTGGTATTTCTTAGAGTACGAGTTGTTGAATTGAAGCATCCCATGTTATATTTCTTACGAATGTGAGCCTAAGCTGGAAGAATGCAGAGTTGTACGAGTACCTCACCATCCTGCAAGGCTGAAGCTGCAGACCTCTGAGCAACATTGAATTTTTGTCATTTATGATTCACAACGCCATTTGAGAATGAAAATTCTAATGTGTGCACCATATTCCTCTGCCTTGCTTCTTTTTTTTTTCCCTCTTTTTCAGCCACTATAACAAGTTCATCAGAAAATGATGATCGTAGTGGATCCAGTTTAGAATGGAGTAAAGATGGGAGTCTCAGAGCTGGAAAACATCAAGGCATCAGTCGTGATCGAAGAACAGATAATTGTTCACCAGTTGCAGAAGAGGAAGCCATTGGATCTTCTGAGAATTTGCCAAAAGAAGCACCAACAGGAGAGGGTCCCCTTCCTTATGCTCAGAGTTCTGGCTCTTTAGTAATGCCTCGTCCAAACTCTGTTGCAGGTAAAGTCCTGAGGTCAAAAACAAGGGTGTTCTTAATGATAGGACATTTCTTTTGAATCTTTCTGTTGTTAGTATGAAAGTATCTCCATAGGATAAAAAGAAAAAAGCCTATGTTCTGAACTGAATAGATGAGCATTACTTAAGTTATTTAAAACTGTCATCCAGAGGGCGGTTACTGTGCTTTCTGGTAGGTATTGATTAGGTCAGGACTTTTGAAACACTTCAAAAGTCCATCAGTTATTCCAGGACTCTGCCTGGTGACACATAGTGTATTAGCAGGTAATACCCGAACCTGTTCTAATGCTTCTGACCTCGCTGATGTGGTTGTTCCCACAATAGAAAAGGAAACTGTCTCAATGGGAGAGCTGAGGGCCATTTAAAAGGGGAAAAACCCAACTAAATCTTAGTGAACTTGATTGAAATGCATTTTGTAAATGTTACAACATGAATGACTTTGTTGTTATTGTCTAGAAAAACTTCTCTATAAGTAACGTAGGTGAAGAACTGTAATAAATAATAACATTCTTTATAACTTGTGTTGAGAGAAAAATAAGCTTCAGTTCTTTAATACTTTAGCAACAAGTTCGACCAAATTGGAAGATTTGAGTTATTTGGATGGACAAAGAAATACTCCTTTACGAACTTCGATTCGCTTGCCTTGGCACAACACCGCTGGCGGGAAAGCGCAGCAGGAAGGTAAAGGCAGAAATGTTTATACCTGCATGTGTCTGGCACAGTAGTTTGGGGTGTGGATGGTCTGCGATCTTTGTAAAGGGCCCTGTCCCACCGTGCTACTGTAGAGTGCTCCTGACAAGTCACTGCACATCTGCCAGTAAGATGCTTGCTTGCACTTTTTCCTGCACAATGCTATGGTTTAGAGACTGAATGTGTGTGCATCTGTTACAACCAATAACAATAAAACCAGAAGAATTTAGGTGAACTCCTAGTAAAACTGATCTCGAGGATGGTGTGTGGATACTGTGCTGCCCTCTTCCATTTATGGCTTTTCACAGTCATAGATTAATGCTGAAACAGCAGTTGTGTAACATTGCATTTGGCTAATGAATCTTTAGAGCATTTTATTGATGAATATTATTATTCCTATAAATTTTAATGTATTTTATGCAATCAAACCCGAATTCTTCCCCAAGCCATCAGGTGTTTCCCAAATGTATAGATCAAATTAGTCAAAGGTGTAACTTCTGATCCTGTGACTTGAAAAGTACAGAAAAAGAAGGTATTATTTTTTTTTATTACTTTAAGGGATTTTTTTTAAACAGAAAAAATATGTTATTCTCTGTACCTTTTTCTGTTTCTCTGTAAATATCTTTACAGATTTGAAGACCTGAGATGCTCAGCACATAGTTCACTCTAAAAAATGATGCTTCCCCATTTGTAGAATTATTAATGCGTTTTTAAGAAAACTTTTTGGATTCTACAACTTACTAATTCAAGTTCAATTGCAAAAAAAAAATCAGATTATACCTCTAGCTTCTTTCCTCTACAATTTAATTAATGCAAAAATTATGGAGATGACCTGAACTGAGGCAATCAGATTTTATTGTTTTCATGATGAAAGCACTAGAATGTCTGATTATGACTGATAATAACAAGGCTTCTAAATGATGTTACCTTCTGAAACGGTGCTGCTTGATTGCATGTCAAGTTTCTTCTAATAAACTTTCCTCCCTGACACATCTTTTCAGCTCGTTTCATCCCCTATAAGCCTCAGGACATTTTGCTGAAGCCGCTGTTGTTTGAGGTGCCAAGCATAACCACAGACTCGGTGTTTGTTGGGAGAGAATGGCTGTTTCATGCCATTGAAGACAAACTGCAGAATCCTGACCCAGCAGAGAACAGAGGAGCGGTCATTACTGGAAATGTGGGATTTGGGAAGACTGCAATCATTTCACGGCTGGTGGCACTCAGCTGCCATGGAAGTCGCATGAGACAAATAGCTTCCAACAGCCCTAGTTCATCTCCTAAAAGTATGTTCCTTTTCTGAGTCATGGTCTGGGTTAGTGTGCTGACATCAGGAGTCACATGTTTGCTTAAGGTAGTCAGGCCTTATTAAGTCTTTGGCAAACATTTTTTTCTTCCAATGAGCAAAGGAAGGAGTTAAAATTTTGTGTTCTGATAAATACCTCCGACATGACATAATGTGGGCTCAGCCCAGCAGAGAGGTGGTAACACGAAGGCAGTGTGCTGGATCTCTTCCTCTTGTCAGGCAGTGTGTACCCCAGACTCTGAGAGTATGACTGCAGCAGCTTTGTCTCTCACGAGTTTGGAAAGGGAGCAGTGAGTGTTTCTTTGCTGCTGTGTACCCACAGTGTAAGCTTTCCACAGAATTTTTGTAGAGGTGAGAATAAAGCTATGGAGAAACTCCTTCTGTCTTCCGCTGGGATCCATAGCATCCTGTCACCAGACCAGTCCAGTGCCTACATTAACTGGAAGGATGGTGAGATTGTCATTACTGCTACTTTCCCTACTGACACTTCAAATATTATTATTACTAATAGTAACGATAAATTTCCCGAGAGTTCAGTCATATAGTAACTACTAGTTTAAATGAGGCATTGTATGTATAACTTTCTGAAGGAAACTCTTCATATCAGCATGGGTGTGCTTTCAGTAATTCTATAGTTTTGATTTAAAAGTCATTTGAGTTGTTTTAAAATTGTAGAGTTGCAAATCTGTGCCTGTATTTATCAGACTAGTTGCAGGCTTCTTTTAATGGTTTTGCTCAGTTTCAATTTTTACTCTAGCAGTAAGATAATTTGTGGTATTCTCCTAGAAAGCAGTCTGCTATCAGCAAATTTGGTCTCTCTTGTATTTGTTGCCTTTTAAAAGCAGGTGGTGACTCCTGTCAGGAGATTCCCTTAAGCCAGTTATCCCCGTGTGCCCCTCCATCAGGTGACACCAATACAATGAAGACTCTGACTTGTCCTGGTACTCCTGAATACAAAGCTCAAACAGGGGATTCTGTGAGACACCTCGCTTCAAAGGTGAGTTTTCACTTCCTAGTGTAGATGTTCAGTGTGTTAGAACCCTCTGAGCTGGGGGTCAGTTTGCTTTGCAGAGCCCCCAGGGGACAGCGGGCAGTGCTGGGAGAGGGGCAGCACTTGGGCACCTCTGTGTGATGGCTCTGGCTGGCTGGTGAAAGCAGCTGCCTGCCTCTTGTACCCATCAGGTGATCGCCTGAATCCTGCTGGTCCTAGAAAGAGTTACCTTAACAATTTCTCGTCTGTTTTGTGTGCGTGTGGGAGGTTGGGATCCTTTCCTTGCCAGAGGGGCTGTATGTTCTCTACAAGGAGCTGCTCTGTGCTTCCAAAAGCAAAATTCGGGGCAGGGGGGAGATACAATGTTTGGGTTTTGTATAACCCATCTATATGCTGTGATGCAAGTTGAGTCTGAATGTAGTTTTATTTTCCATACTCTGAGAGTCTGAAGTCATTTTTGTATTAGATTACTATGTTAGGTGTTTTATTTTTTGCCTAAGTAGTAAAATTAATGAGCCTGAATTGCATATTTTATATGAATAATTGTAGGGAAAACATGAGATTTTTAACATATGCAGTCTTTAAAATGATACATATTCATTTGAAGCAGTGTTATGAAAACCACTGAAGTGCAGGCTTTTTATTCACTGAACACCATGTTTTCCTTGGGGTTTGTATTGGTTTGGTTTGGTTTTTTTTCCCCCAAAGAAATATGGGTTATGTCCTGGTTTATTTTTAAGTAATACACAGCTTTGGAATACTCAGAATAAAACCAGTTGTCGTATTTCTCCATTTGCTTATGTAAGCATGTCTTTTATAGCTGTCATTTACTTTTGCCTGACGATGATCAAATTAGTCCTTAGGTCGTTACAGTGTGGGACATAGTGTTGTTAAATTACAGCTACGAGGTTACCTAGTCAGAGCCTCAGGTTACTTTTCTTGTGCTCCTTAGTTAACTATCAGCTGCTTACCCACTGTATCCAAATGCCAGGAACTGAAATTGTTACATTTTCCTGCCAGAATCTGACACTTTGATTTTTTCTCCTTTCTGTGTGCCCTGCAAGGTCAAAAACCTATTTCATTGCCTTCCTCCCTGTGTTTGACACGGGCCATCGGAGATTGTTACAGCATGGGATCTAACACTGAAAAGTATTTTGTAGTTGAGAGAGAAATTTAATAACACTCTATCATAATTGCACTAACTAGTAACCAGCTGAAATACTGAAAGGGTAATGCTTTTTATTTTTCAATTCTGCAGGTGGTTGCTTATCACTACTGCCAGGCTGACAACACGTACACGTGTCTCGTCCCTGAATTTGTGCACAGCGTGGCAGCTTTGCTTTGCCGCTCACACCAGTTAACAGCTTACAGAGATCTCCTCATCACAGAGCCTCACCTGCAGAGCATGCTGAGCCTCAGGTCTTGTGTCCAGGATCCAGCAGCAGCTTTTAAAAGGGGAGTGTTGGAACCACTTTCAAACCTCAGGAGAGGTACGTTAAACAGGGAGTGAGTTGGAAATGGAATCTAAACTGCATAAAGAGTGGAGAAAAGTATAAAAATAAATAAAGCAGAACATTCCTGGAGAAAGGGATTCTTTAATTGTGCTAGTTGTTTGTAACAATAATAGATGGGTTTTGAACAGTTGATTCGTGTTTTAATTAAAATTTTGTGAAACTTATTAAAGGTCATGGAAGCTTTACATTTACTTTTTTGCCAGAAAACTGAAAGATAGCTATTAGCTTGAAGTTAAGGCTGACACATTCACGTTAAAGGATTTTGTTTTAAGATGCGTTTATGTTTTGTCACATACTTTCTCTATTAAATTTTCTGGCCCTAAACATCTGCAAAGTGGATGTGGGTTTTGCTTGCTTTTAAAATGGATGTGGCAGTTTTCTAAGAATCACAGAATCTCCTGAGCTGAAAAGGACCCACCAGGATCATCAGTGCAGCTCCTGGCCCTGCCCAGGACATCCAGCAGTCCCACCCTGGGCACCCCTGGCAGTGCTGTCCCAACGCTCCTGGAGCTCTGGCAGCCTCGGGGCCGTGTCCATTGCCTGGGGAGCCTGGGCAGTGCCCAGCACCCTCTGGGGGAAGAACCTTTCCCTGATCTCCACCTAAACCCACCCCTGACACAGCTGCAGCCATTCCCTCGATTATGGTGTCAAAGAAAGCATGTAGCAACATGAGTTTTGTGTTTAAAAAGCCCCTAGCAAACTCCTTTTGAAAACAGCTGCTTCCCAGCATATGCCAGCTTGAGCAGATACCTGATCTCTGGCAGAACAGGGGGCTTGCCTACATATGAACAGAGCATATCATTCCTTTTAAAACTGTTTTTAATCGCCCAGTGTTGTTTTTAATCTCCTAAATAATGCTTAAATGCCATAAGATGTATTGGTGTGCATAAAGATACATTTTTGTTTCTTGACATTCAGAATTTGAGGATAAAGATGTGTCACTTAATGGGAGAATGTGTTTTTATCCTTTCCTTTTTTATTTTCAAATTTCAGAGCAAAAGATTCCTGAGGAAGACTACATAATTTTGGTAGATGGTTTAAATGATGCCGAATTTCATAAACCTGATTATGGTGACACCATTTCTTCATTTATCATAAGTATAATCTGTAAGTTTCCTCCCTGGCTGAAGCTCATTGTGACTGTAAGAACTAATTTCCAGGTAAAAACACCTTTTAACACTTTTCATACCCTCAAAAACCAAATTGTCACTTATATTGGTGCAGCTGCATTATTATGAAAAATCCTGGGTTTAGAGGAACTCAGAATAAAATCTCTTGGATTTTTTCCTTCCTTCCTTTGTTACATTTTTATTTGCAGTGCACAGATGCAATATTGGAGGCCTTTTCCATTGTGAATCACTTCATTACATCTGTCAGTAGAGTTGATAATACAAGAAATGATGGAATTTGAGTCTGTTCCCTTGTACCTCAGGAGTGCAATGTTAAGATGCAGGTGCGCTTCGGTACAGCCTCCGAGAGTTTATTTCTTCTCTGCCTGCTTTCCACTAGCAGAGTGTTTAACTGGCTTAAGAGTTTATTTCTCAACTAAATTTTTGGGTTTAAGAAGGGATTTCTGTAGCAGGGACTGTTCCCTCTCTGGAGACTGGAGAAGTGTGTCTTTGCTTAAAACATCTCACTAGTCTGAAAGTGCAGGTTTCTCAAATCCATTTAATTACATAAAGTGGAATAGAGTTCCATTTTGTGTTGTGAAAGTCTGGAAATGTTTGTAAAACTCTTATAATATATGACTCTATGTAAGAAGTTTCTGGTTCTCAAACTTCAATTTTTGAAATTTTAAAGTAAAACTTTAGAAGTTTTACTTTATGAAGTTTAAGTTAGAAGTTGCAGAAGTGTTTCTTTTAAATAAAGGTCTTTTGGATCTTCATTTACATAAACATAAAAGTATTTTGTGTTACAGAAACATCAAAGTGTGTTCAGGTGAACCTGCTGAAGTGTCTGTGCTGTACTTGGTACTTGCCTTCAGGCACATGGGGCTGGGGATGTGTGCACGGCACCTTTCTGGTACATTGTTACTGGAAGGTGAAATGATAAGGGGGAGTCTTTTCCCTCCTGTCATTTGTGATACTTCTTAACAAATTCCTGCCTAATAGATCATTCCTTTTGTCTCCCCCTTTCCCTGGCCTGTCGTAGGGTCCAGTTCTGGTAACTGTTTTCCATTTCCTTAACTTCGAAGTGGTCATTTTTCATCCCCTTCAGTTGTTGAGTTTGGTCAGTGAAATATTTGAGACCTTCTTATGAAAAATGATAAAATGTAGAAATACTGTTCTATCTCATATGAGGGGGAAATATTTGCAAAACCATCTCAGGGACACTGAATTCTTTTTTAATCTGGTACTCACTACAGAAGGGAAATGTAGCAGAGATGCGTCATTGAGTTCTCAGTGCTGGAATACTGTAATGTCTTTGGTTTGTTTGGGTTTTTTTTCTTTTTTTTCCCCCTCTCTCCCTCACAGGAAGTGGTGAGTTCACTGCCATTTATCGCAATATCCCTGGACGATTTTCCAGACAACAAAGAAATTCACGATGATTTGAATGCTTATATTCAGTACAGAATTAATAACAGTCAGGAAATCATAAACAACATGTCTTTAAATGGAAAAGCTGATGCAGCTACTATTGGGAAAGTGAGTAACCACCTGATCATGAGAAGCCTGGGATCTTATCTCTATTTGAAACTCACTCTGGATCTTTTCCAAAAAGGTCATTTAGTAATCAAAAGTGCAAGCTACAAGGTTGTTCCTGTGTCTCTGTCAGAGCTGTACTTACTGCAGTGCAATATGAAGTTCATGACAAACTCTGCTTTTGAGCGAGCTCAGCCCATACTGAATGTGGCACTGGCATCCCTGCATCCCATGACAGATGACCAGATTTTCCAGGCTGTTAATGCAGGACAAATAAATGGTGAACAACAGTGGGAAGACTTCAGCCAGAGGATGGAAGCCCTTTCGTGTTTTCTGATCAAAAGACGTGACAAAACACGCATGTTCTGCCATCCTTCCTTCAGGGAATGGCTTGTCTGGAGAGCAGAAGGTGAAAATACTGACTTCTTATGTGAACCAAGGTAAATAAAAACTGCAGCAATTCATGTTCAAATAACTAAAATTAGGTTGTGTATAATTGATTGCAGCAATTGGTGAGAGGAAAGAGTGATATTAAAATACAAGTACACCTAATTTTTTCCAAAACGAAAACTTTTATATATTTAGGGGTAGGTGTGACTTAAGATTCAAAGTTTAAAATGCATAATTGACTCTATAGAAGTCAGAAGTTTGCATCTGACTTTGCTACCTTCATGGAAAAATGACAGTGCTATATTGTTACTAATACAGCAGAATTGTTGAGAATCCCGTGCAGCAGCACCTTGTCTATGTAACGTAGTGTGTAGGAATAGAAGGAACAGATCATATGGGCTTTTTTAAACATAAAAATATTAAGACATTTTGTGCTGTAATTATATCCTGCTGGCATTGTTTCAGTTCGTTCCAGCTCACTTTCTGTGACTTGGAGAGCAGGAGTTGGTTGAGTTGGAGACAGTGGCTGTTACTGTTCATCATGTCCTCACAGTTGGCTCCCCATTATTTTTTTTTCATGTTCTTTGGGGTTTACAGTTTTTGATTTTTACAAAAGAATAAATAATGCTGACATTGAAAATTATTACCAGCCCAAGACTTGTCTGAGCTTTCAAGTGGCTGTAACAGAACCAGTTCTGTGGGTGGGACTGGGGGGCTGCAGCCTCGTGGACCCCTGGTCCCGCCACGCTAGGAACTCAGGGCGCTTGCCCCAGCAGTAGTGGGGGCTGCCTGGGCCCAGGTAAAGCTTCTGATTTTGGAAAGTTCTGTTCAGAAATGTCTGACAAGGGTGTGAGAAGTCCCTTCCCACAACTTCCCCCCTCAGCTGAAGAGTCCAGTTAGCATATGGCTAATTGCCCGGTTCCAGTGTATAGTCTGATTAACCAATAGTATACGGTAACCTTGTTTTCTCAGGGTTGTGCCACTCTCACTGTTTCCTAGAACATTGACCACCACTAATGTAGGTGTACAATTACTAAATACACATTTTATCTCAAATTTTGCAAGTATTGAGATCTTGTGCTTCTAAAAGGATTGGCTTCTATCTGAGATGCCTGCAGTTCCTGGGTCTGAGAATGCAAAAGGGAACAGTATGTAAACCACTTCAAAGCTGACACAGGCCCCCTCTGAGGAGACAGCACAGAAATACCAGGAGCGTGCCTCATCTTCAGAATTTGCCATTTTTCATTTTGCATTATTTCATTATGGAAAGAATTTTATTTAGATGTGATGGTATGTTTCAGTAGCCTGACAAAGTTGAGCTGTTAGGCATAAAGATGTGTTAGAATATTTATTGAAATACAGTTATAAAACTGGTTCTCTCTTAATCCTTTTTTTTAGGAATGGACATGCTCTACTGGCTTTCATGTTTTCTCGACAGGAGGGAAAGTTAAACCGCCAACAAACTATGGAACTTGGCCATCATATACTTAAAGCTCACATTTTTAAGGTAAAACTTGCAGCTTAGTAGGCTTTATGACCTATTCATATGAATGCATCAGATTCTCGTCTGACTTGCTTGAATAATTTGTTGGAAGCCGATGCAAAATACTTGGTAGTGCTATCGATCCAGATTTTACTTCTTTTTATACTGAGTTGTAGATTAAAATAGGATTTCTAATTCTATAGAGACATTTCCTGTTATATCATTTCTGTTAGGGTCTCAGTAAAAGGACTGGGATTTCTTCCAGTCATCTCCAAGCCTTGTGGATTGGTTATAGTACTGATGGACTGTCTACAGCCCTGGCTTCTCTAAGGAACATCTACACCCCCAATGTGAAGGTAAGAGCATCAGCGCAGCTGTACAGTCAGCGCTTCGTCTGGCACTCGGCTGGTGAATGCTGAAGTCAGTGTAACCCTTCAGCAGAAAAGCACCTGGACCTGAACGCCTTTGTGACAAGCCTTCCTGTACTCTTGTAAGGTGTTGCTAAAGTTTAAATCAGTTTTCCTTGATAGTTTTGATGGAAAGAAGGGTTTTGCCTTTTTTCTGCTGTAGCTGTGCTCTGTAGGTGAGTGTGCTCACACTCTGTAGGTGAGTGTGCAGGTGCATTTTTGGGGGTTGGATGTCTCACGTGGCCTTTGCTGGGCAGAGCTCACCGCTCTTTGCTTCTGTGGGAGAGTGTCAATTGTAAAAGGGGGGAAATACTGTCAGGGGAAAGGATTTGAAATACCACAACTTAGTGCTTTTATTTGAATCCCCAGATGATGGATAGCGAAATCCAAGTCGGTCAGTTGGAATTTGAGCCAACTGCTAAGGCTTTTGATTGGAAATTTGTGTGTACACGAACACACTCGCGTGCTCTGGCCGTTTTTTTGAGATTTGCTTTTTATGCAATCTGGTTCTCTCTTAATGGAGGTAGTTGCAGAGTAGTATCGAGTCACACCTACGATTGTGATGAGAGCAGTGAGTTTCAGGGGAGAGACAAGTCTTCTCTTGGGAGTGCAGTAATACAATAATATATTTACTAAGAGAAGATTTTAAGCTGGTATGTTGCTATATATGTGTTCAAGTTGATGTCTGCCAATAAAATCTGCATCAAAATTAGGGAGTAAAAAATGAGTACCTGATCAAGATAGCAAATTCAGACAAATCTGAGGAAAATGTTGTTTTGTTTAAATTAAATTGTAGGTGAGTCGGCTGCTGATTTTGGCAGGAGCGAATGTGAATTACAGGACCGAAGTACTGAATAATGCTCCAGTGCTGTGTGTTCAGTCGCACCTTGGACATGAAGAAGTGGTCACTCTTTTACTAGAGTTTGGAGCTGCTATTGATGGAACTTCAGAGAACGGCATGACAGCCCTTAGTTACGCAGCCGCTGCAGGTCACATGAACATCGTGTCACTGCTGTGCAGAAAAGGCGCAAAGGTAAGCTGGTGCACAAAGATTGCAAAGCCTGCAGCCAGAAGAGTCATACAAGGGCCTAAGAAAGCTGTTATTGATTACTTAAGTATATAATTGTCAGTCATAGGCTTGAGGGGTGAGTCCAGACTTCCGTCAGGCATTTTCCATGCGCCGCTGATCACAACCCTCTGGCAGAGACGTTCGGCCAGTTTTGGGTGCACCTCACTGTGCACTTTCACGACCTGTTGTCACCAGCTTGTCAGTGACTGTTATTGAGAGAGTGCTGGAGCCCTCTAAAGTCGAGGTCAAAGGCATCCCCAGCTCTCCTCACCCACCCTCTGGTCCCCTCAGAGCCGCTGGCTGTCCAGCAGGCTAAGCATGATCTCCCCTTGGCAAGCCCATGCTGACTGGTCCTGCTTACCTTGTCCTTCCTGTGTGCTCCAGGATTAGTTTTTCCATCACCTTCCCGGCTGCTCAGGTGGGGCTGTTGGGGCTGTAATTCCCCAGATGTTCTTCCTTGCCCTGGGAGTCAGGAGCGAGAGCTGCTCTCGCAGTGCTCTGAAGCGTCTCCTCTCCACAGACTTTCACTGCGCCTTTTAACCTCAGCCGTTCCTTCTTGCCCCCTTCAGGCTGACTTGGCAGACAAGAAGGGCCAGTGTGCTTTGGTCCATAGTGCACTGAGAGGGCACTGCGGAATCCTTGAGTTCTTGCTCGGCCTGGTTTGGGTGAGCCCGTCCCGAGAACAGGATTCACTGAGGAAGCGCCAGGCACTGCAACAAGCTCTCACAGCAGCTGCCAGCATGGGGCACTGCCAGGTGGGTTGGGAATTCAGGTACTTCCAGATCTGTTTGAAATCATTAGAATTGGACAACAGTGCTTGCAGCTATTTTTGAAAGAGGCTTGGAAAGAATTGTTGAAACTTCTGATATTTACTGTAGCATGTATTAGCAGCTGGTTTCAATGCTCTAGCTGAATATCCAGTAATACAGTTTGCTTCAGGATTTGTTTATGTGTAATTTTCTGTCTCCTTTTTCCTCTCTGTTCTTGGAAGTTGTCCTCAATCTCTAGTGGTGGTGATGACTTTCTGTGTCACTGATCCAGCCAAGTATGTTTCTACTTCAGGCTGAATTTTTCCTTCCAATTTTTCATTGCATGCAATCACACAGGCTTCAGTTTTTAGCTTGATGCACATGTCAAGTTACAGACTTCAGCTCAATGTCACTTCAGACAGAAATTTGGGAAGAAGCACTTAAACACATAAGAAGTACTCAAACTGCTTTAGATATTTAGGTAATACAAGTATGTCTTCTGTTCATTGGGAAAATAAACTGTAACCTTGATAGAAAAGTAATGGGTAAGTAAAGATACTTGAAATAAAGTTCACACTAGGCTAGGGGACTTGGTGATGTAGTAAGTTATGTACCAAAGTGGAAACAAAATCTCTTCAATAAAGCTGTTTCAGTATTTACTTCTTTTAAATCTATTTCAAAATTGTTATAAGATCAAGAGTCTGATCTTTGAAGTCGTTTAGATGATCCAAAACCAGAAATGTCTACGTGCAGTTAATTTATTATATGGTATGTAAGCCATCGCTGTCTTATAATATAAACTTGAGGATTCTGAACTATGGTTAACTTGGATGAATGGATAATTCCTTCACTCTCATGAAAGTTCGTGTTTGCTGTCCATTGATTAAATGAAAACAGTCAACTCCTGAATATCAGCAAAACAGATCACATTAATCATAAATATATACCTGAAAATGTCCATCTTTCTCTATTTTTAAGACATTAAGAAGCTTTATTCTTCTTAGCTAGAAAAAAGATCTGTGTGTTTCATGAATTTTAATGAATTGTGTCCTAGCATTTTGAATTCTGGGATTTTCCATACATTGTATGCAACAGTTTTCAGACAGCCTAAAAACACCCAGATCCCTTCTCCTTTCCTGCCTTTGTTTTTTCCTGTAGCACCCAAACATTGTTAGTGTGATTTCTCCTCCCTCACCTGTTGACTGCAGCTTCCATGACCATGTGCCCCATTAGAAAATCTGTTTAAAACAGCCATTAGAAAAAGTTTTAATTTAATAATCTTTTAGCAGGTGGTTTCAAAATACAGATTTCCTTAATATAGTAGAAACACAGCAAAACTTAATTTAAAGCTTATTTCAGCTTTAAAAATTATCATTTATCAAGATATGCTTAGACCATTCTGGGAAGAAATTTAGAAAAACGGGTAAGATATAACCAATGTGGAAGGAAATACCTAGGTATCACCATTTTACAAAATCTATGCAAATATTCTCATTTTTGTTCTCTCGTTTTAGACGATATGGAATTTCCTCACTGAACTGGGATGCTTTATCTTTGGCATTGTTTATTTTGATTATTCTGTTATATATAGGTCACATAGGAGCTCATTAAATCATAGTCATGCCAAACAACTGATTCACAGAAGGGCACTGGGCTTTTTTAAAATAATTAAAAATGTTTTTCAATAACATTCACTTGCCTTCAGGTCATTCTAAAATCCTACTGAACTTGTTGTGGGCAATACTGACTTTCTTTTCTATTGATTATATGCATTGAGAGAGAAGCACTCTCACTTGCTTTACATCTTTTATCCCTTGCTGTATCTTACAAGTGACAACTGATGCAGTTGTGGCTCAGCACATCTCTGCTCACTGTTTTTGGCAGGTGGTTCGTTACATCTTGACAGTTGAAAAGGACCATGACATGGACATCAATGACACTGATGCCTTGTGGGGAGAAACAGGTATTTCCCTTCTCATGTGTTTCTTAATTAGGGTTGCTGATTTAAGAATAAAGAGTTTTTAATCTTACTTTTTAAATTTAATTTTCTATAATACAAATAATGGAAAATACCAGTTTGAATAATAAAATGCAGTTTATAAGTATAGAGTTTTAACTTACTGAATCTATTCATCTCAGCTACTGGAGAACTATTTTATATTAATTTATATTAAAATTACTCTAAATTACTGACGTTTTAACTACATGGAAAATTGTGGAAATACAGTGCTTATGTTTCAGTGTGGGCAGTGGAAGAAAAGACCTGCCTTTGGACATCTGGGAAAGGCCAAATGTAGTTTTTAAGGCAGCCTGTAACCCCTGCACTGGCAGTTCCCTGGTGTGCCTTGTGAGTGGCATCTCCATTCCATGGAACAGCTGAGGGTGGGGAAGCAGCATTGGGTTGAGGATCAGTGGCCTCTCACATTCTAGAAAAGCAGATGTGCTTCATTCCTACACGTGTACAAAACCCTTGTTGCAAAGCCAGTGAATTCCAAAAGCCATACATCTGTTTCTAAATTAATTTTGTTCTTCAATATTTTCCTGTCAGTGTTTTTTATTGAAATCCTTGAATAATGCATTGGGAATCTTTAGTCACTGAGGAAGTGAACTCCCTGAAAGGGGGATTTTTGAACAAGACTCGACTCTTTTGCTTGTAATATTGATATCCATAACAGTTACTTTCCACTTGTTCAGCTCTAAACAGTTGTTATAACTGTAACACAGTGAAGTTTCATTGAGTGAGAAGGGAATGCTAAAAAAGAAAAAAAGAAAAATTTACTTTTTTTTGCAGTGTTTGTAATTTCCTTTACTTTCAGCATTCATTGGAAGTTAAAAAAAATCTACTTGATCATGTTTGAAAATGCTAAAAAATTAGTAACAGGAAATTCACAATTTGACCCACTTAGTAGAAAATGCAAGTTATTAGGCTTTAGAAACTGGAGGAGCAAGTCCTTTGCTGATTCTTGCATAAGTCACACATGGACTCATTTTCTGAACACTGTTGGTATGACTGGTGAGGCTTCAACACAACAAAATTTAAATTTCAAGTTCTGTTTAAAACACAATATGAGCAAAACAGAAGAGGGGGGAGAATCAAGATGGAGAAAGTATTTTCTTTTTTTTGTTCTTTCCAGCTTTCAGTAAGTGTCACAGTGAAAAGCTGAAAGAATGGTGATTCAGTAACACTCATGTATTTTGCACGTGTCCAAAGGCCAAGTAAGCCAAGAGCTGATGTTGATGCAAATGCTTTCTCTAGCCCTGACAGCTGCTGCAGGAAGAGGGAAGCTGGAAGTGTGCAAGGTACTCCTCGGGCACGGAGCGGCCGTGACAAGAGCCAGCAGGAGGGGCGTTCCCCCGCTACTCTGCGCCGTCCGGCAGGGCCACTGGCAGGTCTGCACAGCCCTGGGGATCCTTTGGGATGTGGTCCTTGATTCCTCCCATCTCTAGTTTTGAAAATCATTAGTGTCAATTTTCTAATATGCGTTTGCATCAGCTACAGAGGGACGTGCTCCGAAGTTGCACTTCCGAACCCTTTGTATCCCTTGAAATCACTTAAAAAGCACATTGCCCTCACAACTGTCTTAGTTATAATATACTTGAAAAATAACCTGAGTTAAAGTGTTTTATTTCCTAGACCAAGGTCAGAGGTGATTTCAGATCTTTTATACTGCTGCCGTGCAGAGAGAGAACCTTGGATTCAGAAGCCTTCCTCATGCTGTCAGGAGAAGGCCTTGAACTGCAGTCAGGGCTTGAGCTACACAGAATTTCTCAGTGGCTGCCATAAATACCACCTTAGTTCTCTTTTTTAAAAGTTCATGATATTATGGCTGAAATCTAAATCTGCCAATTTCATAAAATCATGGAGTTGGTAAGATGGGAAAAGCCCTCCAAGACCATCAAGTCCAATTGTTCCCCAGTACTGCCAAGGCCACCACTAACCCATGTCCTGAAGTGTTACACCCACAGGGCTTTTGAATCCCTTCAGGGATGTAGCAGATGGGAATTCCACCCCTGCCCCTGTGCCAGGGCTGGACAGCACTTTCTGAGAAGAAATTCTCCTAATATCCTATCTAAACCCCCGCTGGTGCAAGGAGTGTATTTTTAAATTGATATTTTCTGTTTCAGATTGCTAAACTTCTAGTGGAGCATGGGGCTGATGTGAATTTAAGTGACAAGCAAGGCCGGACACCACTGATGGTGGCTTCTTGTGAAGGACATCTGAGCACTGTGGAATTTCTCCTTTCTGAAGGTAGAAAATAAATAGTGGATTATGGCTGCACAGATGCACCAGGAATTGCATCTGGGTGAGTTAAGCAGTTTTTCCCTTTTAAACAGAGAATCTTCATAACAAAGTTCATTTTCATTTTACAGGTGCAACTATTTCATCTCTGGACAAGGAAGGACTGACAGCTCTGAGCTGGGCATGTCTGAAAGGCCACAAGGAAGTGGTTCAGTATTTAGTAGAGAAAGGTGCAACAACTGATCAGACAGACAAAAATGGACGAACTCCCCTAGACTTGGCAGCTTTTTATGGAGATGCTGATATTGTAAGTATAACAAAACAGAAAATTCAAGGAAAAGTTATAAAAAATTTAGAATTTAGAAAAACTGTTGCCTACCAAAATAGGAAATTTGGGGAAGTAGCCAAGATGGTTACACTGCTCTCATCTTGACTTCAGTGCAAATGTTTGCTCAGGAAAGCATTTTCTAGATTAAGTAGAAGCCCAGAATTATGCTGCAAACCCACAGAGGTCCCTTCTCAGGGTCCTGGCCAGTTGGTGCCCTCATAGAGCGAAGACCCCGAGAAGAGGTGTAAGAAGAGGAAGGGCACACTCAGGTCTGCGTACACTGTGGACAGATCCAAAAGGTCAGCAAGGAACTAGACAGAACAGCACATGCAGCCTCTCACACTCACAGCTGTCTTTCTGCAGCTCGCATAGACAAGGTCTGTTTCAGGTGCTGCTGTGGCATGGAACTTGCTGCAGCACTTTGTCCGATTCAGCCTTTGTCTGAATTAACTTGAAACTGTAAATAAGCCCTCGGGTTCCATAGTGACTTTGGGAGTTTTCAGATACTGTGTGTGTTTTTGCAGGTGACACTGGGTACTGGAGACTCTGCTGGGGAATGGGGGGGGGGTCCAGGCTCCTTCCTGTCCCTGCATTTGCTGTAGGTCATTGTGCTGGTGTGGTGCCAGCTCCCATTTCCCTGGCCAGACTGGTCCCTTCAGTAGGTCTGTGCTGAGCCACTGGCCAGGCTGGGGCAGGGGCAGTGCCAGTGAAGAGGTCCTTGAGCAGGCCCATGGCTGCTGGTTGTGGGGCCTGTCCACGGGCAGGACTGTTGGTGCCTCTTGCAAGGTCACTGCTGGTCGCACTTGGGCAAGTAATGGTTACGGGAAAGAACTACTGCTTCCCTCCAGCCTGCTTCCCTCCAGCCTGCTTCCCTCCAGCCTGCTTCCCTCCAGCCTGCTATGGGGCCTTCGGTGGGCTTTAGATGGCTGTACTGTACTCTGCAGCGTATGCTCAGTGCGTTTCAAAGAAGATTACATGGTACCTAAAATATTTTGTTGGTCTGCCTTTCCTACCAAAAGCCATGCTACAGAGCATGTCTTATTTCTTCTCCCAGGTGCAGTATTTGGTGGAGAAAGGAGCGATGATTGAGCACATGGACCACAGTGGCATGAGGCCGCTGGACAGAGCGATTGGCTGCCGCAATACCTCAGTCGTGGTCATGCTGCTGAGAAAAGGAGCTAAGCTAGGTTAGTGAAACTGCCCTGCACCAGGAGAAACAACTGGATTCTGCTCTGCCAGAAGAAGTTATTTCTGTAAAGCAGGTTAAATAACTCAAAACACCAGATTTTTGCAGGCTGGCTGGTTTGCAAGGACTTTTATTCTGCTCCTTCTTTGATGTGTGCTGATGGTGAGGTCTGGAGGAGTCACTGTATATGGTTACTCTTACCTTAATATATTTAAACAAGAAAATTATGATTATGCTATTACTGGTACATAATTCTGACGCTATTAATGATTTAGATTAACAAGTTTTACTTGTAAATAACATTCTTCTAATAAACTATATAATTGTGTATTTTTGCAGAGGCCAAAAAAAAGTAACTCATGTATTATCAGTAGGCAAGTACATGGTGCAGTTGTGTATGTGATAATTACTGACTATTTAGTACCTTTGAATCACTATTTCATATTATTTGGGTAGTAAGTATGATCAAATACAGGTCTTTACTTAGGCCTGAATTTAATTGTGACTTCTATACATTCCTACACAGGGGTGAAATGTATCAGACCATTTAATACCTGGCTGCTGTCCAGGTGGTGTTGGAGGGGGCAGGTGGAGGCTTAGATGTATTTTAAACGTGTACACCCTAATTATGATGATAATAGTAATACTAGTTCCATGTGGGTGGAATATATACTGAAGTAGGACCAGGCTTTCTACTGTGGTAGACAGCAGAAACACACTTTCTTCCCTTTTGTCAGAGACCCTTAAAATTTAACTTGCAGGAAATGCAGCATGGGCAATGGCCACCTCCAAACCCGATATTCTCCTGATTCTTCTGCAGAAACTGATGGAAGAAGGAAATACACTGTATAAAGTAGGTAGATTTTTATTTTTTTCTGGCAGCAGAACATTGGACTTCTGCCTGAAGGTAGACTGAATGCCTTTATGCCTCCTTTTCAACTATATAATTTGATATATTACTGTGCTCTGTTCAAAACAAAACAAGAATAATACGTGATTGTTTTCTGGTACTAGTAGTATGTATTAGTGCAAGTATTATCCTCATCAAACACCATTAAACATTTGAGTTCTGAAAGAAACACAAATTCTGGTTAACATGCAGGTTCTCTTACTGTGTTTGTCTGGCAGTATAGTTCATACTGTGTGTATTTATTGAAAAACCTGTCTCTGTGTTTTCTGCTTGAAGGGCACCTCTTGGTAGATGTCAAATATAAATACACTTTTTTGCAACAGTATTTCAATATTAGAAGTTTGTGAAAAACCTCTTGTTCCCTAAAATCTGCAGAAAGGCAAGATGAAGGAAGCAGCACAGCGCTATCAGTATGCATTGAGGAAGTTCCCAAGGGAAGGGTTTGGTGAGGAAATGAAAGCCTTCACTGAGCTGAGAGTTTCATTATACCTGAATTTGTCACGATGTCGCCGCAAAACAAATGTAAGTCTGCTGCCTCTCTGGCACTGGGAATCTGAGACTTATATCCTACTGCATTACTGGGGTTGTACATGGACATTTATCTGTGCTATTTCCGAATCCTTTTCCTTTTGGGCTTTATTATGTCAATAAATGGGTGGCTTATAAGACAAGGGCACGTTGCTGTGGGGGATCTATTACAGCTGGTCTTACATCATGCAGTTATTTTGGAATGACGAACTGCTGGATCTTTGTGGTACTTTTAAAAGACTGAATGGAAAACACTGCCTCCACCCTTTGTTATCAAACAGCACAGCCAGGTGCCACGGCTGTGCCTGTGCGTGCTTTGAGAAAATACCTGCTCTTGCTGACTGGGGCAGGAGCCTCTGCCGCGTGCGCTGGCTGCGCTCCCGGAGCCAGAGCATGAGCCCAGAGCTTGCAGCTTGCTTTGACTGTCACTGTGTAACCAGCCTGCTTGATTCCATTCTTAGGATTTTGGTATGGCCGAAGAGTTTGCTACCAAAGCCTTGGATCTGAAGCCTAAGTGTTACGAAGCCTATTATGCCAGAGCAAGAGCCAAGAGGAACAGCAGGTACTGTTTGATTCTGTGCATCTCTCTGCACAGATTTTTTTTTTTAACTTAGCATTTTTAATAACTTGTTCTTTTCTGCTAGTTATATTTCAAATTTGCAAAGAAAAAATTATTTTTTAGTGCCCTTTGCATCTGTACTAGGTCTCTGTATCAGATAAAGCCATCCACATTCAAATAGCAATATTGAATACCTGTAAGTACTTACGAGGCAGTCCAGAAAGTAACAAATTAATTTGAAGAGGGATTATTTTAATAATAACAGTGAGTGGGTCTGCTGCTCCACATGACACAGCAGAATGTGGCCAGCAGTGTGCCACCCAACTCAAGCACTTCATTATTTATTGCCAAGTTTATGATCTGTTACTGGCTGCTTTGATAGACAGAATATGATGAATCATTAGCAGTTGAAGATAAAAACAAGGGGAGAGAGGAGGTCTCTCTTTAGGTTGGAAGAATAACAAACTATAGTGGTGTAGCTTAAGTACAGGAAGAGGTGCCTTTTTCATTCACCATGTCTTTTCTAAACCGATGAATAAATGGCCATGAAGCAGAGTTCAGCAGGTTCCCTACTCTGGAAGTAAAGGTGAAGAGCTTGTGAGACAAAGTGTCAGTTCCTGGTGTTCCCAGCAGAGAGTTCTGCCTGCCTGCATAGGGTGTCAAGATACTCAAGAGAAGGGCTTAAGGCTGGGTCTGCACTTCCACCCTACTTAAGAATTTCCTGAGATGGAGAACTTCCAGTTCTTATTTGTCACCACCTGCAGCAGCAAAAAACAAATCAGATATTTCACTGCAAGGGTGGAGGTGGATTAGTAGTAGGCAATGCTGGGACTCAGATTTGCCCCAATTTTCACTGTTTACTTATTTCTTCCTGAACAGAAAACTACTTGCTGCTCTCGCTGACCTCCGGGAAGCCACTCAGCTGTGTCCCAGCAATCAGGAGATAAAACGTCTCCTGGCTCGGGTGGAAGAGGAATGCAAACAGTTCCAGAGAACACAGCAACAGAAGCATCACTCTCCACAGCTACTCGAGCAAGCCAACAACTCTGATAATGAGGAGGAGGGCATTATACCAGGTGTGAATGATAATTTTAATCTTCAAGACAGGGAAGATGAGCTGCCACATCCCAACGAATCTGTTTCCCCTCCACAAAGGCTGCAGTGTTCCTCAGCTGCTTCATTATTTAGCAGGACCCTTCAAGAAGATGTTCAGAAAGCTCAGTCTGTGTCCCCTCCAAGCAGAACAAGCAGTAAGTACCTGAGAGAGCCAGGCTTGATCATGCAGCCAACAAAGCAGGCACAGATTGTAAAAACTAATCAGCATTTGAGCTCCATCCAGCCTGGATCTAAACCAGGAAGCAGTCAATGTAGCACCAAGACACAATCGTCTCTGCAGCATCTTCCCCACAGTCCCTTGCCCATCCGGCCCTCTAGAAGTCAACATGCGGATGGGACGAGCACTCTGTCATCGGGCAGCATTTCCACAGCTCCCACTGCTGAACTGTGCAATGAGAAGTTTGTGTCGGGCCAGTGTTCGCATCCACAGCAGCACGAGACTCTCTCTTCTCGTTCTTTTGCCAGTAAATCTAAACCTGCTGACCTGTCAACAGCCTCTGCTCCGATGAATTTCAGTGACTCAAGGCAGCAAAGCCCTGTACCCAGTGGTGGCTCTTCTGGCTCTTCATCCAGTAGTGTGATTCTTGCCAGCTCAACAAGCAGCTTCACTTCAGCCAGCAGTTTTTCAGGCAGTGTTAAGGGGCTGGGCCCAGATGTTCGACTCAAGGAGACTAACATCAGTCAAGCTCAGGGTACTGAGCACCGGCCTCGCAATACCCCATTTATGGGAATCATGGACAAAACTGCAAGGTTTCAGCAGCAAAACACACAATCTAGTCGCACTTGGCACTCTCAGGCATCAGATGGATTATCCACAAACGTTCCTTCTGCAGGCATTCAGCCCTCAAACTTCGAGCAGTTCTCAATTAAACACTACTCAACTAAAGCATCCTCTACAGGTGCTGCCCCAGGAGATGGCAGCCAGAGCAGCAGGCAAGCAAAAGAACGTGAGGAGCTCACGTGCCAAATCCCTCCCCACTGTACAGACAGCAGATCATCCAGCCAGGGTTCTCATTTCCATCCTGATGCTGTAGCCAAACTGCCATCCCACAGCACTCAGGACGGCCACCTCAGTCACATCACCACGGCAAAACCAAAGCGATCGTTCATTGAATCAAATGTATAAATACTGTTCTGTACAGTGACAGGGTAGACCTGGGTCACAACATCACAGGGTCCGACTCCTCTACAAAACACTGACTGGCTGGGTCCCAGGGAGCAGTCTGTAATGGGATACAACCACTTCCAACTGTTCCTACCATCACAGGGCAGTGACAGTAACTGGAATAACAAATTCGTGTAGAAAGACTCAGCTAGGGTTGTCCTAGGAGCTCGAGCAGAGAAATCCTTTCCATTACATTTTACCATTAAATAAGCGTTTCCTTTCACATAGGGCTTCAATCTTGGCTTTTGGTTCTCTTGCCTCTCACACAAAGGACTCGTGCCTCTCAAATGCTTAAGTGCTTATGTCTCACAGCAGCGCTAAGGGAGATAATCTGCTGCAGAATATGCAGATCTGTACATGCATGCATTTTTTTTTTAAAATCAAAGTATTTTATCACTTTTCTAGCGGGATCTAATTTGGGTTGCATGATGTACATTTAGGAAGCGTAAATAATTTGCGTATGAGTAAACTATAAGCAGCCATGCTTTGACATGTAAATATAACTATTTTTAGTAACTAGAAGAAATCAAATAAAATGAGTGACATTTGCATGTGTATTGAGAGGCTTTGACCATATTGGTTATTGCACTGAAGAACACAATACTATGGCCTATTAACAATAATCGCACTTTATATAGGGTATCTAATCACCTTTGGGTGCTATCTTAAAGCAAAATGATTTATTGTTTATGTGTGAAAAGGTACAACAACTAAATGCTTAGTAAATGTTTTTATGGGAAACCCAAGAAAGGGGAGTGAACGTGAAGGTTTGAGGAAAAGCATATGTGCAGTTGCATGACAGGATGAAGTTGAGAAGTTGGGTTTTTTGAGGAAATAAGGTTTTTTATTGGCAAGAACATTCTGAAAATGAACGGCTGCAGTGACATTCCTATGAGCGCAATTCAGTTGGAGTGTTCAGCTTTATACTCTTCCCCTCATGCTTGATTACAGTGTTCTGTGTACATTGTAAACAGCTGTACCCAGCTCTACAAATCCTTTTGGAGTTTGCATCATTACACTTTGGCTTATTTATTGTTTACTGTTTCTTTGATATTTTGTACAAGTCCTATATCAGTCTTGTCCTGTAGTTCTATTTTTGCACAGCTACTGTACTCTTTCCATACGAAATAAAGATTATTAATATACCTGTGGGATGAGATGCAGTCCCTGATGGTTACAGGAGAAAGCTTTTCCAACTCCATATCCAGTAATGGGGAACAGAGAAAGACAGACATATTTTGGTTTGTTGAGTAGAAAAAGAAATACAGGTCCTATACTTTGCTATTTCTTACCTTCTGAAACACTGACTTGGCAAGGTGAAGACTCAAAACTCATAAATGTAGTAAAAATTTTAAGAAAACTTTATTTGAAAAACTGAGTTTGAGTACTTCATTCTTAAACAGAAATACCTCAAAATAGAACTACCAGGAACTTAAAAAAGTTTTCCTAGGAGTTTCCACCAGTGAAGGTTGAACCAGCCACAGATTGGAACAGAAACACTTTTTCTTTCCATTTGTTTCTGATACAATTAATTCCTTTAGCTGCATAAAATTTCAATTAATTTTAAGAAACAACTTCAAAATTCAGTGGTTTAACTATTTCCGCTGAGTCTCTAGCCAGCGACTAATGGCCATTTTTAGTGTCCTGTTTGGTGTGAGCATAAGAGAGTGGAGAGGAAGATTCGTCATGGGACTAGATCGTCTGGTGCTGATCCAGTTTTCCATTGCTTCCCTTTCATAGGAATAGCCATCTGCAAAGAAACCATCAACAAAAGTTCGTATTACAGAGGCTTGGGCAGTGTGCAGATGTTACCTTTTAAATGTAAAAGGGAAGTAAGGGAGTCCAGAGGGAAGTAAGGGGAGTCCAAACAGGAAAACTGAGATCTAGAATAAGTATATTGCATGTGAAATCATTACTATGGGTATAAACAGTTCAGGCTAGTTTCATGTACCTGTCTCTGCCTGCAAAGTACCAAAATATATTACGCACATGTTAAATAAGACTTTCTTTTCAGTTTGAATGATCCATAATGTGAAGTAAAAGCTCATTACCATCAATTGCCTAACACGGCTAAAGCTGCCTGCTGCCCTGCTGAACCTGGCTGACCCAGTGCTGAGCTGCACCTGTACAGAGCCCTCACAGTCTGGCCAGGTTCAGGACTTTTAAGAGTTGGTAGCTGAACAAGCTGTTCCTCAGAGAACAGAAATTAGGCCCCAGCTAAGTGTCAGCTGGCACAGTCACCCAGGAATATTTCTGGTGGAATACAAACCCGTGCCCTGTGCCCCTCCTCTAACACAGGGCTATACTCTGTCTCCTTACTCTTTATTGAATAAAGCCACCACACCATCAGTCCAGCAGTTAGCAAATGTCTTCATATTTTGACCATTTTAATTCCCAGAAGTCTGCCTTAATACCTTAGACCTGGATGAAGTCAGTCACTGTTTACAGAGCACCACAAATAATATACTAACCTGATGCTTGTATGCTCCTCCTTCCCTGTCCCCCCACGAATAGAACTACAAAACACTGGTTCTTCATAAAATGTTTTAACTACATAATATTTATGCTCCTGGCATATCACAGTTCCAAGGGCTTGCTGAATTTAAAGGAGTCTCATTCTGTACAAACTTTTAAGTAAATGTCCTAGAGATGGTGTGCTATGCATAGTAATGAGCCTGGGATTTTGGCGGGCAGGGTGGGGAAACTGGGTTGGTTGGTTTGTTTGCTTGCTTTTTGTCCTACTGAATGCACAATTTCATTTTGCACTTACTGAGCCAACACTGTAATTAGGCTTGTAATTATACTGACAAAGGCACATAAAGGGAGGCACATTTAAAAAAAGGAGAAAGTTGCTTGATACAGTATTTTTCTCTATATCAGAGCTGTAATTCAGCAAACTAAACATTTATCATAATTCTGGTTTGTTGCAACAGCTATTTAGAGCAGTTTATGTTTCAAAGCCTGATGATAAGATAGGTGTGGGAACACAAAAATGGGCCTATCTTTACCCTCAAGTAATTAATCCATGTCATGTAAAGACATACCTGTGGCAATGACAGGATCGTTCATAAGCTCTCTTGTTATAGGACAGAGGAACTCATCAGGAACAGGAACAGAAACCGAGATCATTGTCGTCCTCAGTTCTTCAATTTTCTGAAGAACTTTACTGCGCTGGCCTAGAGACTCTGAAAAATTATTTGTACATGAAGTGGACAGCACAGACAGGTAAGGCAAAGGGGTCAGGTCTTGGAATAGTAAGCAGCTGTGTCACAGGAGATACTGCTCCATCTTACCACCCACCCCCCTAAACCAAAAGCCTCCAGCCAGCCCTAATCCCCACTCCAGTTAGCTTTGCCACAGGCTGTCTCTCCTGCTGTGCAACAGGAACTTGGAGGAGTAATGAAAACAACTAGTAAAACCAGTGTAAGTGCAGCAGAGCCGTGGCAGAGCAGTGGTCTGGTGGCCACGCACTTGACACACAGTGCAAGCGCAACACTGCCCTGCAGCCACACCCTGGCACGGGACACTGCAGTGCTGGCCCTTGGGATGGGACAGAGCAGGACCAGTGGGAAGGTACAGCTGTGCACAAGTGCTGCCAGCGCCTCTGAAGAGACTGGATTTCCCTTCAGCCCTTTCCCATTAGCGTTTGATGCTCCTGCCCATGTCCACCTCTGTTACACTACACCTGCTGTGCAGTCTAGGGCTTACAAAGGCACAACTGAAAGACTCCTAAGCCTGTGTTTTTTAAAAGAACACTGGTGTCCTCCAAACTGCAAAGACTGTACTTGTAGAGGTCTTTAGCAAGATCTTACATCACATTCTTAGAGCAAAGAAAACAGGTTATCAAGGAGAGAAAGGACATGCTCATTCAAGCATTTGTATGGTAGTAGACTCCTAAAATTTAGTTAAACGGGAATTTGAGTAACACTGAAAATCTTGTTCACTTTAGGCAGATAGTATTTTCCTACTTTGTAAATGCTTGAGCTATGGCAGATAGAGAGCAATTTTTCAAGTCAGATATACGAGGCCATAATTTCTATGCCTTTGTTGATTTCTTTCCCCAGAGAACTCTCTTTGTAGCAGGTCATTGGTCACACTACATTCAATTTTCACAGAACTTTCTAGTCAGCATTATCTGATTAACCTCAGCTAGCAATTGCTGCAACAAAGTTTTAGGCTATTTCAATGCTAAAGAAAATGTCTGCATAAACTGAGGAAGCAAAGTGTCTTTCATGGATGACAATTCCTGACAAATTCCAAGCATCTCTGTTATTTCTCGACTTCAACAAAGCCAGCTGATACACAGAGATAATATGATCCAATATAGACCAATTCCACACACACACACACACAAAAGGAAGGGCGGTCTTTCTACAATGAACAATATCCAACTGTACTTTTTAAAAGGTTTCTTACCTCATTCAGCCTTTTCTTGTACTTGACCTCACTTTGACAAACGTATTAGCACCTAATTTACACCTAAATCTGGCCAACATATTAATAGAGAACTTACATTTTGAAAGTTTCAGTACCGTTCACTATCCTTAAATTTCTTATTTCAGAATAACCACTGTGGAATCATTAATAATATGGTGCTTCCTTGTGATGCCTTCTAAAATGTAATCACAGTTTTGCAATAAAGCAACAGGACTATGTATGAACCTGATATATTAGGAAGTGTCTGAGCCAGGCAAACTTTGCTTGATCTTTACCAAAAGTCATGATCAAATGCACACTTAAGAATTTCACTGGTCCATTCAAGGTTGGTGAACACACGCTATTCTAAACATGGCACTTTTGCAGACTGAAAGGAAAAACTATAGACCATCCTATTTACCAAAGTGAGAAACATGAATTATAGAGAAAAGCTGAAATTCCTTTTCCACAGCTTAATAGTACAAGATCAAGAAAGGAAAACAGAAACAAAATCAGGTAAGACTATTTAACAGCATCATTAGTGGAAGTGCATTGTATGTCTCCAGGTATGAGCAAACACACACACACACAAAAGGAACACTGTGGACAATGTAACATTAGGGGGTTTTTAACAGCCCTGGACATGAAATAAAAATGACATTTCAGGGGGGAAAAAAATCCATGTATGGAACTCCTAACTTGCTTTCATTCCAACATTTCAAAGTACTCTACAGATTAAAAACTCTTTGGATTTCAATATTCTTACCAATTTTTAATTCATTAGCAAGACTTTCCTTAGTAAGATTCAGTAGTTCCTTGCCATCAATATTATTCCTTTTGAAAAGTCCAACAAAGTCTGCTAAATCCTGTGCACAGAGCCAGGCTGAAACATCGTCCTCTGACCAGTCCTCAACAGCCACCTTTGATTCATTTTCTACGGTATCTCCTTTGGAAATGAAAAAGAATTAAAAAACAAAACAAACAAACAAAAAAGCAAATTAAAAGCAAATTAAAAACAAACAAACAACACCTTCCACCCCAAACCTCACCACAACCCCCAAAAAACAACCAACAATGAAATTCTCAGTTCAAAGAAACAACGTCATTAACGGACCTGTTTTTAAGTGTTCTTGGTACTATACATTCTTTATCTAATGAAAGAAATGTTAGACATTACTTTGGGAGGGAGGGCAATAATTTGGGTTTGCCTTTTACCTATCAATTTTCAAATTTTAGAGGAATTTAATCTCTTAGATGCCTACACTTCTGTCAAATTTGAATTGAACAACCAACCAGAAAAGTGTTAGCAGACACTGGAATCGTCTCACACCTCCTTAGAAGCCACACTGAAGTCCAAACCTCCTGTTGTGCTTTGAACAAAGACACATACCTTTGTTCCACAAATTTTAGGTGCTTAAGTAATTTCTACCATTAGTTATCCTATACTAATGGTATTAATGTCATTTGTACAATTAGTTTTTCACCTATAACAACTGGTAAGACACATTTCTAATTGACAATTACGCTTGCAATTAGCCTGTTTTCAACTCATCACAAATTATGGGTGTCGAAGAAGTCTTTCAGAACTCTGAGAATAATATTCATCTCTTAAATGCTGTCCAGAGAATAAGCAATTGTAAATATCAGAAAAACAGATACAGCAAATAATTAAAATTAAGATACATCTAGTATATATTTCTTTACAAAATAACAAAAAGTAAATACCTCTTTTGGGCATTGATCAGGTCAATTAGAAGATAAAAAACATGCACACAGTCCTGAGGTTACACATTAAGTGCAGATAAGAATGTGGGATTTTTGTATTTTCAGATGTTTTGAATTTAAAGATTACAAATACTTCCCAGACGGACCTGCACAGGGTTGCCTAAGGTCAAGCCGCCATACATGCACAGTTTTATCCATTGAGCCTGTGGCAAGTAAGGGACTATGTGGTGCAAAAGCACAAGTTGTAACATATCTACAAATAAAAAAAAGAAGTGTAAAAATGCACGAGAAAAGGATTTAATTTCCTTTATTTATGAAACAGAATAATCACGCTGATTTCTTACCTGGTATGCTGAGACAAAGTATGAAGGGTATTGCCAGTACTCTGTAAAAGAGTTTTTGTGATTTTAAATCTTGAAGAATAAAAGAAGTGTTTCTTCATTTCTGTGCTTCCTTTAAAAATAGGGAATATTGCTTCTTGAAAGGTGACAGAAGTTACCTTCAGAGAAGTTACACAACCTTGACAAAGCTGATCAGCAGCAGAGTCAGAAATGCAACCTGAATTTCCTGCTTGAAGCCCCTATTCAATTCCCTGGAGCACTGCTACCCTGCACAATCAGACAGCATGGGAGAACAGTGCCAGAAACACTAAGTGAATTAAATCCATATTGGCTGGTTGTTTGTATAGACAAAGACATTTCTTCTACAAATCTTGAATTAGAGATGACCAAAAGAGTCAGTGTGGGGGTCAACCCACAATCGTTCAATTGGACCAATAATTAACCACACCTATTTGGCCTATTCTCTTATTTGGACACTAAATACCACTAAAAAACCAAGTTCCTGAATTTTGGCAGTTTTAACTTATTATTAAAAGATTTTCCCTCTAATGAAAAATACCATTTCTTTGACAGGTACAGACAGGTTGGAAAAATGAGCAATGTTATTCTGAATCACTAATTGATCAATCAGCACTCCAGTATTTTGAGCTGTCCAACATGATCAAAGTGCCCTAATATCGGTTGAAATCTCTCTCCCTCCCACAAAGGTTTATTGTCACCACTTTTCCCCGGAGAATCACAGGACGGTTGAGGACCTCTAGAGATCATCCAGTCCAACTCCCCTGCTAAAGCAGCATCACCCAGAGCAGGTGTCCAGGCAGGTTTTGCATATCTCCAAAGGAGAATCTCACAACTAGAAAAGTTACTGTCCCATTTGATAAAAACCTAAGGCCACAAAAGCTGATGAACAGTATTAAGAAATACTTAGGCTGTGGTTTCCTTCATCTTCCAATTTTCTGAGGCTCCAAAACTCTAGAGGACTTCTTACATACCTGTCTAAACTTCAAACTACTAAAATAACTGGGCCAAAAACTGTGCAGGTATCATATTAGTGATTTTGGTGAAAAACTTTAATGCTAATTTAAAAATTATATCAATACAATAAGTATGTGCAGAGCAAGCTGAAGAAGCTTAAAATTTGTTCATCCTTCATTATCAGCAAAATTATTATTTTTAATACTATAAAGTATTAAAGTACATACCACTTACAGGTGACTCACACAGGATGTAACAACGGTATTATAGAAAATGCTTCAACAATGTGTTTTAAAGACATTGTACTTAATATAAAAAATTTCTTGAATTCTTTATTATGCTTCTATTTCACGTGCACTTTACATATAACAAACTACAGAATTTCTATAATCATCATTCCTGATTTTATGTCAAAAGGTACAGTCCTCCTTGCTTTGGAGCTAAGCTAAAGCTAGAATAACAAAAAAAACCTTCTGCTTCAATATGAAACCTGTAATACTCGTAAGTATGGAATTAATTGAGTAATACCTTACTGCAGAGAAATCAACTGACAAATCCTCACAATGTAAATAAAAAGTGAGAAAGACTGATCAGCTCTCAGGAGACATTTTTCCTTAGACTCCTTCCCCTCCTACCCCCAAATGCACAGTAAATATTTTGGCTTAATACCATTTGCATTCTTTAATATTTTTTCATTGATAAGACACTGCAGAAGCAGTGCTGATATTTAAAGACAACAACCCAAGTAATGGTCTTGTATTATGCTATACTTACAGTTTCATAGATTATGACACACTTGTCCACAGACCTTAAAAAAAAACACATTGACATTAAAATGATGCTGAGAGGGAAAAGGAAACTGTTTCATTAACCTTTTCCACAACCTGAGATTTCAAACTCAATCACCTACAAGACACAGACCGATTGTACAGACATTTCAACAGCTCTAGAGATCACAGAACCATTCCTTAATTGTTGATAATAAATATTTAGAAATCTTCAACTCTTTTGAGCTTTCTGTTTTACAATACTGAAGCATGAACCTGGACAGCCAGACATTTCAACAAGGTGCTGCTTACCCCGAGGCTATCATCTGTCCATCACAGGAAAATGCACAAGCCAGAACTGGGGCAGAGTGTCCATTCAGTGTGCATTTATATTTTAACTCAACACCTAAAAACACAGAAAGTAAATTGCTACATATGGCCATGTTTGACAAGGTATAACACAAGCTGCTTTAAGAAGCCCAAAGCTCCACCAGAGATGTCTCTGTGACATATTGTTTACAAAAAAGGGGATAAAAAGATCACAGAGACAACTTCCCCTTTTAATATCTTCAACTTTCTCACTTTGTAGTCCCAGAATGTCTCACAAGGTTTTAGATAATTAAATGTGTATCTGTACACACAATATTAATCTTTATATACTTTTATATAAAAGAGATTACAAAAAAGTACCCACTGAAGATATTTTTGGCAATTTACCTAGTCTCTACATTGCAGGTTTTGCAGGAGCCAACACTGTTTTCTCCAGCTCTTATTCAAGGCCCAGGATACACTGAAACATGAAAGCAAACCTCTCCCTGGCCAGGCAGATTAAGAGGTTTCAACCTATCAACCTGTTGAAAGGCCACAGTATAAGGTTTTTTTTAATCTCTGCTTTCACTACTTGTTGATAAATAGAATGCTAAATAAAATCTACATGGCACAGCATCACAAAGTGCTGAATGCCTTAGCTGCTCTCCAGCTAATAATTAAAACTTTCAACTTGTGGTTAGTTTGGCTGTGAATCCAGTAGTATAAATTTGATTTTCAATTTAAATTGTCACTAAAGACCTAAGACATTGGTATATTCAAAAAACATTTCTATACAAACCTAAGAAATCTGCAAACAAAATAAGCCAGAGTTTGATCTGATTATCTTGTCCACAAGAAGCCATCTGGAAGTATTTGAATCCATTTTCACTATCTGATAAAATTAAAATATATAAATGGGAGTCAGAAACACTAAAAACAACAGCAGATCTGTAAACTACATCAGCATAAAAATCATTGCAGAAGTTCTAAAACTGTTTGGATTTAAGAAATAGGTATCATTATACTCTTTCCTGAATAAGTAGATAGAGACCAGAGTTGTGCTCATATTTTAAGTTTTCTTGATGGTAAATGCTTGATTCTTCTGACTACACCCCTAGAGTCTTTTAACCTAAATTATTTGGTTATATCCATTTTTTCTACAGTTCAGTAATTCTAAAAATTAACCACATACACATGTACAAAATTTGAGAGTATCTGACAGGGAATTTTCATACTTTTACACGTTCAATTTTTCATTTTTTATTAACTGACATTTCATGACTGCAGTCCAGCCAAACACTCAGTAAATACTGCATTAAACATGAAATACAACAATAATAGTTTTAGAGCTTTCCCCTCTTGATTCAGTGGCTATGAACATTTCTGAATTATCATGTTCCATGAGTGGACTGTTAGATGCATAAGAAAGTGGTTGGATGGTTGCAACCTGAGGGTAGTGGTCAATGGCTCAGAGTCCCAATGGAGCAGTGGTGTCCCTCAGGGCTCTGTACTGGGACCAGTGCTATTTAATATCTTCATTAATGACACAGAAGGGAGCAAGTGCACCCTCAGCAAGTTTGCAGATGACGCCAAGCTGAGTGGTGCAGGTGACACACTAGGACAATGACCTGGGAGAACCCCAGAGAGGCCTCGACAAGCTCGAGCACCGGCCCATGGGAGCCTCAAGTGCTGGTGCAGCACCCGGACTGGGGCAACTCCTGGTAACAACACGGGCTGGGGGGTGAACAGGTGGAGAGCAGCCCTGCCAAGAAGGATTTGGGGGTGCTGGTGGGTGAGAGGCTGTGTACATTGCATCCCTTGCCAGGTTCAGTTCCAGCTTCGCCTTGGCCTTCCTCACCCCCTCCCTACACAATCATAATTCATGTCTATACTTTTCCCAGGTGACACATCTTTGTTCCCACTGCCTGTGCATGTGCTTCTTGCCTTTTAGTTTGACCAGCAGTTCCTGACTCAGCCATGCCAGTCTCTTGCCTTCCTTGGCCAGTTTCTCGCTCCTGGGGATCATNCTGAGGGTAGTGGTCAATGGCTCAGAGTCCCAATGGAGCAGTGGTGTCCCTCAGGGCTCTGTACTGGGACCAGTGCTATTTAATATCTTCATTAATGACACAGAAGGGAGCAAGTGCACCCTCAGCAAGTTTGCAGATGACGCCAAGCTGAGTGGTGCAGGTGACACACTAGGACAATGACCTGGGAGAACCCCAGAGAGGCCTCGACAAGCTCGAGCACCGGCCCATGGGAGCCTCAAGTGCTGGTGCAGCACCCGGACTGGGGCAACTCCTGGTAACAACACGGGCTGGGGGGTGAACAGGTGGAGAGCAGCCCTGCCAAGAAGGATTTGGGGGTGCTGGTGGGTGAGAGGCTGTGTACATTGCATCCCTTGCCAGGTTCAGTTCCAGCTTCGCCTTGGCCTTCCTCACCCCCTCCCTACACAATCATAATTCATGTCTATACTTTTCCCAGGTGACACATCTTTGTTCCCACTGCCTGTGCATGTGCTTCTTGCCTTTTAGTTTGACCAGCAGTTCCTGACTCAGCCATGCCAGTCTCTTGCCTTCCTTGGCCAGTTTCTCGCTCCTGGGGATCATCGACTCTTGCGCTCAGTAGAAGACTTCCCTAAAGATCTGCCAACTCTGTTCCTTGTCGCCGAGGGCAGTCTTACAGGGGATCCCACTGACAACCACCCTGAAGAGCTGGAAGTCTGCCTTCCTAAATTTCAGGAGCCTGACTTTATTCCTTACCTGACCTATATTCCTTAAAGATGGCAAACTCCACCAAACTCCACCACAACTGCTCTAGATCTCATGAGCTCCTAGGCAACTGTGACTGAATCCACTTCAAAGACAGAAGAACCACCTGTTACAGCCTAAAGCACAAAGAACCTATCAGACACTCTGGATCAAAACTTGCTCTGAATTAAGCAGGTAAAGAGAATCTCAATTTAAAACTATCTCTAATTGTACTGGATAAGCACTACTTGTATGCATTTCATAATGTCTTAAATCTGCCAAAAATCCCAGAAGGTTCAACCATTGATGATTAAACAGAAACACAAGAAAGGAAATATGTTGATTTTCAATAATATATGGATTTTTAAAAAATCAAGAATGATCATAAATCAGCTAAAACAAATCCACAATGTAGGAAATACCTGTTTTGTTGCCTGTTTCACTTTATCTTGGCAAAAGGCTGAAGGTTTGGTCACGTAATTTTTAAACCAAGAGAATAATCTCAATATGAAATGGAGTGGTGGAAATTACACTCTGATCTGTTTCAGCTGCAACATGTTTTTTGCCCTCAGATGCAACTCTTAGTTCATGATGGAGCTTTTTGTGTAGTATTTTCACCAAGAAAGATCCTACACCTTTCAGTGGACACACATTTGTTTGATCTGGTATTGTCAATCACTAATTCTCTGTTCTGAAGTGTATGCTCATATCCTACTTCCTAGATCATCCACTGCCCCTGAAGCCTACTGCTTCTCCTGTTTTCTTCCTACTCTGCACCACCCTCCTTAGACAATGTGGTACACAGACAGCAGTACTTACTGCTGGGTTCAGCACTTGAAGATCCAAGTGGCTGCTCAGTTGTAACTTTTGGGGCCTTTGAAAGGGCAGCTTGTGTATTCTGAGAACAAAAGCCTAAATATCTTGATGAAGATCACTTTGTAGATCAATAGTAGATCTGGAAAGCACGAAAGTATACGCACAAGCTTGTTAAGTCAAGCTGCTGCATTACTTCCTAAAGCTGACAACGAGGCTTCTGCCCAATTTCCTAACCTCCATTAGAAGTAAATGACTATGTGGTCAAATGCTAAAACAGCTCTAAGATATCTGAACATCTTAGTGGAATGCAGGAGATTCTGGACTCATTACTCCCCCAGATTCCTCTAAGTGAGAAAGTCAGGTGCAGGAAAACAGTCTACATATTCCACAGCTCAAGCATTTAGCTGATTAGGTTTACATCTCTCTGCATTGTTTTAATCCAGTCCTGTTCCTTGGGAACCTAAGTATGAAAGAGTCAAGGGGGAATGGCAATCAAGGACTGCATCTTCTAAAATGCTTGTCTGCCACAGGGTAATTAGTTACTCAAAGTTATCATCTTGTTTGTTGACCTAGTACATTCCTTGCCACCAACCTGACCACAACCTTTACTTAAGAATACTCAGAATATTCTAAAACATCAGCTCTTTGCAAGGTCATTTGTATCTTGAGCACCAATGGCAAAAAGGATATGAAAACAAGAGCTAGGGAGAAATGAAGTATCTCTTGTTTTATATGTTCCTCCCCTGAAGAGTTGAGTAACTAACCAGATACTGGATGTGAAGAAATATCACAGCAGGTAACGCCAAGATCATGTGCTTTTTCATTATACAGGCATCTCATTTTATCATCCCAAATGGTTAAATCACCACTTGATGATCCAGTGACAAAGAAATTTCCATTGGGAGAAAACGCACATGCCACCAAAGAACCACCTTTAACATTCCCAGATCTGAAAAGCAAGAGTACACAGGATTTGAATTTAGAGTAGGTAAAAGTTCTACAGAAGTGACATCTCAATAAGCCAAACTCTTCTACGTTTTGCACTTTGGAACTAGCTAACAGAGGAAAGAGAAACTCAAACCAACTATGAAAAGAGAGCAAAATAAGCTCTGCAGCAGGGACCAGACCTGCCCTTTGACTGCAGGAGGAAAAACATGAGATGGCAGCACAAGGCAATAATTTTAACTGAGTGATAAAATAATTTTCAAACTGAAGACAATTTGCATGTATTTAACATTTAAAAGGCACAATGCACTGTTAAAATTTTATGGCAGGATAAATTTTAAAAGTTAAAGATAAATACACAGCTACCATTAACACACATTTACATGTACACAAACAAGGGGAAGAAAGACTGAAAATTCTTCTGTTCTGTTCTTAGAGACAAAAGAGAACACATACTAACCCATATGATAAGCTGTAGCTGAGTAGAATAATTTGGGATTTATGATGTGGGGTGAAGTTTGAACAACTTGTACACAAGAGAAAGCAATGTGGAAGAGAAATTCTGTATTTTAACTAAGTCAGCCAAAGCACTTTGTAAAACTGATCTTTAAAGAAAATTTCTAGCAGATATGGAAGTGTGGTCAACTCTCTGGAAAGAAGAGGGTCAACCTGACATCCTTTACATTATCTGATAACCTAAAGTCAATCAAGAGAGTCTCACTCCTTTTAATGGACACCAGATCAGCCAAGCATGCATAGCTGAGCCTTCAAGTGCAGGGAGAAAATCACAGCCATAAGAAACAGTCACATGGCAAGAAATGACAGTCCTATTTACTCTGCCATCATATTTTGTAGAACAGCTGCGAATTTTCTTTTACTTATAGAAATTTTATTTACTGCCAGGGTTGTCAAACTTAATGTCACAGAAGAAAAGTCAATAAATTTTCCTCAGTGTCACACTAATCAGACCCAGGACCTTCTAAAAAGTATTGTCTCCCTTAATTCTATCATTAAGGATACTATCAAATCCACTACAGAGCTTCCCATTTTTATATGTACAATCTTTTTTCTTCAGTGCAACTTTTAAAACTTTCCTTCTTTCACACAAAAAGCTGCAGATTCAGCTCTGAAAAGAACAGTAAAATAAATAGCATTGTACATGTTCAGAGCATGCATTTAAGACTTGCAGGCCAAATACCAGTTTTGTAAACTACTGAACAGGAAATAGAGTACACTAAGAAATACACATAAGTCAACTTGCTTTCATGTTGTTCACATCCATCATAGAAATTATTTTAATAGCCATCTTATTTCACAATTTTAACAGTCAATTACAACAGCTGAGCAGATAAGGAGCAAATATTATGTATTTTATTATAATTACCATCTATATATTTAGTAAAGTGACAAAACAGTGTGGTAAAATGTTTTCTCTTCTTCAGCACCAACACAGTCAACTGTTTCAAAAGAAACAGAAGACCACAGACTGACATTAGATGGTTAACTAACTTCCTCTGACATAATTTTTAAGTACCTTGACGATTTCTATGTGATATTGATCTCAGCTTTTAAAAACAGGACATGTGCATTTTTCTATCTGCAATTACAAATGACAATAAAAAATCCATCAGCCGAAAATACATACACACACATCCCAAAATAGATATAAAGTTAAGCTGACTGCTGCTGGGCTGTTAACACTCTGAAATGAACTTTTAATAGTTAAAGGGGACAGGATGGGAATATTCCAGTTTTTTCTAATTTCTCTACAATGAAAACACCAAAGCAGGATAATTTCTGCTTGTAACAATATAGTTTCTACATAGTCATTATACATTCACCATTCAACTAGAAGAAAATTAGGATGTAGGTCTAAAGCATGCATCAACGCATGTATTAACAGCATACAATTGTAAGAAATGACATTTTCATATCTCTGGGTTTTTCCCTTCAGCAACAAGCATTCTGAATAAAAAAAATAGAACCTCTTCACTAGTAATGTTTCAAAACAGATAAACACTTAGACTTCAGAATACTAATGACTGAATTTCCCTATTTTTCTTAAAGATAAAAGGAGGAAAAAATAAGTTATCAGTACCTCTTTACTACCTGAAAACAAAACCACCATTTCAGTGTTTCTTTCTGTATTACAAAAAACATGGTGGCAAAAATCTGTAAGAATCCTGTTTATGGACAAATTTCCAGATTTACACAATTTAAGTAATGATAATCAATCATTTTGAAAATCTGTACAGTTCTCACATAAATCACTGCTGTGGAAGGCAAAGAGGCCACAAAAGGAGGGATATGCTTGACAGGGGACTACCAAAATCAAACAACTTTGTCTTTCAGAAAGAGCTGCTCCCTCAATCCTCAGTGCAACGTCAGTTCACTCAAATTCTCAACTACTTTTCTAACTTTAGAGAGTAATTTAGTTATGTAATAGGGCTCTAAAACCTAAATAATGTCTTGCCCAAGTACAGATTACAACAACTGGCCTGAAGAATTCACTGAAAGACAGAGATGTAGACGAGGACTTTGAAGATAGCTCTAAGGTTCATGCTTTTACCTGTTCAATACCAATAAATATGCTCATCTGCTTTGTTTCAAATGTTTCTTGGAAACTTATGTTAAATGACTGTCATGCTTAACTTTATTAGTTAGCTCCAATACTTCTTTCTGTCGCTTTATGTCTTAAACTGTATAGTTTCAGGACAGGTCCATAGTTTCCAAACTGATTGCTGGATTACTGTCAAGCTTCCACGACCTTCCTAGACTCCAAACTCCTGGTAATCAAACATTTAATTTATACTACTATATATAATGCAATAGAAAGCACACAGTAGTCAGGCTCCACTAACTGTATATTATGTATCACAGTTTGCTGACTCACTGGTTAGAAACCAGATGCATGCAGTATGCAATGCATCCTGATCTCATGTTAAATCAATGAAATGAACTTTTAAAAAATCAGGATTTAGATGCAAAATAACTTTGTAAAAATTAAAACTTTTTGAGTTTGCGTCGTTTAACTTAAAAAACCAAAAAGCCACTCAGCACTTCTCCCTCTCTTATTGATTAATCTTTTAGTCATCTAAATCCTATCCCAGTTTCTTTGCGATATCCATCAGTGGTGTAAGTCTGCGTATCTTGTACACAGTACAGCATACTGCACTTGAACTATATTCACTTCAAAACGGAGTATTTGTCAAAAAATATTTGGCACTCACCGGTACAGTTTCAGCGACTGCATGTTCCAAAGAACCACGCTGCCATCCGCTGCCCCTGACAGCAGAGAGGTGGCCTCGGGCGAGAAGCGGCAGACTCTGACGGGGCTGGCCCCGGGCTGCCCCAGCACCGCCAGCCGGCGGCCGTCGCGCGCGTCCCACAGCGCCGTGGTGCCGTCCGTGGAGCACGAGGCCAGCACGCGCCCCGACGGCGAGAAGCAGCAGCAGTGCACGGCGTACGTGTGGCCTCTCAACGGCGAGTACGGAAGCTCAGTAAAGTCGCTCAAAGAATAAACACGAATTGTTTTGTCCAAGGAACAAGTAGCCAAGCATGATGATGAGAAGGCGCAGTAGTTGACATCATCACTATGATCTGCTAAAGTGTGAATTAATGTCGCCATTTCAAAAAAATAAAAATCTGAAAAAGAGTTTAACAGTTAGACTTAATTTTCCTATTTCATAAATGAAACATACTACAAGAGCAAGAAATTATTAGCAAGACAAATTCTGAAGGAAAAAAAGAAAAACTCATTTGCAAAGGCATATTTTTCACCTAGCATTGTTTAAGCACAAAATCATAAAATCACATACTAGTTTGGGTTGGAAGGGACCTTAAAGCTCATCCAGTCCCACCCCCTGCCATGGGCAGGGACACTTTCCACTATCCCAGGTTGCTCCAAGCCCCGTCCAGCCTGGCCTTGAATGCTTCCAGGGATGGGGCAGCCACAGCTCCTCTGGGCACCTTGGACCAGGGCCTCACCACCCACACAGCCAAGAACTTCTTGCTAATCTCTAATCTAAACCCACTCACAGTTTAAATCCATTCCCATTTCTATCACTGCATGCCCTTGTAAAAAGTCCCTCTCCAGCCTTCTGGTAGTGTGTGGCTGGAGCACTTTCCAGTGAAGACAGACAAAAAAGTCTTTGAGTACCTCAGCCTTCTCCATGACTTGGGTAACCAGGTCTCCTCCACAGTTTAAATCCATTCCCATTTCTATCACTGCATGCCCTTGTAAAAAGTCCCTCTCCAGCCTTCTGGTAGTGTGTGGCTGGAGCACTTTCCAGTGAAGACAGACAAAAAAGTCTTTGAGTACCTCAGCCTTCTCCATGACTTGGGTAACCAGGTCTCCTCTTTCCTTTCAGAGAGGGCCCACATTTTTCCTAATCTTCCTTTTATCACCAACATGCCTGTAGAAGCTTTTCCTGTTGCCCCTGACATCCCTGGCTGGATTTAATTCCATCAGGACTTTAGCTTTCCCAACCTAATCCCTGATGCTTGAACAATCTCTATGTTCCTCCCAGGCTACCTGTCCTTGCTTGCATCCTCTTCTGTTTTGTTTGAATTTGTCCAAGAGCTCCCTTCTGCTTACTTTCACAGATAGCAACAGTTGTAATGGCAAAACATCAGAGCAATACCATATACTTGTGTTGCCAATCCAAGGTTTGACCAGACTGACTAAAACATTTAAGTCAAAATGTGAATATTAATTAGGTGATCAGAATTGGAACCTCTCCAGAAATTTCATTTGCTGCTACACAGAACAACAGAAGATAATGTGAACTCCACATGCATTTTCCCAGGACTTAAAACTGCTGGAACCAGTTTAAATTGCATCAGACAAGTGATTTACACTGTTAAGGTCCAGGAAATCCCCGAAGAGGTACATCCCAACCAATTACTCCCCATGCTGCAGATCACAGACAAGTTTCCTGAGAATAAGGAAGCACAGAGCCAAAATGAAGTGCCTACAACTCTTAAAAGCTGTTTATAATGAAAAAAAGGCTGTAATACTATTTATATTAAGTTAACTTAAATAACAGTCTGCTGTTTTAGATAAGTGCTTCATTCTGAATAATAATTTCAGTGCTGAGGCATCTGCGAACAAAACCATATACACTCACACATATTTTTTTTACATATAAACATACACACGTTTGTATGTATGTGGACATGCAAGTATGTATAAATGTATGCACACATGCATGTATGTACATATACATACAGACACAAAGGTGCACGTATAAGGGCAAAATACTTGTTCTCTTCAGACAGTGTATGGCACACCGATTTAAAGACCAGATCATTGAATGCTATCTATTTTATCTTCAGGATGCTCTGACGTAGTAGTAATTTTACTACTACTTTCTTTAAAACCAATGAACAGATGAAGTAATATCAATAACATGTCTTAGCTGCAGAAAGAAAATAAACATACTTTCTTCAGCTACGAGAAACCGATGAGTCAGACAAAGCTTGACATCTGGAAAGAGAAGCTGAAAAAGGCACCTTGATCTCACTGTCGGGAGACTTTCAGGAGCTCACTGCAGGAAAGCAAATCTAAGAACAAGAGATTTCAGTATCAATAAACCGACTGAGGGAGCGAGGAGCAGCGGGAGCATTCGGCACCAGAGTTCAGCACCACAGCATCACCTCCTCTGGCAATTACGTAGTTTTTTCATAATCCGTAAACCAGCAGCACCCGCCCACAGGAAGAGCTACAGCAATTCTCGACGCGGCTAGCAGTCCCTTCCTTATTGCTCTTTCCCGCAGCCTAGCCCCACCCAACCCATCGCGCTGGCGGCGCGGCCGGGACACGCTCGGGAGCTCGGCGGGGTC
>VWZW01006975.1:45195-105102 GCA_013397115.1 Edolisoma coerulescens | reverse complement strand
GCACTGTCCGAGCGGGCACCGGGGCCACATTCCACTGCTGAGATCGACACGGTGACCGCCGCACCCCGGCCCCTGCCCGCCACAGGCGCGGGCCTCGAGCAGAGCGACGGTGAGTTCCAACAAAAAGAGTGCTCCCCCGGTCCCAGCATCCGTCAGGAAATGTACACCATCGCCCTCTCCCCCCCTCCACATACACGCTCAGCAATTCATGCAATATAAATGGTTTAGCCGGCACCTACAGGTTTGAGGAAGACAAAGTACTTTCTTGGAGTCACTGTGCCCAGGAAGCATTCCCTAAATGATCGGCCTTCGTGTTTAGTCTGTACCATCTCACGCTCCGTTTTATAGCACATTATTTGATTGCACACTCTGTGATCCACGGCTGAAGCCTGGCCTTTCATTGTTCTGAATCCTAGGTGACAGCCAGTATTAAAAAGAAAGCTTTAGACTGCCTTTTAAAGATACGTATTTTGTCCAAGACAACTATGACATTTGATTTTCAGCTGCTTTTGTATCATCCCATTTTTTTCAAAGAGATGACAAGAGACAAAAGAGAACCCACACTCAACCAAAACACTCTTCATTGAGCACCATTATGGTAGTTTGAAAGTTTCGGAATAAATTCTCTAAAGACCAGCACTCTTTGTTCAGAAAGGATGAGAGCACACTGGAAAACTTTTCCTCTTAAGAAAACATACAAACATCAACATGAGAGAAAATTAGCAAAGAAGAAATGTCACAAACATTTTTCTAGTGGTTAAATCTCTGCTCTTTTTTGTGGAGATATGAGGGCATATGCATGATTCAAGCTTGCCATTCAAATCTAGTATTTCCTGTAAATTTAATTTTACTGCAATAGTAATGAAGACACTGGCTGTTAGCAAGCAAAGCAATACACTGGCCATGTCAAGTTAGAGGTGATGCTTGTCTCACTGTCATCGCTACAGTAGCTGTTGCCACCTTCAACTTCCCACCTGTTCAGCTGAATTGGGATACAAGCTGAAAAAAATGCAACTTGTATTATAGATATTGTATGTAGTGTAGCTGGTAACCTGTCTGACATTTCAGAAAACTAACAGTTCTAGTATTGCAGACAAAGCATTAACCAGTACAGAATCTGGAAAAAAAAATTTCATTGAAGAACTAGATTTCTCAATTGCCTAAGCATATTTATAACACCTTCTTACAAGCTTACCATCATACATTCAAAATACTGATTAATCTTCACATCTCTGGTACACGTCAGCAAACCTCTTTACTGAAGTCTTCAGAAAGGTCATGAAAAGGAAAGGCGTGGAGCAGTCAGTGCAGGAGCTCATGTTAGCCTGCAAGACTGTCTGACACCCAAATGGGATTTTTTTATTCAAAGTAATAACAGATTATTCGAACAGGATTTTGGAATAAAGAAAAAATATTATTGAACAAGATATTCTGGGGAGGGCAATGGAAACAATCATTTAAAAATAGGCACTAAGACCCAAACATGGCAGACCTAGTTTAAAAGCAAAAACGAATACCCTCCCAACATTATTTTGTGAGAGAACTACAGATATTGTGGTTCCACAATATCTGTTTGTAATTCTTGTACTTTCTTCAGTCAGAGAAGGATTATGACTTCGACAGGCCAAAAAAGGGACAAAACCTTACATGGACAGTGGTTTTCAGAAACATGATCCACCGTGTGCATTTCTACATCGGTAAGGACAGTGACCAGCCTGGCAGCACCTCAGTTATTTACAGGTAGGGAACTGCTCTCTGACTGCTTGGCAGTTCCTTCCTTTTGAACTACCATTAAAAGCTCAGGAGAATTAGAAGCATCATAAGAACTGAATGTTAAATGTAAAACTTCCAAGATAATTATCTAAAAAAAACACCCCAAACCAAAAAACCTGTATACACAGGACCTGAAGTATTAAAATTGCCAAGAAAATCTGGTTTGCAAAACAGTCTTTTATTGTATCCGTGCCACACATACTAGTGAAAAATAACACTCCTAAAAAAGGAAAAGAAAAAGAATGCTACCTTTCCACAACATTTCTTTTAAATAAAACTTCAAGTACTCTTACATTAGTACAAAAAAAATTCCGATCTATCTGCCCCAACAGGCCACCACAACACACAGTAGATAAAACACAGTGGTTACAAATGTCTTCTTTTGTTATTCTGTGGCAAGGCAAATGGAGGGAAATGTTTCTATGAAAAAATACTGTGTGTGTAGGAAATTGTCACAATTTTCTTCCACATGGATACAAATGATTATACTTGAATTTGAGGCCGTGGTGGCTTGAAATTATATAACAAAATAGAAAAATGGAAAACTAATATCCCCTACACCCTGTTTTAAAGGCAGGCACTACCAAGATTAAGGAGACTCCACAGTGTTGGTAGAGGATAATTACTGTACAAGCCATAGATCTATAATTACCTTAAGACTAAAATAAAATGCTACCGTCCTCCTAAGGCATAAACAATAATGTCTGCAAACAATATGTACACATCATACATATTTAAAACAAGACTTAATATAAACAATAATGAACAGTATATACATGTCTCAATTTTTCTTCACTGTCTTGAAATACAATTTAACTACACAAGTGATGCAGCAACATATATATAAATGTACTTGTAACTCTACAGTAAAGTTTAATTTTTAGTGCCTTCACAGCACATCAGTGTAAACAGTTTTACTTGGCTTTGTTTTATATTTTAAAACATTCCTTGTTGTATTTTCAACATTTAAAGCAATTTTGTAGTTCTTCCTTTTCACAGAAAACGAAGATTCTGAATGCTGTATAATCATAAATAATTCATAAAATTAAATACATTCACTAAAAAATAAACTACAAAGTAAAAAAAAAGAAAAATAGATATTTATTGAAAGGGAAAAGAGAACCATTTCCCCAAGTAGAGCTCTGGTGGTTGAATATTCAGTGCGTTTTGATAAACTGCTATTGCACTATAACACCCCTTTCTTTGAAATTCTTTGGGTGTGCTTCCCTGTTCTACCTAAATTAGTTTGTTAAAACACACAAACCAATAACCAAGGGGCCATGGTTGCTGTAGGAGTGAAGCCTTCAAAACTAGTATCACAACTCTGTGATATTTTAAAGGAAAAAATTAGTTACGTATGTGCCTTGCACTTCCATGTAAATACAGTTCACATTGCTGGTCTTATCAGTCCTCATTTAATGGAAAAAAAAAAAAAAAGAAAGAAAAAAAGAGTTCTAGTAGCTTCAGCTCACTTTGAAAATCTCTGTCCATTTTTTTTCAAAATACTTCCTCATGTTGTGGCCAGCCCTGCCTATGTCAGAATCATCTTCATTGAAAGTTTCACAGTTGTCAAAAACAAGCCTGACATCCAGCGAAAATGCTTCAAGATTAGGGTACCTGAAAGAAGCAAAAAATGAGTAATTTTTGGAACACAGAAAATCAAAGCAGAAAAATATTTCAACTACATGAGAAAATATTTAGTAAGAATTTAAATTAGAATTTCTAACAAGAAGAAAATGAACATCAGTGAAAGGAAATACCCTCTCATCACTGATTTGTTATTTTCCTCAGAAGTTTTGTAAGGTAGAATTTCATGCCTGTACTGGAAAACAAACTTTTAGAAAACTAATTACTCCTCTTCAACAGCTTTCTAGTTAAAATGCTATGGCTATTTTCCATTTATGCATCTATTCTTGGGCTCAGTGTCCTCTCAAAGTGTTGAATAGAGCTGAATTTATCTAAAAGAGGAACAAATGGGTACAAAAAAAGGCTGCCCAGATAATTCTGTGACACTGTCTTTGCTACCCTGAACATACTCCTGAATGGCCCAAAGAGTGTTCCAATATTCATATGAATTATTAAAAATAAGAATAAAAGTTACAAGTCTATGATATGAGCACATGGGGAACACTTAAATCTCATATTCATGAGAGAAAAAGCCTGAAGAGGTTAAAAAGCTCCTTGTGCTATCCGAGGAAAGTTGTCCTGTGTGGAGCTGACAGACACTGTAGAGGGTCCATCTTTACAGCTTCATTAGAGCACAGGGATATTAACAAGGAGGGAAGGTAAACAGAGGCATATGGTGTGGTCTTCTTTTTAAAAAATCTGTGCAGTCAAATTGTAGGACTATAAAATGATTAACCACCTTTACAGGAGTGTTACCCATAACAGAGCTGGCAATTCACTCCACAGACACATCATTTACAGGGACTCCACTAGCTTAAAGCCTACACAGTTGGTTCTCTCTAACATGCAGTGACACTAAGATGTCTCCATGAAAAAAGATGAGGAAAAAAAGCTTTCCTGTTGATTGTTTTTCCTGTGCATTTGACCTGGCAGTTTTTATTGTTTTTCAGCCAGTTCCACACGTTCTCCCAATCAACATGCTATTTCACTTGGATATGGCAAAGATTAAAGCATACAATTAAGAATTTTTATTTTGACTGTAAAAGTAATCACAGAGGTGTCAGAGCAGAACAATATAGTTTAGCTAATTTTAAAAATGTATTGTATTTCAGTGTTTAAATATTTTTAAAATGTAAAGTCAAATTTACAGTAGGTTTACTTACTGTCCACTACTTAGCTTGTCTCTAATGGTAGAAAAGTCCATAGGTTTTTTAATAACTTTCTTGTAACCAGGAACAAGTTTCAAGTTTACAGGAAGTAAGAAAGGCCAGGCATCTTCATGAGTTTCCAATTCTGAGAGAATCATGCTGAATAAAATAAGGTTTCAAATCAGTATTTTTTAACTGTTCATACATTCATAGAGTGTTTTCACTATTACATAAATTCCTTATGAACAGCCAAACTATTCACTTTACAAAAGGAAAACACTTTCTTCTGCACCCTGTTGCAAGGCTGAGAACAACATACATAGAGACAGACAACTGAGTAACTAAAACAGCATTAAGTTCTCTCCAGGCAACCTATGTAAGATGAAATTCTAATGATCAACAGTCCAAAAGAAAACATGGTCCTGCAACTTTGATCCTCAATGTAAACCATTTGCAAACCAGGTGCTAACACTGACTTTCCAAAACTGTGTCAAGGCTAAACGATGTCTCTTTTGACTGAGTAGGAATGCTACCGGAGCAGACGATTCGCGTGTGCCCTCCAGAATGCAAAACCCTCGGACACAGTGGAGAATTGTCTTTGATACACTTGAGAAAGGTGTCAGTGCCACTTCTACTGCGGTTCATTCCTCCCAGTCTTGAAAGAAGCGTTCTCCCAGCAGACACACACCTGTGTTTATATATACATACACACACACACGTGTATATATACGTACATGCGACAAAGAATAGCATTCCTGTTTCCCAGAACTGAGATAAAAAGGATCAAGTACTACTTGTTTCAACAAGACTTACCCCTAAATTTAGTATCTGACACTTTACCTGCATAAAGCCAGGTCCTTGGAGTCTCCATCTCGCTTAGGTTTCTTAACAGAAGAGCAATTTTCTTGCTTTAACTGGCTTACAGAAACATTTTCATCCATTTTTCTTTTCTTAGGGTCTGTTTTTCCTCTTTTTAAGGCAGCGCTTGTAGTTGCAGGGTCTTCATCCTCTGTTTCTCCTGCTAATTTCCTGCTTCTCTTTTGTTCATTACTTTTTTTACCTTTAATTTGAAGTTTTTTTATCTTTAGAGTTTGACCACTTGCCTACAATAGAGAGAACTGAAATAATTAATAACCTAGAAATTACAGAAACCTCTGTCGTCATTGACAGCAATGAATACCAGAAACAGAAGGACCAAAACATATTAAATCTTTAATATTAGAGATTATTCACTTTTTGCTCTTCTCTGAAGGCAAACAAGGTTGCAGAAATTCCTGGTACTAATGACTTAGGTTCTCAACTTGTGACAATACAAAACCACCTGACATTCAAATTGGTAAAACAGTACCTCCTAACAAACCAAGCTGGTATAGTTTTGGACAAACATTAGTCCATTCCTAAATGACTGATATACTAAGAAAAAAAATGCACTAAGTTTTTTTTCTGCTTTTTCTTTTAAAACAGAACCTGAGACATTGTTCTGTCAACACTTAATGATGAATTTTGAAAGACAAATACTGAATAAATTTTAAAAGAGAAATTAAAAATTATGGTATGGAATTAGCATGAAAATTCTGTACCTTCTTACATTAAAAAGCCCACAGTTTAGAATAAATAAAACTGTAGCTTTTACTGCCACTAAAATACAAGTTAAATAAAACTACTCTCATCATTTAATGGGAGCCCCCAATAAAACATACAGACCATTATTTTCATTGAAAAAAGCACTGGTAGACCTGTAACTCTACCACATATAATAAACAAGTCATTTGCTCCAATCCCTTCATCCTGACAGGAATGTTACCTTTGCTATGCAGGCAGGACAGAACCAGTCCCCATCTGGGATGGTGCTGATCTTGGGTCTGTGGCAGTAGGTGTGACAGCCTTTATCACAACCATCACAAAGGAGCAGCAGTTCCTCATTATCTCCCTTTCGACAAATTTGGCAGTACTGTAATTCATGAAAAATGGGTTTAATTCAAATTTTTAAATTTGAAACACATAAATGGTACCTAAATTACCCTTCTCCTTCAAACACACAAATTCACTCTCAAAATTACTTTCATTTTACTCCAATCAGAACCTGCTAATGATCATATCCACAGAAAAATATATGGAGTATGTAAGGAAGTAATTGAAAGGCTACATTTGGGGAACATGTTGGAAAAGCAATTAATTTATTATAAGACAGGTGTCCCTACAGCACGCAAAATGATGAGCACTTTTTATAATTTATTAATGTCTGTGAGAAGCAAATGTATATCTATCAAACATTCTTGGCCCAAACATACTATCTCAGAAATCTTCTCTTCATTTATGCCCATACTGCATATGTACATTGCTACTTAATAAAGAAAATTTATATTTTACAAGAGTATCTCCAAATAATAATTGGTAAGGATCTTATCCAAGGGCCACCATGAACAACTTCAGTAAAGCAAAACAAATGATTCCAGGACTTCCTAAAATTCACACTAACTTAAAAATACCTAAAGGACTGTCAATTTTGTTACATACATTGTGTGGTTTTGCTAATCCCTTATTTCTAGACACCCAGGAACTTAAAAAATTTCCAAATATTGTCACCAAATACATATGTTTACTAATATCACAGAATATTCCGAGTTGGAAGGGACCCACAAGGATCGTCGAGTCCATCTCTTAAGTGAATGGCCCATACAGGGATTGAATCTGTGACCCTGACATTAAGAGCACCCTGCTCTAACCAACTGTGTGTAATTAAATGCAGAGAGTATTTAAACCAAATTGAGACTGATACATTTTTTTCTGAATAATAAATTACTTCATCTTGAAACATTCTAGTGCCTTTTCAGGTGCTCCTACCAAATTTGTAAGCTTTTTCTCTAAAGATGCTACTTTAAACTAACAGCTATATAAACTCAAAAGTACAGCCTGACATTACAGCTTTTATTTCAATCATCCTTTCATCCTTTAATTGTCCAGATGCAATCAGAATCTGTATAGGACTGACAGAAATTTAAAAATTAGGAAAAGGACCACAAATGGAAGAATTAATTTGCCACCCACTACACAACACTGGTCATACTTGATCACATCATAGTCACGATTGCTGTAGTAATAGGTTTTGTTTTCAGAAATTTGAGGCTCAGAGGTCCATGCAAATTTTGACATATCCCCTTCGCATGCTTTTTTAATATATGTAGTTAAGATAGATTGACTTGCTAAGTGTATAAGGAAATAGATATTTCAGCCTGTCTGCTCACACACTTGCCTAATTTGTATGTTCAGTTGTGAGAACTCTGCATGCAAAGAAGCCACATATTTGGAGCATCTCAACTTTCTGAAAAATGAAATCCTTAATGAAGGATATATGATGTTGAATGTCCATAAAACTTGTGTCATGGGTGAGGTTAGAAACACTCCATTAGAAAGAGTATCTTTCATCAGATGGAGCAAGAACTTACTCTCTTTTATCTCAATGTCATCATCAAAGAATAATTATCATCTTAAATAACGTAACCATTTACAAGAGCTTTTTATCTGAGCAAGTTCAGGATGCTGAATTTGGCAAGCAAGGGACAATCTTTTCCATTAGGCTTATTCATCTGTGCACAATGTACAGTTTAACTGTTTGAGGTTTTATGTGAAGTACTAAGAAATGCATTATTCACCCATGGCAATTTAAAATGCCTGAAGTTGGAAAATAGGCTATAGCAAAAACAGTTTAGATACTTACAACTTTCATAATGGATTTCTCCCATGCTATTGATTTCTGTAACTGCTGAATGCACAGAGCTACCTGGGCAGCACTGCGTGCTTCTGACAATGCCCTTCTCCATACCCTCAGCCCTGGAGCAATATCCTCTTCAGTTCTGCATTAAAATACAGGGCAATTAAGCAGGTCACACCCGTATTTGCTCATGTTTAAATGTGGAACAATCATTATCACATTGAAAGCCAAGCAATGACAAAACGTACACAGCCAATAAGTATAAGGTTTAAGCAACTAAATTTCATGTAGTGCACAGACTGTGGCTACGTGCCTCAAAGCTTAGTCACAACCAGTTAAATGTAAGATAACTTTGCAAGATTATTAACAAACGTAACAAAAAAAATCTTTACAAAGCACCATGCAGAATAACATGATCCATATGGATCACAGACATACAAGAAAGTACATAGATAACAGGCAATAAGAAAATAGGCTCCAATTAGCAAAGAAGCACAATAATTTTTCAAGTTAATCTCAATAACCTACCCGTCACCATCACCACTAATAGATGGTGCAGGAGCAGGGACAGTAACTGTGCCCACATTATCCAGTTTGATCTGAATGGTGGTACTTAAGGGGCTCTTCAGATACCTTCGCTCTATGTTCCGCTCCAAGTCAGCGAGCCTGGTTACAGCTATATCTAGAGGGTTGTCACTCCTCCGCTCTAGAGAGCTGGCATTGCCTTCTCCGCCTCCAGCACAATCTCCATCGTGCTTCTTGTGCAATCTAGTAATTGACTTATGTTCACGATATACCAAGTCGTCTCTCTCTGATGCAGGTTCAGGACACAGCCAACCCTATGTCAATAGAAAGGTTTGTGCATTTATTGGTTGCTGTTAACTCAGTGTGTAAACAGAGGAACTGTTTTACGGAATCAAACTAAGTAATTGAAGCGCTGTTTCCAGTAGATCTTGGTTACTTGTAATCCATCTGTAGAGACATTTTCCAAAATATCCAGAGAACTAAAATAATTAATCAAGAAATACAAGCATTACCAGACTTTCTGAAGGGACCTTTCTGCAACACTCTGCATTCTTATCCCCTTGTGAAGTATCCTGTTCTGTTAGTCAAAACATCAGAACAGGTCTACTTGTTCAGCAGGCTTGGGAGACAGTATCAGGACACAGGAAAATAACATTCATCTCATGCCAAACACTAGATCCCAAACACCGCACCCGTACTGTAACCAAACATATGCAATTTGATAACCTTATACCTACACTGGAAAAATTCCAAAATCCAGGGAATTCTTAACTCTATTACATTCATAACCATTACATGTTCTCCATGGCTCTACAATACTCGAGCAAATTATTCTGATGCACTTGTAGGCATTTCTGAAAGCATTAACAGCAACACTCATGCAAACCAGGCAGAACTGTGGCAAACCCCCCAAGAGTTAAGCAGTCTACATGAAATACAATCTTTGCATTCAGAGAAGGTTAACAAAACGTGCATGGAACGGCACTGTTGGAGAACACTCTCCAGGAACTGCCATTCTGAGCATCTTCAGCTGAAGACTGAACTGCAATAAAATGTTTCAAACACAAATCTCCATGATACTGCACAGTGTACTTGTTTCATTTGTAGGCAATTAGGATGGAATAAGAAGGCACTTACCAATACACAAGGACTGCTATCTGCTTTAAATTCTTACCACTTATTTTAAAGAGACATTTTACTGAAAGTTGGTCTTTTACCTTAACTTGTAAACTAGCTGATGCAACTCTCCTCTCTAGATCTTCCACCTGCTGAAGAATAGCAAGATCCATCTCCATAGCTTGTTCTTCAACTGACCAGTTTTCCACAACATCCCGTGTTACCTGGTTATCTTCATTTTCATTGATATCAATAATTGCAACTGTATTTGAGAATCACATTTTTATTACTTTAATTAGCATTACAACTGCATTGGTAAATTCAAGCTGATTTACCTGTCACTCCAGTTAAATGCTGAAGAACTGTTGTAAAAGTACACTATTCTTAAAATACCCAGTATGGACAACAAATTCTGTATGCTTTCAAACTTGCAATTTAAAGGCAAGAAGGGGAAGGAGAGACTGAGTGTTACAGAGAGGGAAAGAGCTTCAGAAGGTTACCAGAGCTTAAGAAGGTTACTTTTACCACTATAACTATTTATATTAAATGGCATTTCTCCAATCCAGTAACTTTCCAGAACAAGGCTGGTGAAAAGGCAACTACAGATAAGGAGACCTTTACCTTTTTTTCTCCAACCATTACTTTAACTCTCCTGCTAAACACATCTCAAAGAGCTCTATGCCAGTTGTCTGGTGCCCCAACACCATGTGTAAGATAAATATCAACTACATACCATCCTTGTTTTTGATGCAGGCCAGAGTGATATAATCCATGTGTTTCTGTATTTGCTTTTGTAAGGCCTTTTCTCTTATTCCCCTGAGATGCAGCACTTTAAGCAAAGATTTTAGGTCCTCTGGATCAGTAATCCTCCACCACCCATACTGCATTTCTAAATCAAGACAAGCATATAAACACTTTGCAGGTGCTTTTTTCATGTGATCACACATGACCAGATTAGAAAATCAGCAGGCAAGTTATAAAAAAAAAATTAACATCATAGAGGCCCTGCAGAAATTATCATCTTATTGTTGCATTACACTTACCTTCTGGTATAGGCTTTGGGTTAGGATAATCTACAGGTTTGGCTACTTCAGCTGCTGTAGAAGGGGCAGAAGCTATTTTTTCAGCTTGTAGTGCTGGTGATTCACTTTTACTTGCAGGAACACTAGATGCCAAGAATGAGTTACCATTCACTTCTGATAATCCCAACCCTGATCCAAGAGCAGGTAAAGGAGATGGAAATGGAACATTTGAAGTAAGAACTCCTGTAGGCCATCCACAAAACTGAAGTCCCATTATAGGCAGTCCTGTCTTCATCTGCTACAGAGCACAACTACCATTACTATAACCAAGAAACCTGAATTATGATTAGGATGCTATTTGTCAAACAATAATCAAAACACAAAGAAAGCCTTTACTCAGTACTTCAATTAGTTTCAGAAAAACTAATCTAACACTGACATGTAATACTTCTTACTAGGGCCCAGTTAATGCTAAAAAGCAATAGTTTTTAAAGGTAGGGTTTGGTGTGTTACACTTCCAAAAACTAGTTGTTAATTACTTGCTTTTCATTTAATACCAGTGGCCAACACCCGAAAAGCCAAATTAAATGACTGAAATACACATACAAAATATCATACATTGGCTTACTTGACACATTGTAATCTAGTATTATAAAACTTCTGTACTTAGCTACTAACATTTAGGAACAGAAAAAAAAAAAAAGAAATGCAGATATAATGATCGCGGGTCTGTGAAATAATTTGTCTAAAAAGACATCCTGCCCAAAGAAGCTCTGCAAATTCAATCTATTCAAAAACGAAGTTATTTACCTGCAGTGGTGACAATGCAAAAGGACTTAATCCCATGGGGCTCTGTGCAGAGGTTGAGCCCAGAAGAGGAGAGGGAACAGGTGAGGGTGACTTGGATGGCGGATGTGACTGAGGAGTGAGCGGAGCTGCACTGGCTGGCGTGTCCACGTGGGTCACCGAGGTGTCATCGCAGGGCACCCGCGGTAACAGGCTGAACCACTGCCTGCTCTTCTCAGTGAGGCTCTTTAACAACTGATCATTTGGGATTAGTGGAGAACTGTAAAACTTTCCTGTCCCACTTGCATTAGGACTGAAAAGATTATTAGAATCAGGCTTCTCGATGGAGCTTTGTGATGCAGGGGGCTGCAGACCGCAGAGAGAGTTTTTCGAGTTACTCGGGTGAGATAATGTGCAGCCATTTGCTGCACTGCCATTAGGTTTTGGGGACATAGTGTCAGACTCAGGTGGCATTTTTGCTACCTCTAACAGTTTGCTTAATTTTGAAAATGATCCAGGCTTTTGTAAAAACAGGTTAGTACTGTCCTTTTCTTTCAGATTTTCCTTTTGCTCATAGTGAGTTGTAGCTAAACAATGTAATTTTTCTTCTGTTTCAAATTCTTCTTCTTTGATATGCATACTTTCTTCCTTTTTTAACTTCTCTTTTTCTTTTGCAATTTCTTCTAGACCTAAAAAGGTACAAGAAGCACAGATTACCAATAACAGATCAACTATTTTACGAAGTTTTTATAATCATAGTTTTAATTAAAAATTACTTCATTTTTGGATCAACATATGTTAGATTCCCATGTCTTTCCTGTTGTTGCTGTTGTTAATGAAATCCCTTCTCACTTTACAGTGCACTGTGCAGAGGGAAACAAGTTTCTAGACATACAGATTTAAACACTACTGAACACCTTAAGGGAAAATCACCTTGACACGGCTAACACGCTACCGGATTCACATATCTGGAGCAGTTTGCCAGTGCCAAGTCTCTAAAATGGACAAATTTTTGCCAGCTTTCTTTTTTTCTGCATGCCTCATTGAAAAGCCCCTCTGGTGATATCAAGGGAGTCCAATGTTTACAGCCTTAAGTTTATTTTTGCAATTGATTGTTTCATTAAACACACAGCCAACTACGAAACAGAGAACCAAAATTCCTGTTACAAAATCAAATATTCCCCAAATACTGAAATAACATTAAACATTTTACTTCTTTTAATACAAATCATGTACAACTTTGACTCTGAAACAATGTTAACAGTCTGTGAAGTTCAACACTCTTTCAAGAGCCACCCAACATGATTGGAACTCTCCATACAACTAAGCAGACAGCTAACACCTAAGCAATTTAAAGTACAGCAAGCAGAAGCTGATGAAAAAAACAAGTTTCTTCAAACACAGGAGGTGCAAAAGATCTGAAGATCTACCTTTTACAAAAAGAAAAAACTTTTTTTATCTTCTTTGCACTACTAGTCTTTCTTAACCATTTCTATTCTACCCTTATACTGACTGCCAACTTAGACAAAAAGTCCTTAAAAGGATATAATGCTTTTAAATAGAGAACTGTTAGCATAAGGAGAAGGAGGCAGAAAATCCAATGCCTTATTTTATGCTCATCAGATACTGCAGTCACAAATAAACACATGGCTTATGGTTCATGGCAGGCACATCTATAAATATTTACTTGCTCCTGAAAAACTGTAATTTCTACAAAGAAGAGTACATCCCCTCCTATTAAAACTTCAAAATGTGTTCACAGTTATGATCTGTATCAAGGTATAAACAATTGAAGTATCAGCATAAGCACAAAAATGGCTGCACAAAAGGGATAGAGAAGTATTGTTTAAATGGACAGATCATTCAACACTTTATGTCTCCTATTGCCAAGGTTTAGGTAAAGGAATTGGATAAACTGAAGAATTTACAGAAAGAGGGCAAATTAAGAGCTGAGGGGAAGAGGAGGTAGGTGAAAATTTAAGAACACATCTGTTTTCCTTTTCAGGGAGATTAAACTTCCATTAAGACAACATTAAAAAACAGGTTTGCCCTACAGCTCTTGGCTAAAACTTTTGTGTGGGTTTGTTTGTGTGGGGTTTTTTACTATTTTAAGACAGGTAAGTGTATGTCAATTATTTTCTTTGTGTACCACTTCCAAAGCATTTGGGGATTCATCTGGTTAGGGTTAGTATAATGAGATACAGCAAACCAAAGAAATGCAAGCAGCACCTTCTGTAAGCAGCCACTCATGTGCAAAGCAGTTCCTAACATAGAGCATAAGTTAATGTGGAGAGGGAGACAGAAGAAAGTAGTTTTTATGCTACCCATTTTAGGAAGATAACTTGATGACCAAGATTACATTAGGGGATGTTCTGTGGCTCATTTTTGGGCCCAAAACCAGGCTCAAATTTCCTGCTATGCCATACAGTTACAGTTAATTAAACAGCTCTCTAGAATGATACAATTCTCATGAGATCATGCAATTCTGATGTGCAAAAGATTTTTTTTGGTTATTTTTTGAGGGGAAAAATGTGAGAGTAATGAGGTTTTGGTTCGTCTATATGAAAATTAGAAAGGATTTTTCTGAGGCCAAAATGAAGGCTTATGTTTAAAACCTCTAATACCAACAAAGAAGTCGATTACTACATAATTTCTGCATCTATCCAATTTAAAGTGTGTGAAAAATTCAACCACAGTTAACATACAACTGTCACAACCCCAAAATTACATTTTAGTTTTAGCAAAGTAATTTCAGCAATTGCTGGTTAAAGAAAGATCAATTGGTAAAATAAAGACACTTAAATCATGTGGTTGATTAGAAAACAAGGTACTTCACTGCATGAAAATAATTGTCATATTTTTGCAGACATCTATCATATCTTCATACATGGAATAGTCTGTGCATTTGCAGAAAATGTAACAACTGAGGATGAACATTTTTTTTCTGCATTCTATGGTCCTCCTAATTTTCATACACAGAGGTCACTGCCATATGGAAAGGTGAAATAGTTCAGAAAGAGTCAAAAAGCTTTGCAAGTAGGTAAATAGGAGAAAGCATAACATGTAGAAGTATAACAACTGAAAACTTCCAAAATACCAATCCTCATTTCGAAAGGTATTACCTGATCTTTCCTAACCAGAAAGAGATATCAGAGAAGCACATGAGTGGAGAGGTCTACTGACAGCAGCCTGCTGAGCATCTGGCTGAGGGTGAAGACCTTGCTGCACAATGCCAGCGCCTCTGGAGACGGGCAGCATGTCTTGGCCTTGTGTGCCACCATTCCTTTATGGCTCTTACCTTCACCACTTTCCATGCCTTCTACAAAAATACCACCACACTGGGGCAGAATCCAGTACCGGCGCCGGTAACGATCCTGACCAAACATCATGGAACGCAAACAGTGCGAAGCTTCAAATAACTTCTTTCTGTACTGGCTTTGTTGCTATTTAAAAAAGGGAGAGCATTATAAATCAGTGGGGGGAAAAAAATCTCATTATTACAGAAAACATCTGGCTGCCAGACTGAAAGAAGTTCAAGGGTCAGACAAGGACGCCCTCTCAGAGATTCGGGATAGTGGTGTGTCTGTGTGTTGTGCTACTCTATTCACAATTGCTGCCTTGATGATTTTACTTAGAAAGCTTCCTTTAAAAAAATCAATTAAAGCACTCCCTGGCTCAGCCTAAGTTTATCAGTTTTCCTCTAAAAACACACTGCAATGGTGAACTCTGTCATTTTAACCCTGACTCTCAAAAAGCAGTGGATCAAAGATTGGATTGCGCGAGAACAGCTGAAATCCCAACAATTACACAGCATCAACAAATGGTGAACAGAGCCCTGAAGACAGATGATAGTGCAACTGCTGATGGGAGACTAAGATATTTAACTGTTCATAAAAGAATGAGAACAACAATACACAAAAAAAAATTCTGTCTTTGAACATAACACAGGTCTTTGAGGGGGGCCAACAAGAACTTCAGTTTGTTTATTCAGTTCTTGCTCTGCTAAATTTGACACTGCTGGGAGTCAGGTGGAATCCTGGACTGCTAGTTTACTGCAATTTGGAACATGAGAGAAACCAACACACAAAGTCTTAAATGACAAATTTTCTAATAGGAACAATAAAAACATGGGCCATGAGTACCCCTGATTACAGCATTACATCTTCCCCATTTACACTTCTCTTCCTATTCTATTGCTGCTTCTTTCAAAATGTGAAGCCCAGACAGCTCTGTATTGGCCTGGAGAACAACTGCAGAAATCAGTATGGAAAGGAGGGCATGAGAACCACAATCCATTGTACAACTGAAGTCATTGCTTCTCATACACAGTTTGTCATCACTTTCTAAGATCAAGAAATAGGAATATATCAAGTAGATCTGGATAAAAATTACATTACTTTTTATTCTCAGAAGTGCAAATATATTATCAATTATTACTATTAACTGCCTTTTGAGTGACATCCACTTAGGGCCACCAGACTGAACTCAAAATTCAGGTGTCATGAATCGGAGTATCATTCATACTTTCACAAAACAAGAGTAGATATTTATTTCAATTTATAGTAGGTTGGAGCATTGAAAATGATGTTTAATATACTAACTCAAGATATCCAGTGATCACATTTGTAGTAGAAGAAAGACTAATGATCTCTCACCTTTGTCAGTTTTTCGATCTGCTTCTCTAGTTCTTCAACACTTGCTGTCTGGTCCCCATCATCCTATAATCACCAAATATACTGTCACACCAAATTTATAAAATCATACTACTATGTCTTATAATTATTACAGGAAAAAGATGTAACAGAAAATGAGAGGAAAATAGTAAAGAGAAAATAAAAGTTCAAATTGTGTGCTGGTGCAATACATTTCACTAGCAACAACATAACTGAAAATAGGATACACCTTGAATCTTTTCAAACCACCCCAGATGTGGACAAAGGAGAAAGCTCATGGCCAATTGTTTGCTGAAAACTGGAAGTAACTCAGTTTGTGCATGAACACAACACTCCAGAATTTAATCTTAGTTTCTACGAAGCTTTTTAGATAGTCAAAATAATTTTAAGTGTTTCTCATGCATGAAATAATGGCATGTCTTAAAATCTTATCAGTAAGTCTTTGGTCAGTTGACATTTGTATTTTATTTCAATGTCTACATGAAATTGTAGAGCCACTTTAAATTACAACTCTGCTATAAAAGTTACAGCATCAATCCTGCTGATTTTTGAAGAGGAATGCACTCATGATGAAGTCTGTGGTTGCCTTCTTCTTGACTGCTTAAAAATGAGATTCTTTTCCATGAGGAGAGTTTTAATTTAGTTGAAGAAAATCTTTGGAGATAACAGTAAGTTTCCAAAAGAATACGGCCAATATTACTTGGCTCCATAAAAGTGTACCAGAATGAAGCCTTCTGAAATACCACATAGAACACAAATAGAATGGAATTTCTGGTAGATCAGAAAATGAACTTCTGTACAGTTACTGCAATTTTGTCTATGAAACACCCAGTGCACCAACACAGGAGATTATACAAGAGGGAAAAGGATTAAGGGATGGACTTGAGATTAGAAATACAAATATTACTTTTTTTTAAATTCTGAATTATTTTTAAGAACTCTGGGCTGTTCCTCTAAGGTATTTTCCTTAATTCACACAATTTCTAGTATTTTGAAGATTTTCACAGCACACCCTCCCTTTTAGGCCAAGGGTGTCCTGCTAAAGTTCTTTACTCCACAGTCTCATAGTTTTCTGAAGGCAGAGTTTGAAGGGGATATTTGATAAAGCCAAGCAGGAGCAGCAGCAGGCAAAACAGCAAGCAAAAACAGTTTCTTCTTCTCTTCTTCTTCTATACTAAATTTACAGAAGTGTAGATTATATTTGTTAATTGACCAATAAGATTAACATATGATTCTAATTTTTCTTTTTTCAACCTATCCCGGTCTAATTCTAATAATCACAAATCTTACACAAGTATTACGTAGGTATTACACAAATTTGTGTGTATAGCTTCTATCAGCTCTTATTGTTTATGTGAACACTATCTAAAAAATGTGAACAGTATAGTTCCATCTATGTTTTGTCTAAAGAAATTCTGTGAAAGGGTAACATTGCTGCACTAAGAACTGTGTTTAAGGTCTCTTTCGCTGCAGCTTTTCAATGTTTAGGGCACTTAGCATATATTTCTACAAAAAGTTAAAAATCTGTATTTCTATTTCACTTTGGTGTGCCTTCATGTATCTCAGCTTATCCAAAGGTTTTAATTCAACCCCTGTGCTTTGGCTTTCCTCTGGGCCTGGGTCCAGAGGAGCTCTCACTCCAACACTAGTACTTGAAATAAATCCAGAATAACAGCACAAAGGGCTATTCCTACTCTAGGAATTAGCTAGGTTTCTAATAAAGGGTGTATGCAAAGATCTGAGTTCACATATGTTGGATACATGGATTGTTCAAGCAGTCTTAAAAATCTTCAAACCTTGCATGAATGGATCATTTTCTGGCAAACAGAAAACATCCAGTGCAACACCAAGCGCACTAAAACATAGTTTCATTGCTTGTGCCTTGTAACAGGTTCCATCCAGGGGAAGCCTGTGCATTGCCATTAAAAATCAGCTCAACAAGCTAAAAATCTTTCAGTGATCCTTCCTGTATTGCATCCAACACTGACTAACAAAATTTACCATCTTGTGATGAAATAGCAGCGACTACCTGGGAGAAGTTGCAAAAGAAATACACAGGAAGGTCACTCAAGCTTCACAATAGAGAATGTTAAATGTAACTTTACTCTTCTGTTTCTCAGTAACAAAATAATAAAAAAACCTAATAAAAATTTAAAAACATTGGATGTAAGTTATTCTTTCCCTCCTTTTTATGGCAACATTTTGGGGAAACAGTGCCATATTACAGAAAAACAGAACGAAAACAAGTTTCACTATACTGAAAATTCCCCACCTCATCCTCACAAACTTCTGCCTTCTTTCCTTTTTTATCGTCTTTGTCCTCTTCATCCTCATCATCCTCATCTGCCTGATCATCACTGTCATCATCATCATCATCATCGTAGTCACTGTCCCCTCCCTTCCGCCGGCGCTTGCGGCCGGGTGCGGGTGTCTCCAAGGAATGGGGTTCCTCGCCTCCGTCCCCACTCCCTGCAGCATCTCTTTTACCAGTTTTCTTGGCATGAATGATTCGAAGCCTTGGAACACATGAGAAAGGGAGAAATTATGGATTATGTCTGTAGCGTAAACATACCTCTCTTCCTATGAGACTGAAAGAAAATCATACATTTCGGATTTAAATTAGAGCTTCTGTTCTATCGTGACACTGTATTTTCTCAATATTTATTGTCACTAGTCAACAAGAAAAACTGAGGTTATAACACCCCTTATGACTCTTGGTTCCATTCTGAATAGATTTTGTTTCTCCCAGGTCAATTTTATTGTGTAACTGTTCAGAAGAAATGAAACACAGGAGGGATTTTGAGAAGTCAGGAAAGACGATATAGAAGAAAGAACCATTTCAACTTATTTATCTTTTATTTAATGCATTTAAGAACATGATGACAAAATACCTGTGTCAGGGGGGCAGGAGGGGAAGGCAAAAATCCTCACTTGGAAGTATGAAATTATATACATTGCATGGAAATGGCAACGTTGGTTTAATTTTTTTTTTCAGATTTTTATGAACTTTAAATATTATTTGACTTTAGTCCTTTGGCTGATCGTTTTATTCCAGGATATACTTATTTTCTGGGGAGTTTTAGTTACCTCAACTACTAAAGATTACTCAAACTGTCATTTTTCCTTTTATGAAAGAAAAGGGAAACTTACATACCAGTTATTATGGTTGTAGTAGACCTCCTTCTTCTATAAAACCCCTATAAGACAAGATTCCACACAGCAAAAATTACAGTTCCACCTATCAGGGAGCTTGCAGGCAAACATGCTGAACCACAGGAGGTGAAAATAGCCAGGCTGAACCAGTCACTTTTCACGCAGACCAAAAACGCAACTGACTTAGAAGAGATTCATAAACGTGTAGAAAAGACAAAGATTTTGTAAGAGATGATTGAAGAAGGTAGGATGGGAAAAGCAGAACGGTAACGACAAACACAATTACCAGGACGTAATTTTTCCTTGTCGTACTCCTCTCTCTTCCCATCCTACAGAACAATATTCCATACAGCAAGTGGCTACAAGTACAATGAGTGCTGTCCAAGTACTGGCTCCAGGGAGTACTGACAAATGTATCAGCCTTCTAAAATGCTGATAAACCAGAGCCAGCTCTCAACAGCACAGATTGAAATGAAGGTGTCACTGTTCAACTGGGAGCAGCACTTTTTTTAGAAAAAGACTGTTAGCCAAGAAATCATCAAGGGGACTTGAAAACTGCTGGGCTTTGGTTTTGTTGTTGCTGTTGGTTTGGGTTGGGTTTTTATGCACTGGTTAATCCACTGGAGAATTTAAAAAGTTTTATACATTAATTTTTCCAAATCGAGTGGATGTTTACCTGTTTTAGTGATTTAAAATACCTTTAAAAAAAATCTCAGGCTTCAGTGAATTTGGAAGCAAGTAACATTTTCAGGTGTGGTGCAAAAACCCTTAGCCTCACTGAGCATCAATACCACTCAGGCTATTAAATTAAGTTTTTTAGAAAACTAATCTCCTTTTTATGTGGATAACTTCAAGCCATCAAACCCTTTTTGCGTGGACTCGAAATTCCTGCTCATACAGGAATTAACTACCAAAATCACTAGTCAATGACTGGATTGACTGCTGCAGCACTGGACAATTTTAGAGACAATTTACAGTAAAATAATCTAGAAGACAATTCAGTAATAAAGCTGGCAAGTGAATGTTCAATGACCTGCCAACATCTCTTTCATATACCTAAAGGGAATGAGAAGAAACAAAAAAGGCTACTTCTACTGACAGCAAAAATAAAGATGTAATGCTGTCAAGCATTAAAGGAAGTTTACACAATACTGCAAATTATCAAGGATGCAAATGAACCAAAGATGCTCTCCTTTGGTAGCACCACAAGCATAAGAAGGCAGCAGTCTGTACCCAAAGTAGTGCAGAGAGGCAGAAACCAATGCCAGCATAACTTTAAAAATGTTCCGCTATTTCAAGAAGCGGCATAATTTTTCTGTTGCTACCTGCACATATGGCTCACTAAGAGAAGAAAACCCTCACTTAGGAACCTGTTCTGTCTTTCTCACTTTCAGGTGTGGACCAAACCTGCATCTGCAACTGCTGAGAGAATTATAAAGTCTACTGCCCTATAAAAGAGCAGGTGGCCCATCAGAGAACCATATGACTGACTTAAGCCTGCTCTAATCCGATCTATAACATTTACTAGATCACAGAAAGAAAATTCACCTTCTGACTTAGTTTTCATGCCTTCCCCGTAATTTTTGCATGTAAGTATTAGGTAGTATCAAGGCAAAGAAATTCTGAACATTGTACTTTTAATATACTTTTAACATACTTCACCTTGCATCTCAAAAAATGAAAGTTTTGCAAATCAGCATTAGCATCTCCTACCTAAACTCAGGGTGTAATTTCTCCCCTTAGTGATGCTGCTTTTCATATACCATCATCATTTACAGTTGAAATGGTTTCATTCAACAGAAATTAACTTACATGGAGCACACCATAACACTGGTGTGTTAAAAGAACACTGTTGCAGTGAAAAACTTGTTTCAAGTCTTGTAAAAAACCAAATTATTACCTAATTCTTTAAGAGGCTGTATTTCATTTTTTTTCTGTTTTATGTTGAACTGGCTACAAAACAGATGCCAAAGAGAAGACATGCAATGGAAAAGGTGATGCTGAGACTTTGATTATCTAGTTTAAAAAAACCCCAAAAAACCCACAGAATTATCTCAGGTGAGACAGTCTTCTGACCACAGCTGTCACACAGAAAGCACAAAGAAAGATCCATTGACCGTATGAGATAGGTGCCTTTACAAAAAGAAAAAACAGTAGCAAGATTCACATCTAAACGTGATAGAGAAGCAATTAAATGGAACCTCTCATTGACCATCAGCTAAGCAGAAACAGTTCAGGCAGTTCAGAATTCAATTTCCAACCACATACATTACACTTACTAAGATCCTTGAGGGAAGGAGGAGGAGAGGAGGGAAGAGCGGGGAGAGGGGTGAGAGGGAAAGCATCCCTTAAAACAAAATACAATGATTCCCTTTTCCAATCTGGAATTTTACTGTTGCTTCTTTGTATCTGTGATGCACAGGCTTTTGTATTTATTTTTGCCCTCCTCCCCAGCTGAGAAAACTTATGTCATTAAAAAGTGAGAACATGAGCACAAAAAAAATCCCTAATCAAACACATCTGATGCAGACAGAATCTTTTCTCATCCTACTTGAATATACTTCCAGCCAGCCTGGACACAGAGGTTTGAAGATTAACGACAGCAAACACTGGCAAGCCAGGCTGAGATCAAATAAACCCATTCCTCAGCCTCCACTATTCATGTCCTACAAGAGGGGCATGTGCTGAGGGGTACGTAAAGGTCTGCAGGCATGTGAAAAGAGGCCACAGCTGCTGATCACACAGCGAGTACTCCACTAACCAGGTATTCCCATGCAAAACTGTTTGGGACTGTGATGCTTAAAAATTAGACCAAGATGTGAATGGATGGGGAAGGTAACATGTAAGAATGAAGTCTGGAAGAAGAAAAAAATAGCAAAAAGAAGACTGAGGTGTAGAGATTTCTTTTCAGAGAAGCCCCAGAACAATTGTAAGGGTTTATGGAAAACATAACTGACATAGTAAAGAAGAAAACATTGTTTAAAATTGATCAAAGAAGGCTCTTCTAAAACCTTCTTGGAGGTCATCAGAAAAACAGCAAAAAATTCAAAAATTTTGAATCAAAGATGAAAGAGATGAATCAAGCCCAGTGAATTCAAAGAAGCAGAAGAGCAACATTTCTGAGCTCTGCTGTGATACTTGCACTCAAAAATAGGGAGAGCACTCCTGGAACCTGAAATCCACACATGAGGGGAAAAAACCAAGAAACGGAGAAATGATTGTAGCAAGGAGGAGGAGCTTGGAACTTCAGGGTATTATGCTCACTATTTGAAAGGGAAGAAATGAGAGATTATAAGGAAAAGGGAAGATCCTACATCTACAAGTACTTACAGTTTGATGGAGGGAGAGAAAGACTACGCAGGCCCTAAGAAGACAAGGACAGGGAAGGGTCCCATTTTGCTAACGGTAAGTTGGCTTCATCAGAACTTCAAAAAAACTTTTTAAACTATATCCCGTAGAGGGGATACAGATGAAGGTAGGAAAAAAGTATCTGTGTTATCCTAAAGGATAAAATACATTAACTCTGTGCAGACTGGGATTTGCAGTATTAGTAGAGAATTTATTAGTCTAATTTTTTCCTCTACCTCCTTCTTGTCCTTCTTCTTTACTTCTTTACTTCTTCCTTCTGAGATACATTAAAGGGAAAAAATGGAGACATAAGATTAGAAACAAAAGTACCTAAAGCAAGGACTAAGAAAGGATTTACCATTCCTAGCAAGAGGTAAAGATGACAAAGAAAAAAAAAGCAGAGTCTGGCTATGCATTTTTACCCCCTGTGATTCATTAACTTTATGCCGTCCAGCTTCCTGATAGTTGGAGCCAGTATGCTTGCTGTATGGAATTTTGTCTTGTAGGATGGGAGAACAGTGAATATGAAACTGACAACCCTTAAGAAGTTCCAATTTTACCTTAAATAGAAATATAAAAGATATCTCAAAGCTTGCATTCTACATATGATCTCTAGCTATAGGGAACAACGTGACACTGACAGATGAGAAACACTAAGATAACATAAATCAGCAAAATCCAATTGGCAATTGTTGTATGAAAATCATGTTGTCTTAAAATGCCTTACAGAATGAACACTGGGAATTATGGTAGGTCCAAATAAACTTTGATTATGTCAATAGCAATTTTACGGCTCCTTTAATATTCCTATTTAAAAGTTTTTACTTTCCTCCAAAGAATACAAAATAGATTTGACTTTGCTCCAATTCTGAGGGAGACAAACCCTCTGAATCTCATGCATCTTTAACAGACTGTAAAAGACTGGTGTTGCAACATTCTAAATCCACATCTGCCTTAATTAAGCAGTTTAATTACTAATTTCTTGGTAAACCTGTAACTTCGTCAGCCGATTTCGTGCTTAGAACCAATTCCCTATACAGCAGTGTACATGAACAAAGGCAAAAAAGCAATATATTGTAATATTTAAGGAAATGAAACTTACTTCCGAAGTTTGCCTTCAACCATCCATTTATCTCTCCTTAAGTTTGACATATAATCAATGTTTTTATCAATTTCACTGTCAAAGATGAAAATAATCCATTAACTGTGAACTTACATATCTTTTTCTGACAGACATTTACGTATAGACACTTTCCCCTCAAATAACTTCTTGGAGAAATCATTAAAATTCAAAATAAATCATTTTAAAGCTAGGAAATAACAATACTAAGATGGCCGATGCAGCACAACTGCTGTACCTATGTCAGTCTTTATCCACAGTATCACCTCAGCTTTCTTTCCACAAGAAGCACGGCATTCAACATTTCTTTTCACAGTTCTACTTCAGTGTCAAGCCTCCAAATGTCTTTGTCACAAAGCATGTAGCCCTGTGCTGAAAAAACCGTTACCACTGGTACATCTGAGGTATTCTGCCTAGGATCCCTGAGATCTACAGTCCAACATTCACTTTTCACTGAAGAAGCTGAAGAACCAAAAAAAGGGCTTTGGTACAGTCACCATGTGCAAGCCCACTTCTGAGACGTCCTGGCCTCAACAATTCAGCAGATTATAGTTGTTTCCATGATCAAAATATAGAAACTCAAGTTCTGACTGATCATTTCTACATACAGGACTTAAAAGTCATCTGCAACAAGAGAAAGTTTCTTTCTATGATGAATTTGATTGATACACCTTAACTCTCTTGCACAGCTGATGCACAGCACTTGCACTGCACACTTCTGCTATTTTTCCACTTTGGAAAACCTGAAGCATCTCTTCTATTCCTGCTTTACACAACCCTGAATAACTTTTGCAGCACAGTGTACCAAACCCAGCAGAACACACCAGGAAACAAAGCAGCACTCTATGAGGTGATGAAAGACTTTACCATAGGAAGTCAGTCTGTGGAAGAACAGGCATCCCAGAAACTGGCATTTCCTAACTTTTTATTGCACGTTGGTGGGTTTTGACAGGTTGTTGAACATAGGGGGGATTTAAAATTATGAAATGCTATACGCTACTGACCACAAATGCAATATAAACTTTCTTGAATTATTATGATGATACATCAAGCTTGCCACCTCATCTCATGACCCTGCTTAAAGTATCTGGACAACAAACATCTTCAAAAACAAAAGGAAAAAAGGGAAAACAGTGTACTGCAGAAGCCTCGAACAACTCTTCTAAATTATTCCCTAGAATACCTAGTAAATTTCTTTGTAATCAACTTCATCTTTTATTCCAAAAATTGCTAGAGAAATTTTGGTTCAAGCTTTGAAAACAGAATTACAGACCAAACATGGAAAAGTTCTATTCTTCCATCATATCAACAGTACATGAAGGTAAGAAGCAGTAACTCAACCAATTTCAGCTTTCATTATAAGAAGAACATCAGTAGTCCTGTAACAGAACACAGTGAATACACAGCATTTCTGAACTACAACATTTTTATAATTTTATTTTTACACACCTGTTTGGGAAAAATCTTACCTTACTACACTTTTGCTGCATGCTAACTCATTGACCAGAAAAGCAAGTACTGATGCTTTCTGAGCTGGAGAATGTGCCTGAAAAGCTTTTGTCTTCAAGCTCTCTGTCAGCTCTGTTTGCCCACAGTGAGCCTCCATGAAAATCTGCAGAATCTCAGACACATTATCTCGATTGATACCAACATTCAGTAAGTGTTCCCCAAGAATAGTTTTAGCCTAAAAAGAACAAAGACATTTCAAACAATCATGTTTAAAAAATACTGTTTTCATTTGCAGGCTATATTATTGTTTATAGGAAGATGGTATGGATTTGTTTGCATTTTTACATAAGGACTTCAACATGATTATTCTTTGAAACTATTCAAATGTAAATCTTAAATACAGTAACAAATTAGAATGTCTTCATCTCTAAGTTTTTAAAAACAGAGGTAATATTAATAATAATTAAATGGATTACATGTAAAAAGGCATGGTCCAACTGAAACTTGATGAATACTGCTTTGTACAATGATGCTATGTAGAGCTCTAGAGCAGAAGAAAGCCGTATTGGCTTGAAAAAGAAGGCCAGTAAGAAAGAGAGTCATGAACGAATTGGAGTTTTGATGAAGTGACCTAGACAGCAGACCTTGGGGAAAGAAACGGCAAGATTCACTGAGAATATAACATGAGGGTAAGAATGCAATGGAATGGATGGAAAGGAGTTAAAAGACATGGCCAGAGATGTGACAGTGCCCTACAAAAGGTCCAAAAATGGGATGTGTGTTTGTGTGTAGAGAAAATGCACAGAAATATACCACTTCTGGAAAATGGGAAGGCTGACGGGACACAAAGTTCTGGAGTAACGTTAGAACCGTGACACTGAAGAAATGAATCAGGAAAGAGAATGGAAATCCACATGACAGAGGTGCCAGTCACGCATTATGAAGAATGCATTCATATATACAGGGTGCTTAATATGGATTTTTTCCTTTTTTTTTTCTTTTTACCTTGTATCCTGTACCAAGTCCTGGATCACACACAGCTGCAGAGACAAGTTTCACAAGCAAGTCCTGTACTTCTCCCATGCTGTCCCCTATGTTGAGCAAACCCTCTTGAAGAACACTCAGGGAGGGAACATCTACGGTCACATCAAAGCCAAGAACTTTACCAAAGTTACGCAGGAACTGCACTACCATGAGACAATCTGAAAACGTGCTTCCATCAAGAATGAGGCCTGGGATGCGAGGCAGCTCTGGGAAAGGCTGGAAAGTAAAGAAAAAACATGAAAGATTCAGTAGCTTATTTCAAAAGAAAACTTTTTTGATACCAGCTGGGAAAATTGATTGACACTTCCTTCTGACCTACAGCATGACAATACGGGAAGGCACAGGCGATAAGGAACCTGCACCCCTCGTCCATTCAATGCTGAAACACGTTTAACTTGCCACAAATTATAGGAGGCAAGAGATTAAGAAATACTTCCTTTTTGGCTAGGAGACACTGTCAGGATCTTTTCTGAGCCAAACAACTGTAAAAGGTGGTGTTAAATTATTTAGGGGAAAAAAGGAAGGGATTTCTCTGGAACAGAGACTTTGAACCCGAGCTTTGTCAAGTCCTTAAGGACAAGAACGAAGAACTTGGAAGACTGGGAGAGTAATTTTTTTTGAGCAACAGCTTGTAAGAGTTCTCTAGATGACTATCTAGTGCCTGTGTACTGAAACATGATGCATATTCCTGACGTAAAAATAACTCGAGTAAAGAATTTTTTTGAAGCAATCATGCTTTTTAGGAAGCAGGCCTCTTTTAAACAAAAAGCTTTTAATTAACTAAAAAAATGCTATTGTGTAGTGTTCTAGTATCTTGTATTTGTATATATTTCAAATAGTTCTCTACCTCAATTAAAACTTGAATGCTTTGAGTGTGGCTGCAAGAAAAAAGTTACTGGCAGAATTATAAAATACACAAACAAGAAGCAAGAAAGTAAGTTTATGTTGCTGTGATTACCTTCTGGTCTGCTAAGCACATATCTTCATTAGGCTTCTTTAGCTCCTTTGCCATTTCCAATTCCAATCTTCGCTGTTCCAGTTTACGTTCTTTATTTAATCTTTTTTCATCACGTTTCTCTTGCTTTAGCCGCTCTTTTTCCTTAAGAGAATTAAAAGGGAAAAAAATAAAACCCCACATATTAAACTTAGAAAGGAACGATCTAAGAACTTGAAAAGCACTATTTCTGTAACATCAATAATCACCACACCAATTAAAGAACCTGCATTAAAGCAAAGGGGAAGGGAAAACCAGAACAAAATCACTGAATTTGTAAAATTATCTAAGATTCACTTTGTTCTCTCCTGTCCACACAGACACGGGTTTTAAGTACGTTTGCACTGAAAAATTCTTTGAAGTACTGTTTCAGAAAGATAACTGAGCGAAAATATGGCAAAGAATTGTCATGCAAGGCATCTAATTTTGAAGTCTCTGCTTACATACTGGTATTATTAATCTGCACCTGCTATAGCAGAGACTACTCAAGAAACCTCTCTGAACAATACATGGTTTAAAAAGTCCCATAATACATAAACTAGATATGAATACCTTATAAAACACAACCAATCTGTTCAAACACGGGTAGCTTCTGGCCTTGAATTACCATGCACTTTGAATGCAACCTGAAACTGAACAGTCCTTTATGTCTTATCTGCACAACAAGAACACAGGGATCATCAAGTGAGAAACCAAGCATCTATTATTTGTCCCTCCAGCATCCTCCACAGTGGAGTCACACCAATACTACACTAACTCTGTCTGTAACACGCCAGGACTGACTCTGAACCTGGAGCTCCCATGGCCTTTCCCATCCCCGGTGCCAGGGGTTCTGCTGCTACACGTTCAACAGCAATCCATTGTCCTGATGACGCAATTGCCTACACACCTCTGTGCAACCAATATCAAGTGTAAAATGTATGGAATCTGCCACATATCAATGCCACCTCTTCAGGGCACAGAACTGTGCTTATAAACAAACACAAGTATGTGTGTGTGAGCGAGCCACCACTTAAGAACCTGATACAATACAAAGCTGAAGACATTGTATGTGCTTTTCACCCGTGGACACAAAAGGGCTAAAGAACCAAGCCAAGCTGCTTCCCATTTACTCAGAACCACTCTCTACTATTCTGTTAGTTTAAGAGGTCACTCTCATCTCTTCCATTTACTATCACCATATTTTGCAACAATGAGAGTATGGGCAATACTAAGTTAGGGGTCAGCTGCATTTGTAAGTCAGCATTAACCACTGACTTCTCTGCAGAGTTCTGGCAGGCCCCATGACTTTGTATTCTTCCTTTTGATTCTATATAAGAGTACTACCAGACCACTGGTGACACCTGTGGATAACCACTGTGAGTGCACAGAGATCATGACTTCTACTACTACAGCCTTCAGTGGATTTTATGCAAGATCAAGTTTCACACTGGACACAAAGAACATGTTAGGACCAATAAATTTACACTGGCAGAAAAAAAAGCAGTGACATTCAGAACTACAAATCTACCCACCTGCTTGCTGCTCTACAACTGTGCAAGCATCCTCTGTACTGCCAACACAGGCTCTCTTTATCTATGCTGAGTTCATAAGGGACATCTTGTATGGAAAAATCACAATACACTAAAGCAGCACACAAAATCCCTAACTTGATTTTAAAATGGAAAATACTCTCTGATTTGTTTTTTGAAAATGGTTTATTGCCTTTTATCTTAGCCTATGTCAATGTCTCAAGGCCAGCTGGCATTTCCTACAACTTGTTTTTGCCAATTCAAAACACTCTATGACAGAAGAAAACAAGAGACGTATATACGGATATTTACGTGGCAACACAGTAATTTACAGTCATGATTAAACCAAAAAACTTTAACTGCACTAAGTTCCATAAATCTATTTAAAGTTTACTTCTACTGGTTGAAATAAACACTGTTCCATTTCTATTAGAGTAAGAATATAATTACAGCACTGGATGAGACTAAATGAACACTGAGCCCAGTATCCTTATTTCCAACAGTGGAATGAGTGCTTAGGGTATCATCTTCCTCTATTTCTTTGCACTGAAGTATTGTTCAGTTTTTCTTGGTTTTGGTCAGTCACTTTTATCGAAATTTGTAAATATATCTTAGAGAAAAGTTCTAACAATTTCCTTAACAACTACTTGCTATAATGATGGTTATCTTATTTCAATATCTTAGTTATTGGTACTTTATTTACACAAGTCTCGGGATACAGACATAAAAAAAGTCTCAGGATACAGAGAAATACAAAAAAAGTAAAACAAAAAGTTAGTAATTATGGGGTTTTTGTATTTTACTTATGTTTCCTCTCAAAAACATCCAGAACTCTCAAAACTGGGCAATCTGTGCCAGTGTTCAACCATGTCCCTCCAAGTAAAACAGGTTTTTTTAAGTTTGAACAGAATTTCCTGTATTTCAATTTGTGCCTAATGCTTCTTGTCCTACTGCTGCAATGTACACATATTAAATTATACATAACGTACAAAGACACTGCTCTTCTACACATGACCGCAGAATGAAACCATGAAAACTTCAAACTTTCAGACATTAATACTCACTTCTGCTTTTTTACGTGCTTCCATGGCTTTCATAAGCATCATATGTTGTCTTCTCCGTTCTCGTTCCTATTGAAGCAGGTAGTATTAGAACAAAACTAAACCACATTTTCAAATCAGTAAAAAAGCCAAGTAACAAATTTAGCATTAATAGACAAGTCACAGTAAATACTAAATATAGGACAAGAATGGCCAAGTCTGTGCATGTTTTAGTTCAGGTTTAGAAAGCAAATACAAGAACAATCAAAAGCAAAAAGGTAAAGCAATGAACATGGAGACAGTGTAAAAAAGAAGCATACAGATTTACTTATGGTCAGTTGTGATGCTCCTTCATAAGCTGGCAGAACAAAAAGCATAATGGTTGGCTGGAACAGGTCAGTTACCTTACATCTGCTATGACGGAACTTGCAATTTACTTCTTCAATAGCCAATTCAGCAGAAATTTTAAACTGGTCTTTTTCAAACATTGCAAATATTAACATTTTTGTAACCAAGCAACAAATTAACATGATTAATTTTATCAGCTCTAGATCAGTTTTAATCAAGCCAATGGTGGTGCATATACGTACGCAACAACACTTGCATTTACTGATGCCTGTCCCTCCGTAAATTATGTCAGTAGCTTCAGATGCATTAAGGAGCACTATTCTAGGGCACTAAACACAGGGGTTTTGCCTTAACAGCTGTAGAGCAAATCTTGGCCCCCATAAAGGCTATAGGAATTTTATCATCTAATTTGGTGAGGCTAGGATTACATTCTAATGTTTCATTGTATACTTATAACATTATGTATTTACCACCAACTGAAAGCTAATTTCCTCAGTATCTTACAAGGGGAAGACATCATCCTGATTTCTAAAACATGTTAATTCAAATTGTACTTAAAATGTCTGGATTCATTCCCAATGAATGGGACAAGGCTTGCAAAAATCATCCAAGTGACTACCTATTAATTTTGCATCAATCCCTGATTTTATATACTAGTCAATTTTTTACTGGGACATCAGTAACATAGATCCCTGGTTAAAAACCACATTTGGTTATTGCCACATTCAATTTATACACATGTTCAAGACATGTCTTTTTTCCTTAACAGACAAGACAAGCAGATGTATGCAATGCACTGTGCTGTAAAGCCATGCAGCAGTATGTAATATGACAGCAGCCAGTGCTACATTTTATGCATTGCTATGACAACCATATCACAACCAAATCACAATGCGGTGTTAGATGTACAAAAATAAACATACCCATACCATATCTAGTCTATGCCTCTCCAACTCCTGGTAGAAAGAGTTGGCACAACATTATGAAACAGAAATCACAAAGTCATAAAACCACTTTATAATCCCCCAAAAGACCCCAATACCAAAGCAAAGCAAAAAATCATAAGGCGAAAGAAAATCTGTGCAGGAATCAAACCCAGAAGTTTAAAAAGGGCATATTTCGAGGATTCCACCCCCCATATAACTTAAAGTAGTAGCTCACAATTGGCATTCTGTCTGTTTGGTCAACCAAACATATACCAACCTGGTGCTTCAGAAGAACAGCCTGCTGCCTTCTCATCTCTTTCTCCTTCAACAGAAGAACAAAAGTGTATTTAAAACATCAATCAAAATTTACTTACCAAATTGCACAGTTCTGCCACACTAAAACAGCATATCCTGAGTTAAATTCTAACTTCCCTGACCCCCATGAACAGAGTTCAGAGAAGTACACACAGTATACAATGACAGTAAGTCTGGTGAGTTGGGAGTTCCATGTTAGAACACACCTAGAATGCCGAAGCAGCAACAGAAGTACGTACGTGTATGTACACACACACCCGCACACTGTATCTTCCAGTATTTGTAAGAGAGTACTATAGTCTTATATGCATTACAGCCTGGAAAAGACTATGCTTGCTGAGAAACAACACCGTTTTCTGATACAGTGTGCTTAAAAGAATATTGTGAATAATGTTACTGCATGAACATTTTGTTATGCAAACCAGGTGTCGTGTAAGCAAAACTCATGGTAATGGCACATAAAAAAGTACTGTCTCTATATATTTGTGTGTGTGTGTCACACATACACAAACTCTTCTGCATATGCTTCATGCCTTTTTATAACCATACATACATGTTATTATATGCTGTCTCTATGCACAGCTTCATTATTGATGAACAGCATCCCAAATTTATTGCTTTATACATCAATATACATTACGTACAATAACACAGTTCTTGTTTTTGGAGCTCCTCCAAACTAACCTTTATTCGTTTTTCGGCTTCCAATAATTTGGCATTTGCTGCTTCTTCCTTCTTTTTCTTTTTTGCCTGTGCATGCAAAACAGGTCACACAACAGCACCATCACAACTTGAAAATAATCGGACTAGAAACAAAGTTATGTACCTTTAAAAGTTAAGAACATCATCACTTATTCTGTACATTGCAAGAAATCTCTGATGCAGCTTTCACGATCAATCAATTCACATTTCAGTTACTTTATAAAAATTAAACCAGAATTTCAAGTCCCACCCAAAATTGCTTCACCTGGCTATTTTAAGCAAGTACACACAGAAACAATACAAATGGTAAAGAGATTACTATTAATTTTTCTGTCAATGGAGACTTGAAAACTAGCAATCTATCTTTGCTAGTACAGTAGCAAACCTGTAGAGTATACTCTAATATAGAGTATACTCTAATAATAGTGTTTTTAAACCCACTGCACTTCACATAGAGCAGAGCATTATACTATTTTAACATCCTGTTACTGCAAACTTGTTCTCTAACAAAGGAATTGCTCTGCTGTTAACTTAAGCTCACACAAGACTATTTTGGTAGAAAATGGTGAGCCCAAGTGAATACTTGTAAGATTAGGGATCACAGTTAATGCTGGTCTTTAAAGAAAAATATTTTAAGGCACATTTTTGAACTGGCCTTTGGAAATCCAGGTTGTTAGAGCTGTTATATTTTGTTACGCTCCTAACAACATGTGTGATTACTAAAATACAACATTCTTTAAGACAGCAACAGAAAAATTACATTTGAGCCATTATTTTTACCTCTAAAATTTGCTGAGCTCGAAGTTCTTTCTCCATTCTAATTTGCTGGATTCGCTTAATTTTTTCCTACAAGGGTAATAAAGTTATTTCTTTTAAAAAATATATTAAGGAAATATATTTTTACATTTGAAAAATGACAAAGTTTATACATACTTTTTTGTTATTGAGTTTCACCCATTTTAGTTCCCATAGAACAAGATACGGTTAGAATTTTTACCAGCATTAGAAGATGTCTGGTGTAACCCTGAAGGAAGCCACACCTAGTTATGCATAGCTGCTCATGTTTAAGTTGTCAAAGTTTTTTTGGTGGTTTTTTTTTTTAACAGCTTCAAAAGGACCAGATTAATGACCAAGTGAGCAAACTAGAGCACTCAAATTCCAGCTGACAATGGTGGAGCTAGTTAGGAATGAACAGAAGAGTGAGCTATGCCACGAAATACATGATGTTTTGAAGTGATCTCCCTGAACAAGAAATAGCGAGATCTGTCAAAGCACTGTTTGTGCCTCAGTTCTTGCAGCCTCTCTCCGGCCATTACGGTCGCAAGGGCAGCACAGAGAGCTGAGCTCAGCAAAACCCAAAGCACGTGCTCTGTCAGCCAGGAACACTCACCCACATGCAACCCAGATAACATGCTCAGTTAAGTACACTTCAGTTTCTCCAGATTTTTAAAGCACTCAGGTAATTGATGCTATTTTTGGAAGCCTTAATATGTAGCTCAGGGGATGGAATTGTATATGTGTTGTAACAAAAGAAGTAATTGGAACAGGAACCATGGGTAGTACAACACATTTAAGCATGTTTCATCATGGTGAGAAGAAAATGATCAAGTTATGAACTCCACAGATGGATGCTGGGCAACCATACTGTAATTTTTTCTTTTTCGTGAATTACTTCCTAAAATCTGAACAAACTTTTATTACATTGATTGAGAAATGTAATCATTGCTAACACTGGGATTATTTCACATTACCTGAGCTGCATAGGTTTGTCTGTTAAATTAGCTATTAAAAATTCACTAGCACATTATTTGAGATTTTATTATCTCAAAAGAGCTGGTTGAGCCACAGTGACAAGGAAGGACCATTCTGAAGAAGAGTGCATACATCCAGCCGGACTTGCTGTAAAGTTTTAATAGCAAAACCCAGACCATGGAAAAGCGCTGCAAGCTGGAAGGCCTAGATCAGAAGCTTGAAAAGGAGCTCAATGATCTTCTCTGGAACAGCAGATGTTTTCCCAACAGTGGGGATAAAGCCCATCTGTACAGAATACACTGTGTTCTTGTGAGCTGGCCTGAGACTTTAGAACATGGACCACTCGAAAATTTTCCTCTCTGGAGAACACATAGTGATGTATACACTTTATCGAAAAATAACTAAAACCAAAACCAAGCCCTTAAGAAAAGATAATCTAAAATAAATTAAACAGTAAAGGAGCAATCACAGATGAGAAAGACATACAAAATTTTTTGACAAATAAAGCTCCAATACATGAAGTCTTATAAACTCCAGGCAACTCTTACCAGCTCCTTAAGCTGTTGAGAAATCCAACATAATACAACCTTATCAAGCAAATTAATTCAGAGGCCTTGTTCAGATAGTGCTGAACTTTTTTCACCATGTGAAGCTCACAGCATGGACCTTAAATCTCTATTATCCCCCATTATACTTTAAAACAAAACAGTACAAAAGTTGAAAGCATGTACTACACCCTCTCAACTCCACAAAGGTTAGAGTTAATGAAGAACAAACTTTTCAGCAGAGATCACAATAAAGAACTATCTCAGAGAAGAAGTACTCTGCACATTGAAATCATAAAAAATTTATCAGGTTACACATCAAAAAGGAATATGATGATGACAAACAAGGTCTGGATTTGATGTATTTGACAATTTAAAAATTCTTACTTCCTGGACCCCTCATAATGTAAGGACCACTTGAAAATCATAGTGTGCTCCTTGTCTTTAACAAGTATGGGTTGTCTTGAGAAGTGGACACATTGAAACTGGCACGATCTACAGAAGTTCAGAACAGCTGAGGTTGGGAGGGAAATCTGGAAGTCACCTTGTCCACAACACACCCCTGCCCTAGAAGGGTCACCTAGAACCAGTTACCCAGGATCACGTCCAGGCTGCTCTTGAAAAAAATCTATGTGGGAGGCTCCACAGCCTCCCTGGGCCACCTGCTCCAATTCTCAGTTGCCACCTTGGTGACAAAGCGCTTCCCAACGTTCAGAAGAAATCTCCTGTCACTGGGCACTTCTGAGAGGAGTCACCTCTTTGCAGCCTCCCTTCAGGTACTTAGCTATATTAGCAAGATCCTCCTGAACCTCCTCTTCTCCAGGCTGAACAGTCCCAGCTTTCTCAGCCTTTTCTATTGTAACTCATAGACGGTAGAGTGAAAACTCCTAACTCACTGTCTACTACACTGAGCACTTTCTTAATGGAAAAATTTAGTTACCAACAAGAATTGTTATCTCTTATGGGGATATTTTGGTTTACTACTTTAAAAAAAAAAAGTATGTCAGGATTTAATATCCGGATTTCAAAGATGTGAAAGGGTTTCATATTTTTATTGGCTTGTTTAACACCTCAAGATGTCATAAAATCATAGAGTATGCTGAGTTGGAAGGGACCCATCAGGATCATCAATCCAATTCCTGGCCCTGCACAGGACATCCCAACAATCCCACCCAGTGCCTGAGAGCATTGTCCAAACGCTCCTGGAGCTCTGGCAGCCTTGGGGCCGTGACCATTCCCTGGGGAGCCTGTCCAGTGCCCCACCACCCTCTGGGTTGGTCAATCTTTTCTTGATATCTATCCTAAACCTCCTGACTCAGCTCCAGTCATTCTCTCAAGTCCTGTCACCGGTCACAGAGTGCAGAGATGGGAGCTGCCCCTCCACTGCCCCTCCTGTGAATATGTTGAAGACCACAGTGAGTCTCCCCTCAGTCTCTTCTTCTCCAGGCTGAACAAACCAAGTGCCGTCAGCCACTCCTCTTAAGACTTCCCCTCCAGCCCCTTCCCCATCCTCATGGCCTTCTTTGGACAGCCTCTAATGGTTTAATGTCCTTTTTATATTGCGGTGCCCAAAACGGTCCCCAGGACTCAAGGTGAGGCCATCCCAGTGCAGAGCAGAGTGGGACAATCCCCTCCTTGCCTGGCCAGCTGATGCTCTCCAGGGCAAGGATGTCCCTCCTGGGTGCCAGGGCACTGCTGACTGACACCCAACTCGCCATCAACCAGGACCCCCAGGTCCCTTCCCGCAGCTGCTCTTCAGCCCCTCATTTCCCAATTTATACACACAATCAGGGTTGCCATTAATATATTTGGAAAAACTTTTTTCCATTGTTCCCCGCATTTCTAGCAGCTCCAACTCCAATTTAGCTTTGGCCGCATGAATTTTCTCCCTACAGTGGCAAGCAGCATCTGTGTCTTCTTCCCGTGTCACCCATGTCACTTACAGGCAAACTGATACTAGCACTTTTTTTAAGCGTTGGGACACTGAGATCATATACAGACATTGAGATGCTGGAACATGTCCAGAGAAGGGCAACAGAGCTGGGGAAGGGGCTGGAGCACCAGGAACAGCTGAGGGAGCTGGGAAAGGGGCTCAGCTCGGAAAAAAGGAAACTCAGGGGGGCCTTCTCACTTTCTTAAACTCCCTGAACAGGAGGGTGGAGCCAGGTGGGAGTCAGGCTCTCCTCCCAGGGAGCAAGGGACAGGAGAAGAGGAAACGGCCTCAAATTGTACCAAGGGAGGTTTAACTTGGGTATTAGGTAACATTTCTTCATGGAAAGGGTTGTCCAGCCCTGGCACAGGCTGCCCAGGGCAGCAGTGGAGTCACTGTCCCTGGGGGGATTTGAAAGCCATGTTGATGTGGCACCCGGGGACATGGGCTAGTGGTAGATTTAATGGAGTTTAGAATTTTACGTAACACATACTGTGTGCTCTTTAAAATTAGATTTAAAACATACACTTTGTAATCAGCATACTTAGTAATTTACTAAATATTTGAAATACACCTAATTGAATTAATTAAAACACAATTTAAAGAGATATTTAGCAATTGCATAGTTTACCTGTTGCTTCATTATCTTTATCTGCTCCTTTTGCTTTCGCTTTTCTTCAGCTGCCATAATAGCTAACAAACAAAAGCAAACAATATCAGCAGAACATGGCAAGAAACAGGTAACTTTTCATTAACACTTTCCAAAATAATCCGGTAACAAGCACAAACTACCACAAGTAATACTTACCTTGCTGTTTTTTTGCTTCTTTGGCAGCTCGTGCTTGTTCCTGCTTCTGAAGCTTTCTCAGTAGCTTTATTTGTGCTGCTTGCCTAGCTATTTCTGTTACAAAAAGAAAATATTACGTTCATAAAAACAGCGCTGTCCAACAACAAAGATATAGTTTGTGTTCCAGATATTTGCATGTCGTAAAGACAGAAGAGAGGATTTGTTTTGCACACACTGATTTTTACAAAATTTTTCTATCAACTATCATTAATGGCATGTCATGTATCAGTAACTACATCAACAGTGCAAATGAACATGGATATTTCATCTCATTCCACGCCCCACCATGGGCAGGGACACCTTCCACTAGACCAAGCTGCTCCAAGCCCCATCCAACCTGACATGGAATATTTACAGGGATGAGGAGTCCACAACCTCTCTGAGCCACCTGTACAAGGGCCTCAGGACCCTTGGAGTAAATGAATTTTCCCCTAATATCTAATATAAACCTGCCCTCCTTCAGCCTAAGGCCATTCCCCTTTGTCATATCATTCCAGGTCTTGGGAAAAGTCCATCTCCTTCTTGGAAGGGGCTCTAAGGCCTCCTGAGAGCTTTCTCTTCTCCAGGCTGAACTACACCAGCTCTTTCAGCCTGTCTTCATAGGAGAGGTGTTCCACTGACATTATTAATAAAACTGAGCTGTTATGTCAGTGAAGAAAAGCTCCAAACTAAAAGCTCTTAAAATGACACCAGGCAAAAGACTGATCAGCAGTCAGCTTTAGTGAAGGGTTAGTAGAGGATTTCTTTACAAATCAGTATTAGAACCTGTAAAGGCAACTGCAAAGTTAAATCTCTAAATGTGAAGATGATATTAAGCATTCTGGAAAATCCAAGGTTTTGCTAACAGCAAGGAACTCTGAAAGAGCCCTGCAAAACCCTGGGATCGGCTCAGTATGTTAGAGCAGGGTGCCAGTAACACCAAGGTTGTTGAGTTCAATCCCCACACAGGCCATTCACTTGAGAGCTGGACTTGATGATCCTTGTGGGTCCCTTCCAACTTGGAATATTCAGTGACATTGTGAAAACAGTGGGCAAAGATAGCAGAGGAGCTTCCTCATATACTAAACGAAAGCTAATACACCCAGAAAAGAAATACTGAAATTAGAGGACACCTAAGAGGATCAAAGGGATGGAACTACTACTTTGTCAGAAAAAACTGAAAACACCCCTGCTGTTCAGTTTGGAGAGAAGACTAAGGACAGAGAGAATCAAGGTGTGCAAAGTCATCAAGGTGGTGGATAACGTAAATTGGAGAACTGTTATTCTCCAAGCCCTGAAATAATGGAATTACCTAACAACCACTGACAGTAATATAACATCATTTGTTAAAAATGACCATGTTCCAGCAGCTAGCAGACTTCTGGAACTTGTTGCCAGGTGAGGCCAGTAGAAAAAACATTGTGAAGAGGTTAAAAAACAAAGAACAGGCTAATTCATGGGCAACAGCTTAATAAACAGAAAATAAATGGGATAAGAAAAAAAAAAGTGCTTTACAACATCACTCAATAAATATCTCAGCATGCCAGGGTTCTGGATCAAGAAGGGATAAGGTTCACACAGTTTCTCCAAGCAGCATCTCCTATGACCACTACAGCAGATAGAGCTCTGCTCCAGATGAACCCCTGGCCTGAGCCACTGAGATATTTCTTATGTTTTCACAAGGACAAAAAAAGCAGCAAGGAAGATATGAACATATGTAATATCAAAAATTATATATTCTAAGTATTTTTGCATATACAAACCATAGGTTTTGTTCTGTTTACTAAGTGCTACAGTATGTAGTGGGAAAAAAGACATTTGAGAGTCCTGCTAAGTATTTCTCCTCCACCCCTTAAGTGATCAGTATAGGGAAAGGAAAGACACAAAATGAAGCAAAATGGCTCAGTGAGAAGGCTTATCTTTTCCCACTGATGAGACTTCCAGAATTAGTTACTGTGTCTCAGCAATAACTACACAGCCTCTCAGCAAATGCTAGATGCTTCATTACACTATGTAAAAATGCTACATTATGCAAAATATGAAGCTGTTACCCAAACACATCTACACTTGGCACATGAAAGAACGCTTAAGTTAAACATCCTGACTCATGGGCTGTAAAATTTTTTCATATTGAATTGGATGCATCCCAAAAACATGACACAGCTATGGACTACAAAACTGTTATTCCAAAGGATGTACCTGACAGTTATTTAAAATCAGCTTCTGATACACACTAGTACTTGATACCATGAAAGTTCTACTGTCAGTGTTGGTACTAATTATTCAAATCAACAGGCATTTAAATCTTGTCACTATCAGGGATTTCATATGAAAAAGCGTTTTCCCTGGAACAACCAAGCACTTCACAGAAATGCTGATTTCAGCAGGTTTTAATTTCAATTTCTAGATCCACTGCTGTTTGAGCTGATATAGAGGAAAATGAAGATCTGTTGATTTTGGCTATTAAAGACTTCAGTGATCACCAGATTTCTGGATGTCTGGTTTTTTAGGTTTTATACACTGAAATAAAGTAATTATAGAGTAAGCTTTTAGACATGTCTTTACACATGCACTTCCTTCTTTAAAACCTATATACATGTACTGATTTTCAAAAAGTCTTCAATAAGAGCATGTAACAAATATCCAAAAAAAAAATGCTGTATACTAATATCCTAGTGAGACAAATCACTCTCCTATAGGAAAAACATTAACTCTTTATATACTGATACCCTCTCTTTGTGAAAATATTAATACGATTCTTACCTTGAGCCTGGAGCTTTCTCAAAAGCTTTGTGTCGGCATTGTCCAGAAATTCACTGCTTCCAACATTCGGAGGTCGGCCTTTGCGGCGTCTCGTTCTTGACTCCTCTCTCGAGTGCTGCCTGTCCGGATTCGGTGGTCGCCCTCTACGCCCTTCCATAGCTCTGATACGGGGAACGACTTCCTCTTCCTTCAGAAGACACCACTGCACACCCTTTTAATTGACACATTTCACAGAGAGGTATTACAAACACAGAATAAAAAAAAAAGAAATCTAAGATGAGAACATGAACAGCAAGAGATTCTTCCCCCCCCCCCCCCCCAGTAAGTTGTAGATATAAAATATGCAAGTGTTGTGATGTACTATTTGCCAGGACAATTTCTTGATGATGCACAGAAGCCATATATTTAGAGACTATCACTAAGAATTTTTGTAAATTGTACCACTAGGAAAGATTTTGAACACTATTAAATCATATACAAAATTTTTACCTAGTAGATATGCCATTATCATGTTATTTTTAATTATTTCTCATCAAATCAAGATGTTCAACCCTTTCTAAAAGGCAAAACAGATTCTTCCTTATTATGTAAACTCAACAACAACTATTCTGCTTTCACATAATCCACTGCTCGACATGAATGAAAAAATGTGTCAAGCTATGAGGTGCTGTGTTCCAACAGAGAGTGTTTACAGAAATTCTGGCATACATAACAAGCAAAGGCAGTAATGTATTTTCAAATATTGCTTTCAAGAGCTGTAGAGCTCAACAACTGAGCTGAAAAAACACAGATGCGTTTTAATCTTCAAGTTTTAGTTAGTACAATTGAGTTCTCCCCTCATTCACTGCAGAACAATTTCTGCATCCACTTGAATCAATCAAAAGTAACTTCTAAGCATCCATGTATCTAAACTAAACTTATGTTAACTATATTCTCTAACCAAAGCATGCACTACAGTATTTTGTGGCATCACGAAAGCAGATTCTGAAATACTTTGTTAATAAAAATACCCAAATTAATTGTCACGAAGAAACAGCTTTACTTTAACTGGTTACCAAAAAGTAGAGTTTATTGCATCTACTGAGCAGAAAAGGAGCACAGTCTAGGTGATCCTGTTTAATTGAATACAAATATTTGAAAATTTTAATATCTTTTACCATTTCCCCATGTTTTTGAGAAATTCAGGGAAAAAACTGCAAACTAAGTATCCTTCAGGACTTCTTCATAAGTTGCCTTAAAAAGGTTTGTAAAAAATTTTGAAAATGCCTGCTAAAGCAAGAAGGAAAGTTGGTAACTTGAAAAAGTCATTAAATATCAGTTCAGAAAAACTATATTTAGAATGCTTTAGTTTTCATATTTATATGTACATAAACCCTAAAATCAAATTTACTGTACCACAAAATAATGATTTTTGCTTATTCTGGTAATTTGTCTTTTAATTATTTCTGCTTGTTCTTCACAATTACAAAGGTTTTGCATAACTTCAGCAAAAGAAATGGCAGTTTGCTAATGAGACAGTCAGATTTCAAGGGAGTTATCAGTATCCGCAAAGGTCGTTTTCTAAAGTCTGAATCATTCCCAGTTAAGACCATCCCCAGAGTACAAGTCACACTTGGTTTGCACATATTCCAAAGGGCTCTGATATTAGTTATGTTCTGAAAATGCACTGTTCAGAACCACGACCGTATCAATAATGTGTACCACATCATCATGCACCACCCCTAAGGACTTTTTAATCCAAAATATTTACCTCTACCACTTGACTAGAAGTTAATTCTCTTACTATCTTTAAGAGTACTACTTAGGTGTAACTTTTGCTTCCCTGCCGAGTACTTGAATTGCAGTTTATCACAGGTTCCGTTTATTGAGGTAGATTTAATATTTGTACTTGCTACCTACACCAACTTCCAACCTAGAAAATCTAATCTCATAAAACGTACATGCCAGAGGAGGCAAAACAGAAATCAAAGAAAAGGAGGAGAAGCAGCCATAGATCAAAAAGTATCTTAGAACAGCAATGGAGATTGCTCTTGCTCTGTATTTGTATTTTCTGCAGTTAATGATACTAACAACAATAAATATGCATCAAAGAAAACTAAGAGGTCTACCAGATCATTAGTACCAGAGACCATGTTGGATATTGCATTTTCCTAATGCTGCCTAAAAAAGAAACTAGAGGCCATCAAATGAAGTGAATAATGGTTCAATGAGCAAAAGGACCAGGTGCTTCAAGGGATGGGAGAAGACTGTTCAACGTCCTGTCAAAGGACATTGTGGATGCACAAGTTTCCCCAAGTTTAAGAGAGGACAAGACAAAAATAGTCCAGAACAAAGCTATTAAGGGTTAAGCAAGAGTTGATCGACCATCTATATTTTGTGCTCAAACATCCTTTAAAATCTAACCCAAAATACATTTCTATTAAAGGAAATAATAGGGGAATAATACAGTCTGACACTCTGGGTTTTTGACATTCCAAAGATAAAATATAGGGGTTGTGCCCTAATATAGGAGAATCATGGGCTTCCATAAAACTGAAGCTTTGCTACCCAAACATTAGAGAAAAAATGGGAGCAACACTGTGAAATGTTGTGGTTTATTCTTCAAACTAATCAAAACAGTAACATTATTCAATTTCTCACCTTAAAGCATCTACCATATACCGCAATACTGTGTTGCAATCAGGACATTTGCCAAAAAGACACCAGACAACTATGCATGAGAGCAGAATCAAGCTCAAATCTTGTTAACCAAGCTAATGAACAAAACCATAGGCACTTTGCAAGAAGCAAAAATCCACTTTAATTTCAGATTAGATTTGTCAGGAAAAGTTAACAACATAGCTTTCCAACTTGAATTGCAGAACTTGGAATAGGACAAAGACTCCTGTAGGTATTACTTAAACTCATGAGGACCCATGTCCATTCCATCACCCCAAATCACATTCGTACTAATCTTCCTAAATCACAGCAGTTAACAGCTTCCTGGTCCAGTCACTGAATTTTCACATTCGCCAAACTTCAAATATTCTTCTAATCCTACTCCTTCATGGCCCATTTCTGCCAGATATGTTTCTGTTACAGCATTCAAACACTGCTTTGAATAACCCATAATATTTGGTAGTTTGCATACCACAAGAGAGAAATGCAGGCACTATTAGAAGTAGGTAATCCATGTACCTTTGGCTTGCTATAGGCAAACCTTTAATACAACTGATTTAGCCTTAAGATAATTTCCTTTGCATCTTGTTCCATCTTAGAGCTGCGTGAAACTTACCCCAGCATATGCTGCACGTCTCAAAAGATGACAGAAATATATAACGAAGGAAGGGAAGAGTAACCACAAAAGGCTATACAGAATAACCGAAATTACCACAACAGCAGAAATAAAATTTCTGGAATTGCCTCCAGACATCATGAAGATATGATTATCATACATTATTCTGAATCTGGGTGATTCAAAAAACTTTAGTAAAATGGGTGCAAGCTCTTTTTATAAAGTACCAGTACCCCATACTAGGTATATACTATCAGGTATATACTAGGTATTTACTAGGCATATATTATCAGCCTGAGCGTAGCTCCACTGTTTCATAACTTCTCATTCACACATAAAGTGTAAACACATCTTAGCACATCTGACCCAGCTGCTCTCAGTCTCTTTTTCTAATAAGAAAACTTTCCTTGTCTACCCAAGTCTCAGTGGAACTTATCAAAAACCACATCAGTACAAAGTACAGTGATGATATGTACAGCAAACGAACGTTTATATCGCCAGTCTTGCCTGTAGAAATCTACCCCTCACACTGCCTTCATTCTCAAGTTTTATAGATCACAGCGCAAACTGAAAATCAGCTAAAGGGAGAAGACAGATACAACTAAAGAAGGGGACAAGACTAATGAAGTAATACGGGCAACAGGCACAAAAAAGGGAACAGGGCAAAAAGAGAGTAGATACCCTGCCATGACATTACATCACAGTAAATTATTTCAGTCAAGATATGCAGGTACATACTGAAGTTCATAACTACAGGAACTTGTAACTGTTGTTTTCTGAAGGCCAATCATGAAGCAAGTTTAGCAATATTTTACCCTGTAAGCCAGGAAGCACCACCTCGAAGTAGCTGCTTACCATGAATTCAGTTTTTAATGCTTTCAAATTTAAACCACATAAACATTACATATTTCTACAAGGTACCACAAGAACATAAGGCTTAACTCGAGCCTGAACTCAAGACTGTTGAGAGCTAGTAACATGTTCAAAACACTTATCTTTTAAAGAAGGAAATACCTTCACTGAAGCAAATACTTCGCAAGTCCAAAAATTTTTGTGCACATCCTGAAGAAATGGCAACATGGCCAAAATACAGTAACACAGCATGGCACAAACATAGTAACAATTTCCTTAAAATTTTGGTTCTACTTATCCATGTGTGGTTTACCTACACACCATCTAACAATTTCACCACTGTAAAGCATAACCGGTATAGTTCGGCATCCCCCTCTGTAAAGGTGTCACCCTTCAGGATGCTCAGACAGTATTCTTGATACAGGAGACGCTTGTACATATACATGCAATTTACATACATATATAATGCACAGGAACATGTGAACAGAGTGGGATTTAACATGTACACATAAATTAGTATTGATATGAGATTGTATACAATAAAAGAAGAAACAAAGTTTTAAGTCAGAAATACCTGAATGCTAAGATAAAATACATAGCTCCGAGTTTTAAAACTAGACCAACCCAGGCTCAGAGTTGATCATTAAAGCATGCCAAACTCCTGTACCCTCTGAGCAAAGCCACTGAAGGGAGTGGTTTTCAACACAGCCCAGGATCAAGCTCTCCGCATCTCAATCTAACTACTGTTAAGAACACGTGCAGCTTTTAGAAATAATTATCTAAAAACAGGTAATGCTTCAGATCGTAGCAAAAATTACTTCACCTAAACTTAAGTTAATGCTCCTTGGATCAAAAACTTTACTTTTTAAAAAGTGGATACCTGCGGTCCATCTCTGGCTTCATAGAAGTCACCCACTCCTATTTTTGCACTGAAGCTGAAATTGTCCCTTGAGATATCCATTATTCCATTTCTGCTGAGATACTGAAAAAATCACATATTTTTCCACTTCAGCTTGTAAATAATTACAACCCAGCTTTGATGTACAGCTAACTTTGTGCGTGTAAAGTTTTGCATATTCTGTCAAAGGGATACACATTTGTAAGACATCAAATCAGTAACAGACTGAGATACATTATACCTCACATCACAGAAAATAAGTATCTCTATTGGAGAGAAAAAAATTACCTATTTTAATTGCAAGCATGCTTACTAACATTAGAACACAGAAGTTAAAAAATGAATATACCTTTACTACTTCAGGATACTGTCTCAGCTTCTTCCCACAAGGTGCAAAATACGCTACTTCTCCTTGAAGACGACCACCAAAGTTTCTTATTCGGGTTTCTCTTTGCCAGCTAGAGTAATATGAAATAGTTGCATACAACAATACACTTTTTATAAAACAAGTAATTTGTGTCAATTTAAGAATTCTACAAAAAAAAGGGAAGAGGAAAATGTGACTAGAGTATCATAAATCAAACACACAACATCAAAAAATTTTATCATGTAGATTGTCCAAAGTGACTAAATATACGAATTCATTTACATCAAGCAACTTACATATCACCAGATTTTAAACGGCTTAGAGCTATACTTCAGGGAGTTATTTGGAGTCTATATTGGCTCAGATCTAGTCATCAGGATTCATTTCCAAAGTAAAACAGCTAAGAGATGGGTCACGTTGCAAAAGAGCAAATTTAGTGCACAAAAATTAACACATGAAATATGCTGACACTTTTTAAAGAGAACCACAGTCACTGGGACTGGGAGTCAGAAATATAAATTGTTGAAACCCTGTCCTTATTATTCAGCCTCAAAAGTTTTTGAACTCATTTTTTACCAACTGATTTTTGAAGGGATTATCTCCCTTTAAGGAAAGTCAAGTATATACATAACGTACCCATAATCGAGAGGAACACGCAGCTCCCGTTCATCTGCTACTCTTCGTCTTTTTGAAATACCTAAAACAAAATTTCTGATTAATACCTAACAGAACTTACAAAAGAAAACATGTTCCTAAAATGTATCTTCTATGTTTATATCCCCAAAACAAAAGAGAATTGTTGTTTCATTCTTGCCATTAAGCACCTCAATTACCAAGAAAATTAATGTAAGTGTTCTCCTTCTGAAATACATTTTCCTCTAAGTTTCCTTTAACCTCTTCCTCTGAAATTGTAAATGGAAAACCTAACTATCCCATACCTAGCTGCTTGTCGTGTTTGGTGCTCTCAAATTTTGCTAATTTAATTCCTTGCATGCCTGTTTTCCTAGGCAAGACCTTATATTAATTTTTTTCAGTAAAGACGCAAATGAAAACACACTTTAAAGATCCATATATCCTAATAGGTTGAGTCTTCCTAGAGCACTGTATATATTATGCAGTCAAATGCCAAATGCAGAAAATTTTCAGAACTACTTCAGCTTTTCCAAGTTCAAACGTGTTCGGTGCTTGCCAAGCAACTGAATCAACAGCATCCCAGAGACAACTGCCAAATGTGGGTTTTTTAGTGTGAAAGGCTGATCCTTTCCTCAGGCCTCTCAGACAGCCGCAGGATGCAAACTATGTATGCAGACCAACTTTTGCAAGATGCACTTCTCAAAAAGGTACTTTGGATCTTCTGTCAAGAATGTGACACATCTCTCCCCTGGAAACAGACAGGAGTGAGCACCGTTATCAGACTGACCCCCTGGCACTTGCTCCAGCCTCTTACAGCCAGGAGTGTCACAAGGCACCACAGCACCACGTGCCAAGCAAGGTGCCAGCAGTTCCTTCCAGATGATGTGAAGAGTCCCCTAGAAAAAGCACCAAGGAAATGCCTGTGCTCAGATGCCAAACTTGAGACACAGGTCTGCACTCTTAACCTGACATGACTGACTACTGCATTATTTTGAATGGTCACAGTGCAGGGAAGCAGGCTGCTTTTCCAAATATAAGTGAAGTGAGAAGTCCAGTGCAAAACAGACACAGAGAAGAGACCACAAGACCCCTTCAGTGACTGACCAACTCGTAGGTAAAAGGTTCACAAAAACATTTTTGTTGTATTATGTTGTATTCTTACTAGGTGATTCTTAGGTGCAATATTATTACACCTAAAGCAAGGACATAAAACTTATTTATTCTACCTCCTACTCCTGTAAACAGAAAAATCTGCTATCACACTTTTCAAAGCACCACAAATCAACACAGATTCCTGAGGAAAAAAATTAACTTTTTCATTTACCCATTTGGATTACTCCTAATCCATATGAAATCTTTTATTAACTGTACAATTAACAAGCCTGTTTCTGGGATAAATACTGGATAGATCACATTATACTGCTCCAAAGCTAATGCTCTTGTATGACATGGAATGAAGTTCCTATTCCACTGAATCCAAATATAAAAACCTATTTATAAGCAGATGTCCCCATTTAAAAATCTGCTTACATGCACGCTAATAAACATCAACTCTCTAATTCAAAGTAGGAAATATGTGATTTCACTTCATGGTTACCATGCAAATTAAGAAGTGTGACTTTCAAAAATGCATTCTTTACTGTATCCATAGTAATTATTAAATCTTGCAGATTAGGTCACCAAATGAAGGATTATAAGCACTATATAGTATCAGGCAAACATACTTTCCATGAACTTTTTAAAAATAAATCCTCATGCATAATCCATAAATTCTACTGAGTATTTTGAAAGAATTATTAGAAAATTATATTCTAACAAAATATGGTTACAAAGTTTGTCGAGGAAGGGGCAAAAACTCAAGATTCAGAAAGCAAACTGGAACGTAAAGAAATAAGAAGAATAACTACTTTAGAATAAAATGGAAAATTCCAAAGACTAAATAATGAAGAGTTTTAAGGTTATAAATACCAACTCTGGATATTTAATTCTATCTTCTCTCAAATAATTACATGAGTTAAAATGTCCTGGTCTAAGTGTAATGTTCTAGTGTGGAGATCTTGCAATTTGGCTGACAGATCTGAATGACTGCTGCAAACACCCGTGAAAAGATCACAGAGTCACCCAACAGCCCAAGTCAGAAGGGACATCGAAAGTCAGTTACTCCAACCTTCCCTGGGAAAGGAAGCTTTGCCAAGATTATCTCGCACCCTGACCGACTGGCATCTGAAAACCTCAAGTGAGAGCGACTCTGCCACGTCCCTGGGACGGCTGTTCAGTGAATCACTGTTCCTATGGTAAAAAACTTCTTGAGCTGTCACTTGATACCTGGACTATTTTTGTAACTGCTTTTACAACACATGGACCTTAAATATCACATGGTAGTATAAAAGAAGACAGTGAGATACCACAGTGTGTACTTGGTGTGAGGGTGGAGGGTCCTGTCCCAAGGAACACCGCAGGCTGGGACTCAGGACATAAGGCAGCTGGTGCCGAGCTGGGTGTCTTTGCTACTTGGAGATTAAGTGGGGTGGAATGAGCTGTAAGGCCAATGGAAGAGCTCTTCACAGAGGACGAAGTTTTATTCAGTTTCAGCGGAGTTTTTTCTCCCTCAGTGTCAGTATCCGATTCATCCTGGTCTTTATCATCCTCATCATCTTCCTCCTCAGATCCTTCAGTATCTGACTCAGAATTACTGTCAGACTCTGTTTAAAAGAAGTGTGGCAGAAGACACATTATGACTTGGAAACTACTGGCAAGTACATTAAAGTTCTAACACTTGCAAAGTCTTTTATCTTATTATGTATGTTTTTTTAATAACATCTCTTGAGTATAAACAGGAGGTTCTAATTAACTACCTAAACTTTAAAATTACTACAAATATGACAGCATTAAGTGATTCTGCATGATAATATGCTGTTCTTTTGAATGAAAAGAGATGAGTGACAGAAGCTGCAGTATTTCAAGACTGTTTACCCCAGAATGAGCTACAGCTAAATCATCCCGTTAGCCAGGCAGTGGCTGGGCACTATCCCAGGAAGGGCTTTTTTTCACAGGGTGTGAAATCCATCGTGAAGAGGAAGTAAACAACAGAACTGGATACCAGCTGAAAGGTGTCAGAATCGAAAATATGGCGATCTGGGCAAAGGAAGAGTTAGAATCAAGGACAGCCAGGGTAAAGAACAAGGAGGGTGAGACACAACCCTGAGCTGGGTGTGTGGATGAGTGGGGGAAGAGAATGATGAAGGTGGAGGCTGGACACAAGGGATATCAGCACACGGGAGAAAGGAGTGACTGCGAATACAGTCAACTCCTTAAAACAGGCCTTGCCATTCCAAATTGCATAGCCTGGTCTGCAGCCCTTAAAATTGTCCTATTACTTGCCCATGGACTACTGTGCTCCTGAATGGAGGCATAGAAACATGGTTTTCTTGCCAGTCTTAACAAATTGAAGGCCCTTGTTTAGTCCCTCTCTGGTTAGGAAACCTGTTTCACAGCTGGGCTCTGTCTGCTAGAATCATTAACCATCAATCAGCCTTAATGTCAATCCCTTCCTGAGCACTTTGTCACATCAAGCTGCAGGCTGGGTGACTAATGTGGAAGGCAGGTCTCTGACAGCCTTTCCAAAAGGCTATGGAGCCACCTTACCAGGACAGCTGACCAAGTATCAGAACACCCCAAACATGATTTTGGATATGATACAATGGAGAATGGGGACGCGTGCTAACTTCAAGGATAGGTGTAGAACACTGTGTGGGCCGTGCTGGCCCAGTATTTCCTGCTCCTATTTTAAAATATGGTGGGAAATGCATGTTTTCGAAATGCAAAAAACTAAATTTCTGCTTTTCCTATTAAAAAGGTTAAACCACCTGATTGGCTATCATCAGAATCATCATCTTCATCGTCCTCATCTTCATCTTCATCATCGTCGTCATCATCATTTGAGTCGTCAGAGTCTTTACTGCTGAGGGCATCTGAGTCTACCCCTCTGAACTGCTCCACCACCAGTTTTGCAGAACGAAGGCGGTGTTGTGGTTTTACTGCATTTACTGCATTATTGCTGACTGTTTTATCCTTTCCTGAACCAGGTAACACAGGAGAGGTAGAGGGCATAACAGCTGTCCGGTTACCAGTTGTCTTTTTCCCACATGCACTCAAGTTTATTGGCAAAGAAAAGGGGGTGCTACTAGAAATAGCTACACTTTCATTGATCTTGGTCTGGGGTTTCGGTTTCGTAGTGAGTGCAAGAGGAGCCTCCTGGATGACGCTCTGAATAACTCCATTGGGTTGGTGATTACCTAAAAGTGCATTTGTCAGGAATGGGTTAGAATGGTTGTTTTCCAAGGATGTGAGTTTTTGATGAGCTGGTGAACTAGATGTCGGTTTGGGGCTTGACAAGGCTGCGATAACCTTCTTCAGGTTCTTAGACGATTCCTGTTTCTTTAGCTGTGCTGCTGGGAATGTCTGTTTATATTGTTCCTAAAGAAATAAGAAGACAGAGGAATAAAATGTGGAGGTATTTGTTTGGCTTTCTTTGTTATTCAGGCAGGTGAACTCTAGGAAATTTTAAACATCTGCTAAGCTATTTTTCGAAAGTCAAAAGCAGATACTAGCTACAACAGAAGAGATGAGTAACCCCTAGCTACGCAAGTCTTGGGTGATTTTCACTGTAAATCAAGCAGGGAACGATGAACTCAAGATGAAGTTGATCCAAATTATGTAGGGAAGCTTTCTCCCCTGCAACAATGGTCTAGACAGAGACTCTCATAAAGGTATTAATCATGCCGAAAAAGCCATTTTTAGAAAGGTACTTCCCACTCTTGTGTATCAGCACAGGAAAACCTCTCCTTATTACTTAATTCAGCATATAAAAATCCCATTAGTGAATGTACAGCTACCTTTAATAATTTGTTCACTTTAAAGCACAAGGTAAATACAACACGCTAATGGCCACAATACTAGAAAACCAATAGAGGACTCTTGGTGTAGAAAAATTTTATTTAAAAAAATGAAGGAAAAGGTATTACTCAGAAATGCTGCGATACGTTAATTGTTTAACCGAAAAAGTAGTACTTGGAAGTTCTTCATGTAAAACTTAGTCAGCAATGGCTAAGAAATGCATGTAAAGCTTACAGTGTCTTTAGTCTAAAGATTCTTCCAAAGAAAAAAACCCCATATCATCTTCAATAGAAAATATAATATAATGGATAAAGATGGTACAGTTTAAAATCAATTTTTAAAAATTAAGTCAAAGAGAATACATTCTTGGACATTACTAACATTTAAAACTGAATACAAAATTATGAAGACCTCTAAAATAAATATTCACACGGTGCATACCTTCAGTAAATTTTAGAGAAATCAAACCACTAAACGTGTGATCTACCACCAACTAAAGACTTGTAACCTAAATTTGAAAGCAGAAGCCTCTTTCAATAGCAAAGATGTATGTTTTCATAATTATAATTTATTTAGCTACTCCTGGTAAGTGAGAAGCTTATTTGAATTTTACCAAGTAACAGGAAATTGGAAAGGAAAAACACTTTTCATCCTCTAGTCTAGCAATAAAAATGAAGTATTTTTCACTCCTCACGGAGGGCCTGTGAGCTAGCCGTGAATCAGAATTCAGTTTACTACTCCCGAATACTACTTAGTTTGAAACAAAATTTGAAAATAATAAAATAATAATAATAATAATAATGACAGTTGCCTTGGTAAATGTATTTTTTTATATATTTATTTTTGTATATCCTAAGCCTCAGTGTTTGTAAAATGCCAGATTTTTATTCTCTTTTAATCCCCATTCAAATCTCACTGAAAAAAAATTCACCAGCAGTCACCATAATCACTATTAACAAAATAAATACACTGAGGATCTAAAAATTTTAGAAGCTGCAGAACTGTCAAGACAGACATATAAACTTATTGTACAGTCCTGACCAGTAAAAAGGAAGATCAATTGAGGGAAGATGCTGAGGCCCTGGCACAGGGTGCCCAGAGCAGCTGTGGCTGCCCCCGGATCCCTGGCAGTGCCCAAGGCCAGGCCGGACGGGGCTTGGAGCAACCTGGGACAGTGGAAGGTGTCCCTGCCCGTGGCAGGGGTGGCACTGGATGGGCTTTAAGGTTCCTTCCAACCCAGGCCATTCTTTCATTCTAAAAAAACTATTGAAATGGCCATACTGAGTTTTTACAGCTATCAGTGCATGAATACCTGTCTTCAAAGAGCAAACAAAACTCAACATTCCATAGACCATTTTTTTTTAAAAATGGCTTTCAACTTCTTTGTTTAAAACCATGGTTAAAATAGGTGATTTCAGTTACTTTGACTTAAAACTATCCAACTTGAAAGAAAGTGAAGCCATGCTCACATACTACATAAGTGAGGAATTAAGTCAGCATTTTGACTGAAACTAGAAGCACAGAAAAAATATCCAGGCCACACAATTTATTCATGAGTGCTTTTCTTATTTTGATATTGATTTTAGGTGCACTCTGTCCTTAAGAGATGCATGACCCACACAACCTAGTTCATTTACACCATTCAGAAATCCAGATCAACTCTAAGAACACATAAACCCCCATGATTATGAAAATATAATTTTACTACACTGTATTTAAAAAAGCTTGATAGTACAATGTTACATCTTTTTAAGCAGATGACACTGGTTACAAATAATCAAAAACTTCACTCACCCGTTTTGATCTAACATCGCTGGTCAAAGTGATAGATTCTTCAGAGGTATTTTTATTCCCTGCTTTGAGTAGATCAGGGGAAGGAACTATGAGTTTTAAATAGGTCTCCTTTTTGGCTTGATGTACCAAAGACAAAGGTTTCACATTAGGAACCAATCCCGTAGACTGTATCACACTTGTGTGTTTGTTCACAGATTCCTCCTTTGCCTGAGAGCTTTGAAAAATAAATGGAAGCTGCTGTGACAAAACCTGAGGCTGCTTCTGCTGGGACTGGAATGATGAGTGAGTCTGGGAATCAGACACAAGAGGTATCTGCTGGTGTGTTCTTTTTTCTTGAGACTTTTCCTGTGATTTCTGTCCATCGGTTTTCATATCTGTTACACCACTATGCATTAGCACCTGCAAAATATTTATTTTTGACTGTTCGTTACGTACGTTAAAGATCCTTTTAAAAAGACTAAGCATATGATCAGTCTCCATGAAACAATTACACTAGCCTTGGCAGAGGATGAACAATAATAACTTTTAAATCAGTCTTGTAATATATTTATTATTCACTTTGGGTTTTTTCCCCCATATAGTTTCAGCATGTGAAGACAACGTTTATGAGAGAAGGAGTCTTAAACCATGGTTGTTCTTAAATGTATTTCTGACTGTAAACCTAACAGGATACCAAATATTCCAATCTTGTTGTTCTACTACTAGGGAAAGTAACCACTCTACTAGGAAAAAAGCAACTGCCAAAGCAATATCCATAATGATATATTTTCAATCCACCACCTGGACACAGTACTTAATTGCTTCATATTGCCTACTTTACAACAAAAATAACAGTCTACCAACTGAAACTCTTAACCTGTAAAGAACAGCAATACACAGACATGCATGCACACAAAAGAACCAAAAAACTCCTCCCAAAAACCCCACAAACAGAAAACCCTGAAGCAAACCTAAAAAGAGTACTCTTAGCTTTTATTAATGTGCAATTAAATAATTGTTGATTATTTGTTCACATACATGAGTAGGTCAATTTGTCACAAACAGCTTGCAGCAACAAGATTGTCAGCAGCAGAGTGAGGTGTTATACCTTGTTCTTGCTTTTGTGATGTGCTTCATTTTCGGAATCAGATTCATCATCTTCACTCTCTTCAGCACTCTGGTCCTCCTCCTCTTCATCCTCCTCTAGGTCATCAGAGTCACTACTACTTATACCTTCACTTGAGGTGTCTGAAGAGGAGGCCGAATCACTGTCGCTGTTACTAGAGCTTTCCACTGCTTTTTTTCTGGGCTTCTACCAGGAAGATAAATTCTCTGTTAATGCTTCAGTTTTAATCTGTTATATAATCTTATTATTACACATAATCTTTGAAACAAAGAAGAGTGAGACTTTGGAGTAAAGTGATCTGCAGTCCTTAAAGTTCTTCAGAAGATGATGAAAATTTAAAAAACTGGTCACAAAGTTCCACTGAAATATTTTTCTGACCACTGCTGACCTCACTACATCACTGAGCAAAATGCTGAATTTAGGGCCTAGAACACTGACCTAGAATTTGGGTCCAGTAAACCCGCACAGAATGCGCCGATTCCAACAAAATTCATACTCAAAACTTGTATTGCAAATTAGCACAGAAAGAACAACAAATATCAGGTTTATCAAAGTTTCAGTGACACATTCATTTAACTATATTTCTTAACTTTCAATTTCACAGTATGAGCTGTACAGCCATGTAAGTTTTGAGGACTGAAAAGAATATGTTCATCAAATTGCTTCTGGGATTTGCTTCTGAAAAATGGACCAAAATCGGCTGAAATACTCTGAGAACTGTATTATATTGAAATTTTTGTAAAGCATAAATTTGCATACCAGAATGAGAAAATAAAAGAAGCAACAAACAGGAATGTAGGAAAAAAGGAAAGGTGTAAAAAATGGCAGGAACCCTAAAATGCTGACAGTGCAAGACTACATTTTTAACGTGCAATGGATGAGGAAAGTTAGCTTTTTGAGGAGCTAAGTAAACCAAACGTGTATTTTACAAACCCATCTGAAGGATGCACATGTGGACTCAAGTGCTATGATGGTGGCTATGTCAAAGAGACATGAAAGTACATATTACTGCACTAAAGCGTATTGAATCATTAAAGGGCGTCGGCAGAATTACGTTGGGAGGTAGAGAAACACGTGAAACTAAGATTATGGATATCAAGCAGCAACAAGAGTTATGTACCATCTAAACAGGGCATGTAAAGCCACTGAAGGGACTGTAAAGTTAGAACTGGTCCCAAGGAAGACAGATGCTCAGCAAACAAGGTGACCGGAGGGCAAAACAATGCTGCAGCAATTTGAAATAACAAGGCAGACAGGAACATGAGAGACAGTGCCTTAAAAATACGCGATTTCTAAACAAAACTTTCTCTGAAAGGTTACCTTTTGTATGTAAGAAATAAGCCACTGACAGTGTACCAAATTAGCACAAGGACATCTACCTTCAACACTGTTATGCTCAACAGACATAACGTGATACAAATATTTGGCACAGTGTTGCTGTTGTACCGGGGACGGCGAGAAACGATACGAGTCCAATTCAGGAAGAAAAGGAATTATTTATTAATTTAAAGACTCATTTAGATATCTTAGTTCGCTTGAATGGCACAAGGCCATTGGTCCTTGATCATCCACCTCTCAGAATGACTGGCTAAATCCTACAATATCCATTTCAAAATATTTCTCTGGTCAGTATCACAATGATGCTACATAACAATCTTGCACCTGCAAGATAAAGGGATTGGTTTACAGAAACTTCTGACTGTTTTCGGCCAGTGTCTGTGTAAAAGCAAGGATTTTCACACAGACACCAGCAGAAAGCCGGAAAATCTCCCTGCGACCAAGCCTTCAGCATCCATAGCACAGTTTTGAAGACCAGCCTTTGGACAGGTTTTGGTTTATCATTGTTATGTAAGCCCTTTGAATGATCAACTACACACTCTAGACAAAAGAAACCGGATGACAACTTAGAACTACAACTCTGAGGATCAGATGCTTCTATCAACTCAGAAGTTGTTTTTCCAACACTATAGGCAAAAAAAATCATAGCATACAAGTTACTTTCAGACTGCACTCTGCACTTTAGGTTGGATTCCCTAAAATGGTAGGACAACAGGACTAGAATTCAACCAGCAAGAAAACACTACACAAAAAGTAGCTCTTTAGATTTTCATCAACTGTAAAAAGTTTGATATCAGCTTTGCCTTTTTCTTTTTTTTCCTAAAAAATAAATAAATATTTTAACAAATTTTTTAGATATCATCCTCAAAAAGAAATTACAACTAAGGAGATGCCAGAAGAAATCAGAAGATGAACACTAAAAAAGTAAAACGCTAAAGAAAAGAACCTTTAGAGAAGTATATTAAAATGTTTTAAAATAAGACATGCTTTTAAGAAGAGGCAAGTGTTACACTTTGAAATTTAAAAACATAACATCACTTGTACAAAGCCCAGCACAAAATACTCCTATCTGCCCACATACTTATTCCTCAGACTTCAGTTCCTGCTGTGGCATCATTTTAACATACTGAAATGGGGGGGGAGGGGGGCAACAATCATCCTCATGTTGGGAGTTCTCATTTAGAGTAATTTCTGTGGTTTGATACAAAAGGTAGTTCAAATAATTACATCGGCAAATACCAATCATAATAAGTTTCAGAGGAAAAGAAGTTATGAACATCAGCATATCAAGTAAGATTAAGAACAACAAACTCCATTTCAGTATTAAAAAATTTACTACAGGAACTTAGGAAACAGACAACCTGAAATTTATCTGCATGAGACAGAGGACTGAAAAGTTAAGATACAGAACACAACATTCTTGTTGAATGAAAGAAAGGTATTTATACATCAAATCCATCCTTTTACAGCAACTCACTATTTAGTCAAGTGAAACTGGAGTTTGAAATCAGTGCCCACATCAAAAAAATCTATCAACAGTACCAAATTTGTATCTACAGACAAATGGTAACACAAGAGAGAAGATAACAATACTGACAAACATCCTGACAGAAATCAGGGGGGAAAACCCAACAGGCAAAAAGAGGTAAAATTTTTCTGTGATACTCAAACTAGCAGGTTACTAGCTTAACCAGCTCAGTTCTCTGAATAAAGCAAAGAGCCAAAAAGTACCTTTTGGGAAGGTATTTAGAGACATTAAAAGAGAGAAATTTATTTGGTATTCTGCCTAACTGTAGTAATAATCAGAAATATGGAAACACCATCTGGAAAAAGTTTTACCTCTGCACCACAGCAAGAAAGCTAATTTCACACGTAGATACCCAGGATAAAAGCAGAATTTTAGAAAGAGCCATTTTTAGTATTTAAGCCTGAAAAAAGTCGTCAAAAACTTCCCAAGTACCTTTGACTAGCTTAGTACTTTCAAAAGCTGTCAACTGTTGAACCCATGAGGAATGTTTTGAGGGAAAATATTCTTTCTTAATAATTTCCCTATTGTCCATACACTAGACACTGTATATCACTAGACAATTACAAGTAGCCACTTCAGTGCTAACCCCTGTTTTTATGCAGATACATCAAGCACCAGCTGTCCTTTGAAAATGCCAACCTCTCACCTAAGAACATTCAGATTTGGTAGCTGAATATAGTTCAGTAACAGAAAGAAAGCAAGAGGCCCAATTCACTCATAAAACAAAAATATATATAGATATAAAGACAGAAAAATATTTTAGCCTAGATGGCTGTCAGTAGAGAATTACTCCCTTAGCTTCTATTGTGACAGTAATCACCTTCCCAGTACACCATTTTCTGTGTTTTGCTTAAATAGTTTTGATGCCAAGAGTAGCAAAGTTCTTAGAGTGCTTAGGTCAGTATATAAGGTTTACTAACTCACTGAGACTACTCATGTCTTTCACATTAGATGGCTAAGATTATTGCTGAAACACAGCAGTTAATAACAGTTCTTTCTTCTAATAAGAAGAAAGGCATTTTTCTTTTAACATCTAAGAATTTCATTTTGTTTTCATAAGTTACATGAAAACGTAATTAAATTCACAGAAATAATCTATAATGCTGTATCTGTAATACCAATATATGTATATATATATATATACTGTCACATAATAATATCAAATTTTGGTGTTAAAAATATTTTTAATAAAATTAGATAAATTAAATAAAGCAAGGTGTTGGACGCAACTATTAACTTATTAACTAGTGATTTAGCACTAATAGTAACTTTGGTTCATACGTATGTCAAAGAAACCCCAAACAATTTAAAAAATTCCAAAATCTAATACACACAAAAAATCCCTACATATAGATCTTGCTCTAATAAATCAGAAGAACCCAAAACATTTTATTCTCAGAAAGAACACTTTAAAAATGCTCCTGTGTGCAGAACACTTATCATATCAAATTTTTTGTCCAAACCTTCCGTTTCTTTCTGTGTAATTACCTTATCTTTGATTTTGTCAGCCCTGGTGTCCAAAAGCTGAACTTTGCTTTGCTCCTGGTTGTATTTGCATCCTCCTGCTCCTGAGGTCACAGTTTTCACTGGTCCTGCCGATGTTACAACGCTAGTGGAGAGCACGGATGTGCTGAGAGCTGAGACTGCAGTGGTACTGTTGCCATTCAGTGATCCATTTACACCTAAGGACGACAGATTTACAAAGTGACATTTAAAATAAATCTGAAGTAACAGATGCTTTCTTTGAGATGCCCCAGTCACACTAAGATTCCATAGACATGTAACAAGATACTAGACTACTTACAGGTTACTCACCACATATACTAAAATTTGTCATCAAAGTGTCACTCTGATTTGGAGTTATTTTAGTTTAAACATACAGAGCACCCATGATTTAAAGGTATGTATCATCCTTGCCTACCAGAATTATTTTTTATAGAACTGTTTAGGAATGGGAAGAATGACAAAAGTAAAGCTCGAATTCCCCATCTTTCTGCATGTGCAGAAGTTCAATATGATTATTTTCAAACAACTTCAGCCATTACCTTTGTCTGTATTGCTCCGACTACTTTTTCCTGTAGCTCTTGAGTGGAATGAAGCAGAATCATGATTCTGTGCAGGAGGAGCAAACAGTGTGGGAATTCCCAAGAGCGGTGGGAAAAAAGCTGCCCCAGGACGAGAGTGCGTCTCTGCTGATCGCCACCATTCTGAACCACAAAGGAAATAAAAACAAACTTCAGTTGTTCTAATACTATATTTAAGTATTTCGGTAAGCATACTGCTGTGCATAATCCAATTCTTACTAAATCTAGAAGAACAAAACATTTAGGAACTTCTCCATGACACACATTTCCTACAGCAACTCTGGTCTTAAGTCATTAAAGCCATTCTGATTAAGACTGCAATGCAATTTTATTTAAATGCATTCTGAAAAGAAATATTTAATAGAAAGCAATGTGACACTGGTCACCCCAAAATGAAACTGCTGGTCTTAAAAACTGAATCAGTATTCACAGATCACCGTTTAACATTTATTATTATCTCAACAGCCTTCCTACATCAGAACTATGAAGTAACACAATAGCTTTCAGTCAACTCTGCAATCTCAGTCTTTGAATACTCCAAGGCCTCCACCACAAAATCACATCTGAAGCTGTTCCCCATGAAAAGACCTATTAAACAGAGGAATTGCTAGTTACCCAATGGTAACTCTACAGCCACTGCAAGAGGTTTCTGTCCTTGAGTTTGACACTGCATCACAAAAAAAGCAGCCTCTGTTTTTTTTCCTGTAACAACCCTATTCAAATGCCCTAGTTTCAACTGGTGACCCTGCTTCTAACTTCAGTATGAGCAATGCCATCTCTCAGACTGGGAGGTTGGCAGACAAGATAAAGATGAGACATGATGAAGAGGTGTCCTGCTTCCAGCCAGGACAGGGTTGATTTTTGCAGTAGTTGGGAGGGGGCATGACCAGGACCCAGGGCTTATTCAAATAAATCTCCCATCATTGGCAGGGGAAAGGGACTCTCTTCCAGGGAGAAGGGCTCTGCTCCCAGGTAGCACACTGTGGCAGAG